>CM062644.1:7066732-7164232 GCA_025617555.3 Puccinia polysora
AAAGCAAGAAGAAGAGCTCCTGAAATACAAAAGATGACGCTGATGTTGAGCTCATGTAATGACAAGCAAAAGGCAAAAATTCCCCCCCAAATAGGCGCTACAGGCTCTACAAGCCCTGTTACTTGGTTTGGGTTTACTCAGCCCACTTGGCATTAGTTCTGAACCCTTTCAAGCAGCCTGTACCTGTCAAATTTGGTGTTTCCACCCTCACAGGGCTGAACCAGCCCTTTGCTGTTCAGGCCCTGGCTGGTTTTCTATTACAACCAGGCCTGTTACCTGGTAAAATCCTGCCCTTTTTATACACTCACAGGCCTGGTTTCCTTCTTCAACCAGGCCC
Organism: Puccinia polysora; assembly: GCA_025617555.3. Taxonomy (NCBI): domain Eukaryota; kingdom Fungi; phylum Basidiomycota; class Pucciniomycetes; order Pucciniales; family Pucciniaceae; genus Puccinia; species Puccinia polysora. The sequence continues at coordinate 7,067,070 of CM062644.1, forward strand.
CTGGCCCTCAAAATTGACAGGGTGGATCCAGAATCACTCTGGGTCTGGCCAATAACTCATGAGGGGAGGAGTAACTGGCGGGCGTGCGCCCCCCCCCTCCTTCACTCAAATCCCCTGGGGAGGTGATCAAATCCCCCTCCAGGGGCCCTGGGGGTCAATATCCCCAGGGATCGTCACACTGAAGGTGGACTGGGTGGTGGTCAGGCCCACCCAGCCCCATTGGTTGCCTCCCCCTTGGTAACGGGGGGGGGATTGTCCCATTGATCTTGAGGTGGGGGGGATCAAGTCCCCTCCCATTTTGCTGGTTGCCTTTGTTGCAACTGGCTGGCTGGTCTGGTTGAGGAGGGACCAGCCATCCTCCCTCCTCCTTGCAACCAAGAAAGGAGAGGGAGGGAGGCAGGGGCCACCAGCCCCCGCGTCAGAAACCCACCCCAGCGTTTGCAACCCACCCCTGCGTTTGCAACCCAACTCTGCGGCCGCAACCGGCTTGGTGGTGCAACCGGGGCCGCGACCCTGCACCCAGCGGGTGGGGGGACTCCAAGCGGAGTCCCCTGCCCTCTACAACATGCCTGCACGGGCTGTTGGGCCCTGAAAGGGGCCCTGTTAGACTGCATTGGAGTACCAAACTCTTTTTCATCCTCTAAGCCATACTGCTTAAGTAGAGCTGACACATAATGGTTCTGATCCAAATTGATCCCATTACTGCTCTTACTAAATTTCATTCCCAGAACCTGCGGTGCCACACCAAGGTCCTTTATCTTGAACTCTGTTTTGAGTGTCACCATGAATCTCTCCTTGCCATTCCCAAAAATGTTAATGTTGTTGACCCAAACAAACAAAATTGCATCCTTTCTTACAAAGAGACAAGGGTGGGCCTCACTTTTACTGAAACCAATCTCCATCAGTTTCTTACTCATAGTGTTATACCATCACCTAGCTGCTTGCTTTAATCCATACAGGGATCTACACAGCTTTAGGACATATTCCCCTTTATCTTCTGAGAGGAAAATTCTCACACAGATTTTCTCCATAGTTTCTGGCTTGGTATCTACCAACCATTCCTTGAAACCATCAGGAATTGACACATAAAGTATCCTCCTCTCCAAGTTTTTTATTCAAGTATGCAGTCAGAAAATCAGCTTGTCTGATTTCTTAACCCAAATCCACTTCCAAAAAAATGATGTACCTGAAGGTGGACAGCCTTCCAGTTGGCAAAAACTTCTGCTGATAATCTATACCCTCTCTCTGCTTGAAGGGCTGTGCAACACATCTAGCCTTGAAACTCTTCAAAACTCCATTAGTATCAAACTTCTTAGTCAAAATTAATCTAGACCCAAAAATGGTCTTTCCCTTTGGAACTTAATGCTGCTTAACCACTTCAAACACACTATGATTCTCCAGAGAATCAAATTACTCAAAAATAGCTGTCTTCCAATTGGCTCTTTCATCAGAATTCATAGCTTGGCCAAAGCTATTTGGTTTAACTCTAGAACCCATCTCTGAACTCAACTGTAGAATCTAATTAAGCTTACACTGTTCCCAAAGTGTATCTTCCTCATATTCTGCAGAAGCATAACAGGACTTAAATTAACCATACCTATCAACAGTTATTCTCATCCTGCCACTCCTTCTAACTAGAGCTGGAGTCACATCAGGTTCTTATTGCACAGACTCCCCTGAAGGGGGTACTGAACCCTCCTGTGGAAAGTGTGCCATCTCAATTTTATCATTCATGACATTCTCCCAGCCTCTGCTGGTGAAATAGGCTCTAATTCTATTTCCTGCTGTGATTCCTGAAAAGCAACATCTTCACACCTCTTGAGTGGAAAGGGACCTTCTTCAAATTTCAAATCCCTACTACGGATAAACTTTGGAAAATAAATCCTATATGACCTCCTTATTAAATCATAGACTACAAGTGCCCCTGTTCTGTTTCTAGTATCTAACTTACCAACCATCTCATGATGGTGGACCCTATATTTCACTAAGCAATCAATTGTTCTTAGGTGAGGTTCTGGGGTACAACTTCCAAAACTGATAATGCCGACTTTTCCCATTAAAACTGACTATATTGTGCAACAGACACACTGTTAACACCAACTCAGCCCATAAAAACTTTGGTAGACCAGATTTATCCATGATAGCTCTGAATTTGTCTAATAAAGTCCCATTCATCCTCTCAAGTATTCCATTTTTTTGTGGAGCACTAGCAGTAGTAACTATATGAGTGATTCCATGATCATTCAACAGTTTCTCAAACTCTTTACTCACAAGATCACCCCCTCCATCAGTAATAACCTTCTTGCTCTCCTTCATCAAACCATTCTGTTTCCAGACTTTTAAGATTACTGAAACCTCCTCTTTGATCTGATCCTTTGATTTTATTGGTTTTACCCAAACATAATTAGTTGCTTTATCAACTAAATTGATGAAGTATATATATTTCCCCTCTAACAGAAACTGATTTGAATGGCCCTGCCAAATCAATGGGAAATTCCTCTCTAGGAACTTCTGTGAAATCTCTACTCTTTGAGAACACATTTCTGGTCTTGGCACCTAAGGTACAAATTTCACAGTTTCTTTCCATCACCTTATTGCCACTTCTATTGTGAGCAACATTGCTCAGATCTGAAAACTTGAACATGTTAGAACAGAGAAACTTATTCCAAACTTTTCCACTCATGATACTTCTCCCCATAAAATCAATAGCAAAATTATCTTCTTTCAGATAAAGAATCTGGAAACCTTTTTTCCACAGAAAACCAAGAAACACAAGGTTATAAGGCAGATCTGGTACATAGAACACTTTCTCAAAAGATATTTAGTAACTCAAGTTATTTGCAAGGATAACTTTTCAAATTCCTTCAATCTAAATTTTTCTTCCTTTTTGGCCAATATTTACAACACCATAAAAATCTCTAAGATTTGAAAACAAATTTGGCTCATAAAACATGTTGTCTGTACAACCAGAATCAATCAAAACAAGAAAATCCTCCTTCAATCCTTCTGTAAGGAAAGAAAAATCATCAGCCACTGATAATTTCTTATCATCAAGGTTAAGATTACCAACTTCATAATCAATCAATTCCATTTCTTGATCCTCAATGAGCTTTGCCTTCTTGTTAGGTAAATTTTTCTCAACAACCTTTTCTGATGGGCATTCCAATGCCACTATAGAAATGTTCTCCATTGAAAGGTTGACCTCCTTGTCTTTCTAATCTTCTTCTTGAGACTTCTTCCTCTTCATGGCCTCCTTGCAGTCCTTTGCATAGTTCCCCTTCTTCTGACAATTATAAAATAAGAACTTTGATAAATCCTCCTTTGCCTTTGCCTTCTTTCCAGATTTTCCTGCCTTGCCAACCAGAGAAGTTCTGGTGCCCTCCTTTGTCTTAAATTGAAGATCATCCTTTTCAATTATCTTCAAAAAATTCTCTTCCCCAGGAAGTGGATCCACTTGAGATGTAATCCTAACCAAGGACTCATACTCTTTTGGTACCTTCTGCAGAATTAAGAGTGACAAACACTCAGGATCCATGTTCAGCCCAGATGTCTTGAACTTAGCAATGCTTTATATTTCCTCCCCAAGAAATTGTTTAAAGTTGTGAAATTTCAACTTAAACATTTTATTTAAAGCAATCCCCTTCTGATGAAAGGAATTACCAGCATAATTGGCTTGATCATCTTCTGTCAGCTTGCTACTATGTACAGAGCAACCTGTCATACCAACACAAAACTATAAAAATAAGACTATCTAAATGAACAAAAGAAGGAGTGAGAAATACATAAATATTATTGAAGAAATGGATTCCTCACCCAAAATCAGGTAGGGTCACTCCCTGACCCCACCCTTGAAATCCAAGTCCTTACATTTTTAAAATAATTGAAAAGAAAAGTACTTAAAATTAAAACACCACTTTGGCACCTTTTTGCCGTTTCAACATTTGACATGTGTTGGCACGTATAGGGTTTACCCCTAAAATTCACTCAGAATTGAGTTGTTGTGTATATTTTAGCTGTTACACGCGGAAATGTGTTATGTCACAATTCCTGCGCGCAGCCCCGCATCATTAAATACCCCTACGTACTCATAGTAGCAGTTTCCCGCGTACTAGAGACCCACGCGCAGCTAATTCTGCATGCAGCAGATCCCACCCTGCGCGCATCTGAAATGACTGCTCCCCGCGTCTGGATTGGTCGTGACTAATCTGAAAACCAGGTACTGCTCAAGAGAGCTACAACTTAATTAGGCTTGCCTGGCATATGTAACAAGTTGACATATGCATTATTAATAATCTAAAAGGATCAAAACTTAATTAAAATTAATAAAAATTAAGTTTAGAAAATTTTTTAATAATAAATTAAAGATCAAGGATTACCACGTAAATCATTGACTCTGATCTTTGAAGACCACAAAACACTACAAGGAGTGATCATAAAAATTCTTGAAAATTATCTACGTGATCAGCAGATAATGTACAATCAGTAAACGTACAAATAAGTTCAATTTAGAGCAATACTAATAGTACAAATGAAAAATGAGTTCAGAATGATCAAATTAACGCCATAATAGATTGACAGATACTGTGGCTAAAATAGTACAGAAATCCAGCAGATCTAAGATCAGCTGATTAACAGCACCAATTAAACATGCTAATCTTACTCTGACTGGATTTCCAGCCTCAGCCCATAAGCAGAACTCTCTCTACGCGCCCTGAGAAGCTCAAAATAACCCCAAAAAGGTATTTATACAGACCTCTTTGGATCCATTAGTCCATCATCAGTTTACCAGGAATTATTATTATCAATCAGACACCGTGTCATTGTTAGTCAAGTGCTTATGAAGAATCTAAGCAAGTGATTTATGACCAAGTCTGTAGTATTATTATTTATTTCTGAAAACCAATAAAACCTTGAAGTTTAGTCAGGCAATCCACCCCATCTGCTCTGAAACCCTTCCTATTATTGCAGGATTTTTGTGATAAAGTGCTCAGAGTGAGTGTTTCCATTCCTGTATAGGCCAGTGTGCTTTTATTCCCAGCCAATAGTGGAATAAGCCCTTTTTAAGGCACCCATCTTCATTCCAAGGCTCTTAAACTGCCTAAGGAGGCCCCTTGAAGAGAGGTTGCTTTGTCTGTAAAGACCCCCAGTAGTATAATACTGTGGCCCCTCTTTTATATACATATTGAAAACCTTTTATTACCAAACCAATTAAACCTTGCAACTGCTCTTATTATATTATTTATTTTAGCCCCTAAGCGTTTATTTTAGGAATAATAATTATTATTATTATTCCAGTATCTTTATTATTAGAATCAATAGGTTTGATATTGCTTAAAACTGGGAAATCAGGCTGAGAAAAAGAATATAATTAAAAACAAGAACACAGAGACATAATGATATGAAAGACCACCAACATCAGGCTGTGAGGAGTATAAAGTTGGAAGGCTTTTTATGAAAGGCTATAAGAGGTGGATTTAGACTATTAGGCTGAGATGAGAGTTAGGCTATACCAGTAAGTCAGACATGGCAGTTAATATATAGTTGATAAGAAGAAAAACTGAGATCTCACCAGGCACACAAAATAGAGACTTGAGCGGTGAAAGGTGGGAGGGTTGAGTTGATGCTTTAAAAAACAGAATAGAGGAAAAGAAATAAAGATAAAGAAATATAAGAAAGAAACAGTATAGTGGAAATATGATGACAGCGTTTGAGTCACAGTTATGAGTAATTGAAGAGAAGTTTGAAAATTATTGAGTACAATCTGAGGTTTTTTCTGGGTGACCTCCAATCTGATTTGAGGATGTGGTTTACTACTTGACAATCTCCAGATACTCCAAATATGGAGTATCTTCATTCTGCGAACCTCCATTCATTGTCTGCTCTCCATAGTAGTACTTCTACCGCAATATACTTAACATTTATCACTCTCTGTAGCTAAAGGACTGCAAGGTTCCTGGTATCAGAGAGCTGAAAACTGGGGGTATGGCCAGGAAATATCCTTAAAAAATTCATCTTTGATTATTTATTCCTTGAACCAGTCTATTTTTCTTAAAAATGAGTTAAAATACTTATAAAATATATTTTTGATACTTTGTTTCTCTAGTGGATCTTAACACCAACGGAGAATCAATAAATTATTTTTTGAACCTTCTTAAAAAGAAAAAAGAAGAAAAAATCCATAACTTTGTACCTGTTATTATAACTCCTGAGCAACAACAAGAGAAATCACTTTATTATAAACAGCAGGTTATAAAGGACAAAGAACTTGAGCTTGAAAGAATTATCAATTTCAATGCTTTATTAAGGCAACATAAGGAGTGGAAAATTTATGAAAGGAAGCTTTATATTTATAAACTAAATAATCCTGAAGATAAAGAAAAATCCAAAACTAATAAAAGTGATTATTTTTCTAAAAAAAACATCATCTTGCCACGTAAAAACACAAAAAATATTAAACTTATATCTTTTTGTCTTTATCCATCTCAGTGGATTTGTTTTTTGGTGATCTCATTGACCAGGACCTCCTAGAGGACCTCCCAGACAGTGTACCCTTGGACTTACCCTTGTATTTATCCCAGGATCTGATTTGAGCTCACTCTGACCCCATTGGAATACTCCCCAAGGACATTTGTGATCCCAACCAAGTGTTGGTACCCTTGAATTTAACTTTAAGTAAGTTAAAATATATATAAAAATTATTATTAAAAATATAAATACACAAAAAATATTATTTTTTTATATTTTTAAGTCTTTTCAAAAGTTTGGACAAAAGACTTACTCATTTTTTTTTGGTGCTATGTACCAAAACAGGCGCAACACCCGTGCAACAGGTAGAGCCCCATTGTATGGATCTCTTCCCGGAGGAACCCATACGCGCACCCGTGACCATAGCATCACGCCGGACAAGGACAGCAACAACCGCGGCCACCAACTCAACCAACAGAGCATTGGAGAACCACCTTTTCCAAACAAGTTATCCCAGGAGGATACCCGTCCTCCTATGCCACCCCAGCTGGACTCAAGTCAGGAGGAAAGGGTCAAGGTATTAGTGAAAGAGCACGTGAGCTATTGGGAACAATTCAAACTGGCTCAGAGCCAGGAGGATCAGCCAGGTATGAGAAAAGCTATTTATCTGGAAAAAAATCTCAGATTTCTCTGCAAAGGTTGATCCCAAAGAAAGAAGTAGAAGGATATGTGAAGAACAGGAAACCTTGGGATCAGTTAGCTTCCTTAAAGGGAAAGTAACCCAAAAAGAAGAGTTCCTCAGTCCAACAGAAGTTAAGGAACCCAAAGGATTGGGACAGCATAATATCCCTAGCCCAGAAGTGGAAAAAGGTGTACCACAATTAGATGTAGAAGCTCTTAATTGATTTTCTGTAAATGTGTCTCACAATTTTAAGGTTATCAGCTAATGTTTTGACAAAGTATATCAAGAATTGGACAAATTGAGTCTGGTTATTTTTAGAGTGATTGACACCCAGTCTCAGACTATGAGAATTGATGAGTTATAAATACAACAAATCAAGGATAGTATAAAATCTAGTAAGTTGGACCTGATGAAACATATTGATGATAACCAATCAATTCTTCAGGAAGATATTCTTGAAACCATGAACCAGCTTAAGGAAGAAGTTAAGAAAACTATTCCTACTCCTTCAGCTCACTTGATTCACAAAATTGATTTACTAAATAATAAACTTGATTTGGAGTTAGGTATGATTAAGAATGATCTTAGAGATCTTAAAGTCAATTCTACTAACTCCCCAGTGATTGACCTGGAAGAAACTAGACCTGCTAGGTTCACCAGTACCCCTAGTGTTCCTGCCAGAACTAGGACAACTAGGGATGAATATTTTAGGCTCAGTCCTACTCCTGAAATAGAAAAGGCTTTGAAGTTACTTCCTTCCATTACTGAATGGCATAAATTCTCTGGAGAAGGAGAATACAACCATGTCAGTTTCATTAAAATTATTGATTATACCCTTGCTTCTTATGAACTCCCCAATACAACAGTTGTGGTAAGATTTCCCAGACTATTTGAAGGAGTGGCTCTTGATTTGATTATCAATAAAAGGGAAGAAGTTGGATCTTTTTCCTGGAGTTCTTGGAAAGAATTGATGAAATTACCATTTGGTATTAGGATTTGGAAAAGAAAGATGATGACAACTTTTGAAAACTCCCAGTTTGATCCATCCAAAGACTAACCTCATAAGCGGTGCTTAGACCAGAAAAGGAGGTTAGACTGTTTTTACCCGGATGCTGATAAAGAAGAAGTCAATGAAAGACTTCTCAACTTATGTCCCGGACAAATCAACCACAGTGTAAGGTGCAGGATTCATATGAATTCTTATCTTTCTACCTTGATAGGTGTTTTGGAAGAGACTATTGATATGAATGGTCTAGATAAGAGAGTCAACAGACTCCCCAGGGAACAAAATACTAGGAACAGGGAAGAGTATACTGCCAAAACTAAGGAATCCCCTGCCACTAATCCAACTACCTTGGAGGTCAGGAAGACTCCAGAGTTAAAGGAAAAAGTATGTTGGAACTGTAACCAAACAGGACATGTAAGACCTGATTGTCCTCTAACTAGGAAAAGGATTAATTCTATTGAAGGAGAAGAGTATGATAATCCTGACCCTCACCTTGATGATACTGATGGATCCATTTCTGAGTGTGATTTGATAATCATTAACCTCATCAATGTTATTGAAGGAAGTATTGAGTCTTCTCTGGAAATAAATTCTGTTAATGAGGATTCTAAATTACCTCAAAAATGGAATCCCAACATGAAGATTCACCACATCTCTGAGGCTAAGGCCTTGACTCTAAAACCTTCTGCCGTTAAAAGTTATACTTCAGGAAAAACATGCTATTCTACTGGTTTAATCCAAAGTTCCCCTGTTAAGTTACTTCTAGACAGGGGAGCCTTTTGCTCTTGTGTTGGTTCAACTTATTTGGAGAAACAAGACCCAAACTCGAAAATTAACTTATTACCAGTACCTCAGGCTAAGTTCAGCAGTTGTAATTCTTCTCTTAATGCTGTTGGAGTATGGTCCTCTGATATCATAATCCCTCACTCTAAAGGATAACTCAAACTAAACATTGAATTTGTAGTGCTCCAAAACAGAGTATGTGATTACTTTATCCTTGGTAATGATTCTCTTTGCTTGTATGGTATAGATGTATTCCAAAGCAAGGGTAGATACTTCACCATAGGAGGAGACTGGAAAAAGAACTTTTAAATATGCCATTTCAATGCTCAAATTTCTGATTCAACTTATGAAAAACACTTAGAGAGTTTCAATCAGGAATACTTTTCTCAAGAAGCTTTGAATCCCCTGCTCAATAAAGAACAAAGACAGGACATCCTACAAGTATGATTTGAAAATCAGAATGCTTTCTGTACCAAGGATCACCCAATTGCTAACATCAAAGGACATGATATGATCCCAACTCTAACCATTAAGCCTCCTTGCCCACTTAACCTCAGGAGAACTGCTTACCCTTCTAGTCCAAAATCTAGAGCTGCTCTGGAAACTCACATCCCAGAGTTGGTTGACCTACAAGCCTTAAGGAAAGTAGGAAATGATGAACAAGTAGATATCACTACTCCAGTGATTTTAGCTTGGCATAATGATAAGTCAAGGATGGTTGGTTATTTCAGAATGCTTAACAACTACACCCAAGCTGATTATTATCCAATTCCAAGGATTGACCATGATCCGCATAACCTGTCAAAAGCTAAGTACATCACTACCATGCACATGATGAAAGTTTTTCACCAAATACCTATCAGCCCTGATAGCTGGAAATTCATGAGAATTATCTGTCATTTGGGAATTTATGAGTATCTAAGGATGCCTTTTTGTATAAAAAATGCCCCTTCTCATTTCCAAAGGATGATGGACACAGTTCTAGGATTTTCCATCAGACAAGGATGGATGATGGTTTACATTGATGATGTTATCATTTACTCTAATGATTGGGATAACCACCTGGATAAAGTAAGATTAGTCCTCAAAACTATCTCTGCTGGGGATTAAAATTATCAATGAAAAATTGTAACTTTGCTTGTGGAGAACTGAAAGCCTTAGGACACATTGTCTCTGGACTAACCTTAGCTTCTGACCAAAACAAGATAGCAGCAGTAATGAATAGGCCAATGCCTCAGAATAAAACTGAACTCCTATCTTTTATTAGCTTCTGCAGCTACTTTAGGAATTAATTACCAAAGTTTTCTCTTCTAACCAAGTGTCTGTATGAAATCTGCAACAAGACCACCTTGTTTGAAATGACTCATGAAAGAGTTAAGAATTACAAGGAACTCAAGATGGCCATGAATTCAGCTCCAGTACTGATTCAGCCAGACTATTCTAAACCCTTCAAGCTCTATATAGATGCTATTATGGAAGGGCTAGGAGCTGCATTACACCAGGAAGTCATAGAGGATGAAAAAACAGTGGAAAAACCTATACTCTTCATATCCAGACAAGTTAAGGATACTGAGAAAAGGTATGGTGCAAGCCAAATGGAATGCCTTGCTTTAGTATAGGCTCTGGACAAACTTCATTACTACTTGGAAGGCACCAAGTTCACAGTAATTACTAACAGCAATGCTGTCAGGACTTTGATGAACATGAAGACCCCTAGTAGGCACATGTTAAGATGGCAGATAGCCATACAACAGTACAGAGGTCAGATGACCAAAGTTCACCAAGCTGGTGCTAAACACCAGAATGCTGATAGTTTGAGCAGGAATGCTTTACCCAATAACCCAAGTAACCCTTCTTATGATCCAGAGGATAATGATATCTTCCCTATCCTTAACATTAACATGTTGAACATTGAAGCTCCTATAATGGGAATCCACATTAGTGAATTGGATGAATCCTTGTTCAACTCAATCAAAAAATCTTACAATTATGGCATGAAAACTCTGATCACCAGTATGGAAAGTACTTCTCCACCATCTGAATTGATCAATAGCCTACCTGAACCCCTCTTGAAACCATACAAAGCCGGAAGGTTCACCATATGGGATGATCTAGTATACTACAGGCATCAACATTCAAGTGTTATAGTCTTAATCAAGGATGACCATATCAAACACATCCTGGCTGAATGCCTTGATAACTGCTCATCTGGTCATTTATCTGCTGATAGAACCTTAGATAAGAATAAACAAACTGCTTGGTGAATCATTTGGAGAGACTCAAATATCCAGTATGTTACTAGTAGTGAAACTTGTCAGATGTCCAACAGGACCACTGGGAAAAGGTTTGGTCTACTGCAAAAAATTGATGAACCCAAGAAAAGATGGGAGATCATCAACATGTACTTTGTAACTGGACTACCACCAGGAGGAGCCTATTCCTACAACTCAGTCCTAGTCATTGTGGATAGGTTCTCCAAGAAAGCAAAGCTTCTACCTAATCACAAGGAAGAAACTGCTATGGAAGTTGCCCTATTATTTTGGAACAGACTCATTGCTGATCTGGGAGTTCCCAAGATCATTATCAGTGACAGAGATCCTAAATTCACCTCTGATTTCTGGAGAAATCTTCATGACATGCTGGGAACCACCTTAGCTTTCTCTACAGCTTATCACCCTCAGACAGATGGTTTAGCTGAAATAATGATTCAGACCCTGGAAGACATGCTAAGGAGATTCTGTTGCTTTGGTCAAGACTACAAGAATTCTGATGGTTATTGCCACAATTGGTTTAGACTTGTACCGGCACTAGAGATGACCTACAACAGTAGCAAGCACTGTACCACTAAGGAAGCACCTTACATACTGGAAAGAGGATGGATTCCTAAATTACCCAAGGATAAACTTAATCACCAGCTAACAAATATTCACCCTACATCACTTTATTTCAAAAACATGATAGATGAAGCCAATAAAAATTCTGTTAAGTTTGTCCAGGATGCTGTGGAGTATAACCAACAAAGGTGGGATAAAACCCATAAGGAGCCTGATTTCAAGATTGGTGATCAAGTCTTGATCTCTACCACCAACTTCACCAACTTAGCTGGAAATAGAAAGCTTAGACCAGCTTTTTTTGGACCTTTCACCATTAATACAATTCATGGTAAGAATGCTGTGGAAGTAATCCTTAGTGATGAGCTTTCTAGAAAACACCCAGTCTTCCCAGTAAGTCTCATCAAACACTACCACCAAAGGAATGTAGAATATAATCCTTCACCTGAAATACCTTTTGCAGAAGAACCTGAAAAAGACAGAGGAAAAATTAGCAAGATCCTTAAAGATAAAAAAGAAAGGATCAATGGAAAAGATGTGAGACTCTACCTAGTTAGATACAAGGGAGAATCAGCTGATAAGGATGAATGGTTACCTGAACACAATATCCCTTATGGACCCATACATCTAAGGAACTACAGAGCCAGCAGGAGGCATTGACCCATAATTTGTTTCAGATATAGACATATCTTGGAGTGGGGGAATGTCAGCTTGCTACTATGTACAGAGCAACCTGTCATAGCAACACAAAACTATAAAAATAAGAATATCTAAATTAACAAAAGAAGCAGTGAGAAATCCATAAATATTATTAAAGAAATGGATTCCTCACCTAAATTAGATAGGGTCACTCACTGACCCCACCCTTGAAATCCAAGTCCTTACATTTTTAAAATAATTAAAAATAAAAGTACTAAAAATTACAACACCACTTTGGCACCTTTTTGCCATTTTAACATTTCACACATGTTTTCATTTATAGGGTTTACCTCTAAAATTCACTCAGAATTGAGGTGTTGGGTATATTTTAGGAGTTACACGCGGAAATGTGTTATGTCACAATTCCTGCGCGCAGCCCTGCATCATTACATACCCCTACATACTCATAGTAGCAGTTTCCCGCGTACTAGAGACCCACGCGCAGCTGATTCTTCCATGCACGCAGCGGATCCCACCCTGCGCGCATCTGAACTGACTGATCCCCGCGTCTGGATCCGTTGTGACTAATCTGAAAACCAGGCACCGCTCAAAAGAGCTACAACTTAATTAGGCTTGCCTGGCATATGTAAAAAGTTGAAATATGCATTAGTAATAATCTAAAAAGATCAAAACTTAATTAAAATTAATAAAAATTAAGTTTAGAACATTTTTTAATAATAAATTAAAGATCAAGGATTACCATGTAAATCATTGACTCTGATCTTTGAAGACCACAAAACACTACAAGGATTGTTCATAAAAATTATGAAAAAATTATCTACGTGATCAGCAGATAATTTACAATTAGTAAACGTCCAAATCAGTTCAATTTAAAGCAATAATAATAGTACAAATGAAGGATGAGTGCAGAATGATCAAATTTACGCCATAATATATTGACAGATACTGTGGCTAAAATAGTACAGAAATCCAGCAGATCTAAGATCAGCTGATTAACAGCACCAATAAAACGTGCTAATATTGCTCTTACTGGCTTTCCAGCCTCAGCCCATAAGCAGAACTCTCTCTACGCGCACTGAGAAGCTCAAAATAACCCTAAAAAGGTATTAACACAGACCTCTTTGGATCCATTAGTCCATCATCAGTTTACCAGGAATTATTATTATCAATCAGACACCGTGTCATTGTTAGTCAAGTGCTTATGAATAATATAAGCAATTGATTTATGACCAAGTCTGTAGTATTATTATTTATTTCTTAAAACCAATCAAACCTTGAAGTTTAGTCAGGCAATCCACCCCATCTGCTCTGAAACCCTTCCTATTATTGCAGGATTTTTGTGATAAAGTTCTCAGAGTGAGTGTTTCCCTTCCTGTATAGGCCAGTGTGCTTTTATGCCCAGCCATTAGTGGAATAAGCCCTTTCTAAGGCACCCATCTTCATTCCAAGGCTCTTAAACTGCCTAAGGAGGCCCCTTGAAGAGAGGTTGCTTTGTCTTTAAAGACCCCCAGTAGTATAATACTGTGGCCCCTCTTTTATATAAATATTGAAAACCTTTTATTACCAAAACAATTGAACATTGCCACTTCTCTTATTATATTATTTATTTGAGCCTCTAAGAGTTTATTTTAGGAATAATAATAATTATTATTATTCCAGTATTTTTATCACTCTCTGTAGCTAAATGACTGAAAGGTTCCTGGTATCAGAGAGCTGAAATCTTCCATAAAATGATTTCCATCCCCTTCTGTTCCTCTTTCAAAGTCTCAGAAACCCATGCCCTTTGATGTTCTTCCAAATTCCTAAGAATGAGATGATAAGACCTTTTCTCTACCTCTGAACTAATCAAGTTATTATTTTCATCCATAATCTCCCCACAACAAATTTTTTCCAGCTCACTTTCAATTGAAACAGACCAAGCACTATATTTTTGACCTTTCAAAACAATCTAGGTGGAGCTGGATTCTGGGATATAAGACATCTTCTTGGAAAACTTGATGTCCTTTAGGTTGTCCAAAGTAAGGTATAAGGGTCTATCTTGCTTGGAAATAGTTATGATGATGGTACTGATAATTTCTGAGAATTATTGAACCACAAGCTTAGTCAAAGAGCAGTCTTTAAAGCAAAAGAAATGCTGAGACAATAATTTCCTATGATTGATCCTTAATCTGAGGCAGAGGCAATGGCACACTTATGAATTTGAATGAATTGATGAATGAATGAATGGAAAATAGCAGGTAGAAGAGCTCCTTAAATATAAAAGATGTTGCTCATGTGAAGCTCATGTAATTACCAGCAAAAGGCAAAAATTACGCCTAAAATAGGCGCTGCAGGCTCTACAAGCCCTGTTACTTGGTTTGGGCTTACTCAGCCCACTTGCCATTAGTTCTGAACCCTTTTGACCAGCATGTACCGGTCAAATTTGGTATTTTCAACCTCACAGGGCTGAACTAGCCCCTTGCTTTTCAGACCCTTTCTGGTTGTCTATTACAACTGGCCCTGTTACCTGGTTACATCTCTCTTCTAACCATACTGGCCCTTTCTATACACTCACAGGCCTGGTTTCCTCCTGCAACCAGGCCCCTGGCCCTCAAAATGGCCAGGGTGGACCCAGAATCACTCTGGGTCTGGCCAAGAACTCCTGAGGGGGGGGTGTAACCAGCAGGTGTGCACGCCCCCCCTGCTCCTTCAATAAAATCCCCTGAAGAGGTTATCAATCCCCCTTCAGGGGCCCTGGGGGTTGAGACCCCCAGGGATTGTCACACAGAAGGTGGGATGGGTGGTGGTCAGGCCCACCCAGCCCCATTGGTTGCCTCCCCCTTGGTAATGGGGGGGGCAGGTCTTGTTGCGACCAGCTGGCTGGTTTGGTTGAGGAGGGACCAGCCATCCTACCTCCCCCTTGCAACCAAGCAAGGGGAAGGAGGGAGGAAGGGCCACCAGTCCCCGCAGCTGCAACCAGGCAGGTGGCCCAACCAGGGCCGCGGCCCCGCACACAGCAGGTGAGGGGACTCAAAATGGAGCCCCCTGCCCCCTACAACAGCCCTTCCTGGGCAGTCAGACCCCAGGTGAGAAACAAGCAGCCCCAGGCGGGCTGCAACATGGGAGGCGCCCTCCGTGGGCCGCCAAGGCCCAATGACCCAAAAAAAAACATTGGCGGGCCAGCCCGTCTGGCCAAGTATGTCCATAATACTCCTTGGGCCCATAAATTCCCAAATAAGCCCATCTGGCTAGGGTGGCCCATCCACCCTGATGGGCCTGTCAAAGCCTGTGTCCCAATTGACTTGGAAGACGTGTTTTTGCACCCAAATGCCCAAAACCAATATCATGCACATAGGCCCATGTGGCCCATGTGATGTCCACTGGGCCGTGGAGGCCAATTTTTGCATCCCATTTGGATTACACACTAGTATGCACATTACCTGAATGCATCCATATTTCAAAAAGTTGTTCTTTTTGCACCCCTGGCCATGGTATTCCCATTGTATTGGATGATGTACCTGCTTGTAGACATTTCATGCTCTCCACCAAAGCTTGCATCCACCCACATGGAGAGAGCACCAGACCCACCTTGGGTAAATGTCAGTCATTTGGCCATCTTCCCCTTAAGGTAACCATTGACATGGTCAAGTTCAACCCAGTGTGCTGATGATGGGGAGCTAAACCTTGCCAGAATATTCACTGCATAGGTTATTTCAGGCTGCGTCCCACGCGCCAGGTACATCAAGGATCCAAAAATGGATTGGTATTTGGTTATGTCTACTGGATCCCCATTGTTGGTTGTCAGCTGGCTGAACAATAGCGGTGCCTTCCTGTTGAATTCCTGTTGGGTGTATTCACCTACAATTTTGTCTGCAAAGAGGGTCTGATTGAGGGTATACACTCTCCTTCTGTCTTTACTCTAATGCCCACCATCTTATCCACTGTTGATTTACACTTAGTCTTTAGTTCCTTCTCCAACCCCTCCTTGAAATGCTCCATTGCTTGACCCAAGCATTCCATTAGAACCCCATTGTCCACAGGTAACCACACAATCACAAAATTGCCTCTGTCCCAAAATATGTAGAGAGAATCCTCCAACTAACTGGCTTGAATACCCACCTCCTCCAATATGGACCTGAATTGTTTCCACCAACACTGAGGGGCCTGATGCGTACCATACATGGCCTAGTGCAGTTTAATCAGGTATCCCTTCCATTGAGGGCAGACCAAGATAGGGGGTTGGAAGTAGAACTTTCCCTCAATTGGCCCATACAGGTAAGAGGCACTGAAATCAAAACTAGCCAGAGGGAACAGGCAGTGATGGGAAATGGCCAGGAGTAACTGCAGCGTGTTGAGGGATACCGTTGGCCTGTAGATTTTGTAGAAAACCACCCCCATTTTCTGGATGCAGCCCTTTTCCACGTACCTTGATTTAAACTGGATCATTATATTTTCCACATCTCCTTTGTGTGCCAGCACAAATTTATCCCCCAAAAGCTTCATCCCTTTGTGCAGCTTGATGGGTTACCATACTCCTAAGTTTTCAAATTTCTGGATTTCATCTTCACCAGATTTCATCCATTCTGCTGCCCATTTTCCCTTCAGAGCTTCATCCATTGAACAAGGCACCACCATCTCATTGTATTGGATGATGTACCTGCTTGTAGACATTTCATGCTCTCCACCAAAGCTTGCATCCACCCACATGGAGAGAGCACCAGACCCACCCTGGGTAAATGTCAGTCATTTGGCCATCTTCCCCTTAAGGTAACCATTGACATGGTCAAGTTCAACCCAGTGTGCTGATGATGGGGAGCTAAAACTTGCCAGAATATTCACTGCATAGGTTATTTCAGGCTGCGTCCCACGCGCCAGGTACATCAAGGATCCAAAAATGGATTGGTATTTGGTTATGTCTACTGGATCCCCATTGTTGGTTGTCAGCTGGCTGAACAATAGCGGTGCCTTCCTGTTGAATTCCTGTTGGGTGTATTCACCTACAATTTTGTCTGCAAAGAGGGTCTGATTGAGGGTATACACTCTCCTTCTGTCTTTACTCTAATGCCCACCATCTTATCCACTGTTGATTTACACTTAGTCTTTAGTTCCTTCTCCAACCCCTCCTTGAAATGCTCCATTGCTTGACCCAAGCATTCCATTAGAACCCCATTGTCCACAGGTAACCACACAATCACAAAATTGCCTCTGTCCCAAAATATGTAGAGAGAATCCTCCAACTAACTGGCTTGAATACCCACCTCCTCCAATATGGACCTGAAATGTTTCCACCAACACTGAGGGGCCTGATGCGTACCATACATGGCCTAGTGCAGTTTAATCAGGTATCCCTTCCATTGAGGGCAGACCAAGATAGGGGGTTGGAAGTAGAACTTTCCCTCAATTGGCCCATACAGGTAAGAGGCACTGAAATCAAAACTAGCCAGAGGGAACAGGCAGTGATGGGAAATGGCCAGGAGTAACTGCAGCGTGTTGAGGGATACCGTTGGCCTGTAGATTTTGTAGAAAACCACCCCCATTTTCTGGATGCAGCCCTTTTCCACGTACCTTGATTTACACTGGATCATTATATTTTCCACATCTCCTTTGTGTGCCAGCACAAATTTATCCCCCAAAAGCTTCATCCCTTTGTGCAGCTTGATGGGTTACCATACTCCTAAGTTTTCAAATTTCTGGATTTCATCTTCACCAGATTTCATCCATTCTGCTGCCCATTTTCCCTTCAGAGCTTCATCCATTGAACAAGGCACCACCATCTCAACCGTCCAGGGAAGGCCATCAATTTCCCTTTTCTTGGCTTCAGCTATTTCATTGGTCCAACCTCACCCACTTGCAGCTGGCTGATGATGTCAATTGGTGCAGGTTCCAATGCCATCACCAGCAATTTCTGGAAGTGGAGTTGATGACCCTTTTTTCTTGTTCCCATCAAAACAGCCACCCAGATCCCCCAGGAGGGACTCCCAAGAGACAACGATGTTTCCCCTCTTTTCAAGCTTTTTTCTGCGTTTGGCAGGGATGTGGAAAATAGCTTTGGACCCAAAAGAGTATAGTATTGAGGGGTTCACCTTTGTCCTGAAGAGCAGCTCCAAAGGTGTCTTCCCCCCTAATTTAGTTAGGCAGAAAGTTTATTATGTATTCCCCTCCTTCTTAAGAGAATGAAAAGAACCTGTCATTCATCCCGCTTTCATTCAGCATGGTACTAGACATATCTCCCAAGGTTCTGTTCACCCGCTTGGCCTTGCCATTCTGCTCCAGGTGGTAAGGAGGAGTGGGTGCCATCTGAACCCCCAACAGCTACATCTTGCATTTCAGCAGGCCAGTATATTTGGACACTCTGTCACTGCAAACAAATGTTGTATAGCGCCCTTTAGTGTTCCAGATGTCCCCTAGCCAACCCAATATTTTGGCCAGGACTTTGGATTTTTAATTGAGAATGGAAATGAAGTTGTAGGTCAAGGCTTGGCCTCTGAATTTTAGCAGGAATCAACTGCCTATAAGGTCTTCTTTGAAAGGTCCCGCTATGTCAGTGAAAAACAGATCAAGGGATTCATCCCTGAACATGCCGGAGACACCTTTGGGTGCCTTTCTCTCAAGGCATTTGGATTTTGCACACCTTTCACAGAAGAAATACAGCCAGGGGCCATTGATCTTGTCTGGTTAATGAGTTTGGAAGAACTGCCTCATTAATTTCTTGGATGCATGGCCCAGGCACACATGCCCTTTATAGGGTCCAAAGAATGTTTTAAAAGAGACATTAATTGCAAGAAATTGGGCTGTACAAGTAGGTATTGTCCAACAAAAATTCCAAAATAAAGTTTCATAAATTTTCACCAAAGGATCCTTCAGGATTGCCTCTAACCCCTTACATAATTTCCACCCTTCCGCAAATAATTGACCAGTTGACAAGATTATACCTCTGACTCCAGGGCCCAGGTGCACATTATTGATTGTCATGGTTCCTGTCCTTTTTGGAATTGTAAGGCTGCCAACCATGGAAGAAATCACATGATTTTCATCAGCAGCCAGGCCAAAATGCTTTGGCTGGGTAAGTGTACTCCTTGGAGTGAAATATTGAGAGGGGCCACTCACATGAGCGCTGGCCCCAGAATCAAGGAGGATATTGCCACCATTGAATTCTGGAATTTTGACAACCCTGATGTGGTTGTTCCACTTGTTTTCTTGAGGGGCTTGCTGTGGAGGTAAGTACCAGGAGACATGTTTGGCATGAGCAGGGGGAGGAGAAGGTATCTTCCCCATCCAGACATCTGCCCAGAAGACATCACAGTCAGCATACCAATGGCCTTCTCCCCCATAGTATTGGCAAGTGCAGCCGTAGATATCTAGAAGAGTGTCTGTTTGATGTTTTCCGGCCTAGAAGGCCGTTCAATCAACTGACAGGTGGGATTTAAGGGGGGATTCCCAATGGGTCCCCCGGTGTTGTGGAGGTACATAGCACCCTTTAACCACGTGAATCCTTTCAAGTTCCATAAGATCTAATGACCCAGTATCCTTTGGATGTAGTTTACCAATTGCACCCTGAAGAATGTTTGCCACATCAAGGAATTATGGGATTGATTTAGTATTGTTCAGTTTTTGGGATACAGAATACTTGTATGTCTTCCCATCTATACCTTGTGGGGCCACCGCTACAGACTGGATGAAGAGACCAATCAGTTTGTTCCAAGAGATATTGAGGCAATTGAGGTCTGCCATGATTGTGTGAAAGGACATGATCCATGCCATGTCTGCCTCAGGTGATGTGAGTAAGGTCATCATCTTCTCAGCCAAGGCCAGCTTGTGGCCACTGTCAGATTGCTTGCATTTCTTGATGAGTGTCCCATTGATTTCCTTCACAGACTCTATCTGCACAGCTTTGATGATGGCATATATTTTGTTGTCAACCAAGTTGCAGAGGAGGTTGAAAATGGCCCTGTTTTCTACAGTGGCCAACACGGGAAAATTACTTTGGTCCCCAAGGAAGGTTTTATCCCAATTTAAGGCCTGCTTCAGTGTTTGATGTACTTCCCCCTCCCATAGGTTGAAGTTTGAAGCCTCAAAGGCCAGGATGGGATTTTTTGTATTGATTTTCCAGTGGAAGGACATTGGTTCCTTGATGAACTTCAGAGCAAGGGGATTCCCAGTTTTTTGCGCAGAAGGATCTAAGTGTGTTGGTTTGGGCTGGGTCTCTTTTTGGCTAGTCATCCTGCCCATTACCACCTCTACACATGGTAATTGTTGTGCAAGGGTTGATTGTAAGGTTTTGAACAGCTGTGGTGGTCTTTTATAGACGCAAGCCAGAATTGGCTGGGCGCTGCGCGCTCAGAAGTAAGGGGAGGCTCAGCAGAGGCAGCGCACTCAGAAATGGGTGCAGATTTGCCGCAGCAAGCCATGCTGCGGGCTCAGGGGCAGTAGGATTGGGCTCAGCATCTGGAGACGCAGGGTGGATTGGATCAGATTGGGCCTCGTAAGACACGTGGATCTATCTTGGATATCTGGAAAAGCGCTTCAGGCAGATTCAGACATGCGCAGGGGGCTCTGAGTTGGGCGCGTCATGAGAAGGACAAACCGGGTAGACATAATGGCAGGCGGGTAATACAGATGGATATGGGGTATGGGATGGGGTTGGAAGGATAGATTTGGGCTAGGGTTCTGTACTTAGGGATTGTATTTCATTATTCTTGTTTGCTTGTGGTTATACCTAGGTTAGGGTTGAGGGGAAGGTTACTTAAAACCCCACCCTCAACCTAGATGTGGAGGAGCAGATCTCATCAGATATATCATTGGATCATCATAGTTTTTGGAAGGATCTTTACTCTCATTTCCATATCTCTAAGTCAAAGGGTGAAAAGTCGCACTCAGCGTTTTAAGACGCAAGGGATCAATAAATTCCAAACTTGGGAACCATTAAAGGAGAATTCCTCTTCTGAATTCCAGATCTGGGGGTCTGTCCGGGAACTAACCTTTTGTTCCTTGTCTCTTGAAACTAACAAGCGCGATGTCCCAGTACCACCCATCAACCATTTTGGGGTTGTCTAAAGTTACTGCCACTCCTCCTCCTCCTCCTCCTCCAGCTCCTCGGAAGAACCCCTTCAGGGGTAGGATACGGTGTCCCTCACTCTGAAAACAGCTCCAATCACAAACCCTTTTGCATCAGGCCGCAGGACTATCCACATATCTGGTTCAACACTGAGGACATTGAGCAATTCCTCACGCAATACAAAGGAATTGCCAATGCAGAAGGTGAAAATGGTTTGGATAAGGCTTTTCTTGTTGTCCTCTTCATTATGGACAAGGAAAAGCTTTGGGATGTGGAGGAGATGGAAGGTTACAAGGAACTTGATTGGCCAAAACTGAAGTCGGAAATCTTGGCGCGGTGGGGAAGGGGTAAACCTTGGTTTTTGGAAAGCAACTTTGAGCAAGCAGCGGCGGAAGCAAGCCTGAATGGTGGAGTCCGGATGCCAGCGCAATTGGGGGAGTATAAAGCAATTTTCAACTGGAACTACCGTTACCTGGAAAAGAACAAGGTGATATTGGGGCAGACGGGCATGATGAAGAGGGCGTTTTTGGGAGGACTTGGTCCCCAACGCCATGGGCAGGTGCAGCAGCACGTGTACAACAACAACTTGGTAAAGAGTTTGTTGGATGGGAGTATTGTGCTTCTTGCAGACATCCTTATCATCCTTTGGGGGGTGGAAAGCAAGTTGGACTTGGAGGAACAGATGGAGGACACGGCAATTTTTTCCCAATGGGGTCAAAGAAGTCCGCTTCTCACCATCCGGCAGCGCCAACGCAGGCTCTGGTTGCTGGCCCCTTGAAAACAGAATGCGCTCTGGCAACATCACTGACAATTGGCCCCAAGATTAGCAAGATGAAGGAATTAATGAATAATTTACAGATCTTCCTGAGTCAAATTTTGCCAGGGCCGCGTGATCCATCTCCTCACATTGGAAGACTGCTTCTGCCTTCAAATCTGCTGGCGTTGTTGTTATGCAATTACTGCGGGGACAAGGGGAATTGGTGGTTGGGGTGCAATGACATGACAAGGGACCTTAAGGCAGGATTGATTTTACTGGTGGGAATGTAATTCATGTTCCCAAAAGTCAAGCAGATCTACACTGAACCTGGGAATCCAACCATCATTGAGCATGTGCGCACGCAAGGTCAGGATTTGGGGGTTGAGAGAAAGATTTTTGAAAACCAGGACCTCTGGATTGATTTCAATAAAGAAATGATTGAGAAATGAAATGAAACGACCACATGAACAACCATAAACAACAGCAGTGATAGAATTGTTATTAAGATAAGAAGTCAAACCAACAGGAGCAAGTGATTCAGAGTGGTTGTTGAATTAGCACGTGCCAAGTATTCCCATAGCCTGAATGATAAGAGTGGACACTGCTGATAGTTGATAAGAACAACAGAAACTCGATAGAATGAAATGAAACAATGCAAACAATCATACTTAGGCTGAAAGGTGTTCAGGTAAATAGGAAGTCGTCTTGCGGTCTTATGAGTTACAGCCGGGGATTTGTGGATTGGGCATAATCAGTGTACTGTCTTGATTACTCGAAACACTCTGAATCAGTCTTTACAGGCTTGAGACGCTTCCAGGCTTGATCAAGTCGTTGATGAGATGTTTGACTGGTGAGAGTGAGGAATGAATAACAGAATGAGAAAAGCAATAGAATGTGTAGATTGTGTTTGTTCTTGATTGTTGATGTGGTCCAAACTGAGTTGAAGGATCATCACAAATTAAAGAAGAAAGAAAGAACGGTGCGCTTTGATCTGTTGGAGTCTAGCCAGGAATAGAGTCCCTATACCGGGACGCCATGAAGATGCGCTTCAGTCTCAAGTGGGAGTTTGAGGAGACAGTTTTTACAACAGGGGTAACTGCTTGAGCTTTGCTTGGGATTGTCATGGGTACGGGGGTATGGCAACAGCTTTGCGTAGAGGAAGAAGTAAGGGTACTAGCAATGGAGAAACTGGAAGCGCTGGAAAGGATGGATGTGGATGCCAAGGAACAGGTACCGCCGGCAGCTCCTAAGCCAATTGTGCGCGTTCTGGAAACGGATGGATGGCCAGTGAGTACGGCGGGGAAGAAGAATTCAGTGGAAATTTTGTGCAGATTGATGGGGAATGAAATGACTATTCCCTTGACCTTGAAGGAGTGGGCAGCCGTGTTGCTGGTGGTAGTAGATGAGATGGTTCAAGCACTGAAGGATTGTGGACACAATAGGATCCCTCCAATGGTGCAACAGGTGAACATGGCTTGGGATGATGTGGAGCGCAAGCTAGCGGGGATGAAATTTGTTTAAACTCCGCTGGCTTATGTTATGATGAAGATTGCTGGAAGGAAGTTTTGGGTGCTGATGGATAGCAGTTCCCTGGTGAACCTCCTTCTGTATAGATTTGTTAATGAATTGGGATTGGTTTGGGGGACAGGCGCAATGGGGATTTGCAAGCTTAACGGCGGGGAATGTTGCATGGATGGGGTTGTGGAGGAGGAATAGGTTGATGTTGCAAGGGTCTGTAAACCACTTTCTTTTCTATTGGTTGATTGGGGGGAGGCTATTTTAGGAATGCAATTCATTTTTGAGTTCTGAGCGCAAATGATGTTTGATCCCAGGGTGGGGACAGAAGCGTTGGTGGTGGAATATTTGTCCAGCGGGCAATTTGAAACCACAATCTGTGATGAAGGGTTGAGGAAGTGGATGCGGGATTTGGCGGGAGAGGAAGAGGAGGACCCCGAGGCAGAGTTGGTTTTCAAGGGTGGGCCAGAGGTGGATTTCAACTAGTTGGCCAAGGTTACCCCACAGGGAAAGCTCCAGTTTTGTGCGGGCGGTCAACTAGCATGGAGCAGGTGGGAAGTAGGGAAGAAGCGCGGGACGCTGTGGAAACAAAGAGGGTGAAAATCCCCTAGTTGTCCTCAAGTTTGAGGGTCAATGGTCCAAGCATCTGTAAGGAGGTTGGATGCAATGAGTTAAAGAGAGAGGGAGAGAGAGAAAGAATAATAATATGAGTTCCTTGTTCCTTGTTCCTTAAATCCTTCCCTTCCTCTGTGATAAGATAAAATAAGGTGATCTCCTCCATCTGGGTTGAGGGTGTGGTTTAAGTAACCTCCCCTTCAACCCTAACCTAAGTAAAACCAGAGGCAAGCAATAATGATTAAATACAACCCCTAAGTAAAGAACCCTAGCCCCAACCCAATCCTTCCTTCCCATCCCATGATCCATATCCAATACCCCATATCCATCTGTATTGCCTGCCTGCCATCAAGTCCACCCGGTTCATCCTTCTCTTGAAGCGGCCCTTGGGCTGGGCCCAACTTGGAGCCCCCCGCATGTCTGCATCTGCCCAACACACCATTCCAGATATCCAAGGTACATCTGCGCAATCCAAGGTACATCCGCGCAATCAGATCCACGTGTTGCAAGATGCACAACTTGTCCAATCAAATCAAATAAACCCCGCATCTTTGGATGCCAAGCCCAACTTGACTGCTGCTGGGCCTGCAGTGTGGCTTTCTGTGGCAAGGCCGCACCCATTGCTGAGCCACCCCCTACTGCTGAGCAAACAGAATGCAACCCATTCCAACCTGCATCCATAAAAGAACACCACATCCCCCCCTAACTTGAGTTCTGTCCCCAGAGATCCACCACTATCTCACCTACCCTCAGCTATCCTAGTTTTCCCACCCTTCTTCTTTGCACCCCAACTTCACACCAAAGAAAAACAACCAATCAACCACACCTCCGTCCAAACATTTCCTGAAAGTATTGCAGCCGGAAGGGCCTTTCTTGCCATATCCTTCCAGGCCCGCACGCCTGTGTTGCGTGCCAAGCTGGACACTGCTTCTGCTCCCCATTGGATGGAATGCCTCGCAACCATCCTCAAGGTTGCCCGTGCAAGAGGACCCAGAGCAACTCTTTTGTGGTTTCAAGTGACAAGGAGGTTTCAACCAATGAGTGTACCCCACCCAGCTCACCTTGCAACCAACCGCAACGCGCTGCTCAAAACCCTCCCTGGCGCAAGGGTCATGACTTGGCATCAACATTCCATTGGACTGGACCACCGCGGCACCAGGACTTCTTGGACTTTGCGGCTAATTGGAACGCCGCCCACAAGTGGGCGGCACGGGTACAAATGAACATACCAGCAAGGGACCCAAGAATCTTCAACTGTCCGGCAGCGCCTCCCCACCACCACTGCATCCTCCACTGCCACCGTGTTCCCCCACTCCCCTGAGACCAGTCACCGGAACCCCCGGTTGCTGCAACCCTTCCAGCGGCCACTCCCAAAATCCCGGAGATCCCCTTGGTTCCAGCACTTCCCTTGGCAAGGTTATACGTGATTGTAAACAACGTGGACAAGCTACTGTCACACAACCACCCCATGTACTATAGGGCAATTCTTAGATGATCGTGAGCGTGGATGAATACTGAGTGTGAGGGCAAGTGTGAATAGCAAGACTCAGTTGCAAAGTGCAAACTTAGTGATGCCACTTGAAAAATGGCAAGAGGAATGGAGTGTGTTCTGTTAGAATTATGGCCAGCAATTAGCTTAGGCAAATGAGCAGTATTTAAATCAAAAGAAATGCTGGACACTGGGTGTCAATATTGTCTAATGGGGCAATATCTTGGATGAATTTGATTGGAATGATGAATGAATGGATGGAAAACAGCAGGGAGAAGAGCTCCTTAAGTACAAAAGATTGGGCTCTTGTGAGCCCATGATGAAACAAGCCAAAAGGCAAATTTCCGCCCCAAAAGAGCTCTACAGGCTCTACTGGCCTTGTTACTTGGTTTTGACTACATCAGCCCACATGGCATCAGTCCCTGCACCCTTACAACCAGCCTATTCAGGTTATCTCTGGTGTTTCCACCTCAATGGGGATGAACCAGCCCCTTAACTGTTCAATCCCCTTGGCTGGTTTCCCGTTACAACCAGCCATGATGACCTCATTGCCTTGTTTATGGGCTGGTTGCCTCATGCAGCCAGCTCCTGGCCCCTCAAATGGGCCAGGTGGGACCCAGGGCACACCTGGGTCCCGTCTCAGGTTCACATGGGGGGGTGTGACCAGCAGACATGCTGTCCACCCCCTCTTTCTCTCAAATCCCTGGTGGGGGCAATCAAATCCCCTCACCAGGGGCCCTGGGGGTCATTACCCCCAGGGCGTCGTCAAGTAAATTGGCCTGGGAGGTGATCAGGTCCCCCCAGGCCCATCCCTCCTCCCCTTGGTAAAGGGGGGGGTGAGAGCGCCCCTGTCCTCCTTGGTCGCCTCAACCAATCAATGGTGAGGGAGTGATGAATTCCCCCCCACCTACTGGTTGCTAGCCTTGCAGCCGGCGCCGCCACCTCCTTGGGCAAGGGGGAGGTCAGGTCCCCCCTGCCCTGACCAACCGCGCTGTTGCGGTCGGTCGCTGGCTGGTTCACCCCAGCCAGCTTGCCCCGATCCCCCTTGTGACGGCAAACAAGGGGAGGGGGAGCAAGCCGGGGCCGCAAGCCCCGGCTCCGCGGAGCTGGTCGCCAGGCGCGACCAGCCGGGCCCGCGCAGGATCCCTCGGCCAGGCGACAGCCCCGCGCGGGCCCACGTGGGCTGTACCAAGGAACACAGGGGACCTCAAACAGGCTGCCACACGGGCCGCAACACAGGCGGCGGCCCCTAGCCGGCAGCGACAGGAGCGGCGGCCCCAAGCCCAAATTGTGAGAATTACATACTTTGGCGGGCCAGGCCATCTGGCCAAGTATGTCCATAATAAAGCTTGGGCCCTTTTAAGCCCAAATAAGCCCATCTGGCTTGGGTGGCCTATCCACCCTGGCAGGCCTGTGAGGGCCCGTCTCCCAAAAGACCATAAAAAAGTGTTTTGGCGCCCAAATGCCCAAAACCAATAACACCCCCAAAGGCCCACGTGGCCCATGTGATTTCCAATGGGCGGTGGAGGCCCATTTTTGCATCCCATTTAGATTACACACTCCTATGCACATTACCTGAGTGCATCCGCATTTTAACACACCTCCTTAATCCGAAAGGGATGCCATACGCATACTAGACACAAAACCTTCATGTTTGTTCCTATCCAACACCTTAGTTAAGATATCCGCAATCATTGCCCCAGTAGGCATGTACCGTAACACTATCTCTTTGCAGTTAACTGCATCCCGTATATTGTTATAATGAACATCAATATGTTTTGTTCTAGAATGGAACACTTGATTTTCTTCCAATGCAATGGCACTCTGGTTATCAGAATACAACAATGCAAACCCTTGTGGTTTATGAGTATCCTCTAAGACCTTTCTCAACCATTTTGCTTCTTGTGAAGCTGACAAGTGCGCTCTGTACTCTGCTTCTGTTGACAAAAGACTTATTTCTGACACCTTTTTTGACATCCAAGACACTAGATTCTTTCCTAAGAAGAATATAAAACCACTTGTTGATTCCCTAGTGTTACCATCTGCCCAACTTGCATCAGAATAACCAACCAAGTCAAAGTTTGATGACTTTGAAAAATGCATTCCCAGACTGTTTGTTCCTTTAAGATACCTCATAACTCTCTTAAACGCTGACCAATGCCTCATGCATGGTTTCTCTAAGTGTTGTGACAAAATCCCAATTGCATAAGTAATATCTGGCCTTGTACACTGCCCCAAATAATTCAAAGATCCAATAGCTGATGTATAATCATTCCCGGATTGAACAAACTCTAGATGCTCTTCATCTGTAGACTTTTCTAACCCAATGTTAGACTGCATTGGAGTACCAAACTCCTTTTCATCTTCTAAGCCATACTGCTTAAGTAGATCTGACACATAATGGTTCTGATCCAACCTGATCCCATTCTTGCTCTTACTAACTTTCATTCCCAGCACCTGCTGTGCCAGACCAAGTTATTTTATCTTGAACTCCTTTTTGAGTGTCTCCATGACTCTCTCCTTACCATTCCCAATAATTATAATGTCATCGACCCATACAAACAAAATTGCATCCTTTCTCACAAAGAGACAAGGGTTGGCCAAACTTGTTTTGAAACCAATCTCTATCAGTTTCATGCTCATAGTATTATACCATGACCTAGCTGCTTGCTTCAATCCATACAGGGATCTACACAGCTTGAGGACATACTCCACTTTATCTGCTGAGACAAAACTTCTCACACCGATTTTCTTCATAGTTTCTGGCTTGGTCTCAACCAGCCATTCCTTGAAACCATCAGGAATTGACATATAAACAATCTCTTCCTCTCTGAGTTTTGCATTCAAGTATGCAGTCACAAAATCAGCCTGTCTGATTTCTTCACCCAACTCCACTGCCAAATCAATGATGTAACTGAAGGTTGAAAGCCTTCCAGTTGGCAAGAAAGTCTCCTGGTAATCAATACCCTCTCTCTGTTTGAAGCCCTGTGCAACGCATCTAGCCTTGAACCTCTTCAAAACTCCATTAGTATCAAACTTCTTTGTTAACACTAATCTAGACCCAACAATGGTCTTTCCTTTTGGAACTGAATCCCGCTTAACCACTTCAAACACACTATTATTCTCTAGAGAATCAAATTCCTCAAAAATAGCTGTCTTCCAATTGGCTCTTTCATCAGAATTCATAGCTTGGCCAAAGCTATTTGGGTTAACTCTGTTACCCATTTCTGAACTCAACTGTAGAATCTCATTAAGAATACACTGTTCCTGAAGTGTATCTTCCTCATATTCCGCAGAAGCATAATGGGACTTCCATTCCCCATACCTATCAACAGGCATTCTCATCCTACCACTCCTTCTAACTGGAGGTGGAGGCTCATCAGGTTCTGATTCCACAGACTCCCCTGAAGTGGGTACTGAACCCTCCTGTGGCATGTCTTCCACCTCAATATCATCACTAATGATATTCTCTCCAGCCTCTGCTGGGGAAATAGGCTCCAATGCTATTTCCTGCTGTGATTCCTGAAAGGCACTAGGTTCACCCCTTTTGAGTGGAAAGGTACTTTCTTCAAATTTTACATCCCTACTACGGATAACCTTTTGTGTCCCTGGACAATAAATCCTGTACGACTTCCTTATTAAGTCATAGCCCACAAGTGCCCCTGTTCTTGCTCTAGGATCTAACTTTCCAACCATCTCATTATGTTGGACACTATAATACACCAAGCAACCAATTGTTCTTAGGTGTGATGTTTTGGGGTACAACTTCCAAAACTGATAATGAGGACACTCCCCATTAACACTTACAATATTGTGCAACAGACACACTGTGCACACCAACTCATCCCATAAAAACTTTGGTAAACCAGATTGAGACATAATAGTTCTGAGTTTGTCCAATAAAGTCCTATTCATCCTCTCAACTGTTCCATTGTTTTGTGGAGTACTAGCAGTAGTTACTATATGAGTGATACCATAATCATTCAATAGTTTCTCAACATCTTTACTCTTAAACTCACCCCCTCCATCAGTAATAACCCTCTTGATCTCCCTCATCAAACCATTCTGTTTCCAGACTTTGAAGATTACTGAAACATCCTCTTTGGTTTGATCTTTGATCTTATTGGTTTTACCCAAACAAAATTAGTTGCTGTATCAACCAAATTGATGAAGTATCTTGCCCCTCCAAGAGACACTGGTGAAAATGGCCCTGCCAAATCAATGGAGAATTCCTCTCTAGGAACTTCTGTGTGGTCACTATTCTTTGAGAACACATTCCTGGTCTTGGCCCGTAAGGTACAACTCTCACAGTTTCTGTCCTTTACCTTATGGCCACTTCTGTTGTGAGCAACAGTGCTCAAGGCTGAAATCTTGAACAATTCAGCACAGAGCAACTTATTCCGAACTTGTGCACTGAGGATAGTTCTCCCATTCAAATCAATAAAAAACTTATCTTCTTTAAGATAACAAATCTGGAAACCCTTTTTCCAGAGCACTCCAAGAGACACAAGGTTATAAGGTAAATCTGGTACATAGAACACTTTCTCAAAAATTATTTTGAAACCCATGTGATTTTCAAGAATAACTTTTACAATCCCCTTAATCTGGATTTTTCTTCCTTTTTGGCCAATATTAACAACACCATCAAAATCTCTAATATTTGAAAATAAATTTGGCTCAAAAAACATGTGGTCTGTACAACCAGAATCAATCAAAACAAGAAAATCCTCTTTCAACAACTTCCTGTAAGGAATGAAGAATTATCAGCCACTGATAAGTTCTCATTTTCAAGGTGAAGATTACATACTTCATAATCAATCAAGTCCATTTCTTGATCCTCTTTGATTTTAGCCTTCTTGTTGGGGACTTGTTCCACAACATCTTGTTCCATTGAAACATCCATTGCCACCATAGCAACATTTTCCATGGCAAGGTTGACCTCTTTGTCTTCCTTTTCACTTTCCTTGTATTTCTTCCTCTTCTTTTCCTCCTTGCAATCCTTTTCATAGTTCCCCTTCTTCTGACAATTATAACACAAGAACTTTGATAAATCATTTTTGGCCTTTGCCTTCTTCCAAGATTTTCCTGTCTTGCTCACCAGAGCAGTTCCTGTGCTCTCCTTCATGTTGAATTGAAGATCATCCTTTTCAATCCTTCTAAGCACATCCTCTTTTCCTGGAAGGGGATCCAACTGAGATATGATCCTGACCAAGGACTCATATTCTTTTGGCAGCTTTTGAAGAATTAAGAGAGAAAAACACTCAGGATCCATGTTCAGCCCAGATGACTTGAAATTAGCAATACTACATCTAGCTTCCCCCACAAATTGTTTACAGTTGCCAAATTTCAACTTAAACAATCTATTTAAAGCAATCCCCTTTTGATGAACAGAGTCACCAGCATACTTTGACTTGAGCATTTTCCATAAAACACTCCCCTTCCTCTTCTATTCCTCCAACAGAGTATCAGCAACCCATGTTACATGATGCTCATCCAAGTGTCTAAGAATAAGATGATAGGCCTTCTTCTCCAACTCTGAACTGATCAAAGTATCATCTCCTTTCATAATATCCCCACAACAGATGTTATCCAACTCACTGTCCATAAAGAAAGCCCAAGCATTATAGTTCTGACTATTAAAAACTATCTTGGTGGAGCTGGACTCTGCAATATAAGACATCTTCTTGGAAAACTGAGGTCCTTGAGGTTGTCCAAAGTAAGGTATAAGGGTCTATCTTGCTTGGAAATAATGATGATGATGGTACTGATAATGTGTTACAATTATGGCCAGAAATTAGCTTAGGCGAATGAGCAGAATTTGAAGCAAAAGAAATGCTGGACACTGGGTGTCAATATTGCCTAATGGGGCTCTCACAATGGGGAAATATCTTGGATGAATTTGATTGGAATGATGAATTAATGGATGGAAAACAGCAGGGAGAAGAGCTCCTTAAGTAAAAAAGATTGGGCTCTTGTGAGCCCATGATAAAAGAAGCCAAAAGGCAAATTTTCCGCCCCAAAAGAGCTCTACAGGCTCTACTGGCCTTGTTACTTGGTTTTGACTACATCAGCCCACATGGCATCAGTCCCTGTACCCTTACAACCAGCCTATTCCAGTTATCTCTGGTGTTTCCACCTCAATGGGGCTGAACCAGCCCCTTAACTGTTCAATCCCCTTGGCTGGTTGTCCGTTCCAACCAGCCATGATGACCTCATTGCCTTTTTTATGGGCTGGTTTCCTCATGCGGCCAGCTCCTGGCCCCTCAAATGGGCCAGGTGGGACCCAGGGCACACCTGGGTCCAGTCTCAGACTCACATGGGGGGGTTTGACCAGCAGACATGCTGTCCGCCCCCTCTTTCTCTCAAATCCCTGGTGGGGGCGGTCAAATCCCCTCACCAGGGGCCCTGGGGGTCAATACCCCCAGGGTGTCATCAAGTAAATTGGCCTGGGAGGTGATCAGGTCCCCCCAGGCCCATCGCTCCTCCCCTTGGTAAAGGGGGGGGAGAGCGCCCCTGTCCTGCTCAGTTGCCTCAACCAATTGATGGTGGGGGGGCCGATGAATTCCCCCCCACCTGCCGGTTGCTACCCTTGTGGCCAGGGCCGCCACCTCCTTGGGCAAGGGGGTGGTCAGGTCCCCCCTGCCCTGACCAACCGTGCTGTTGCGGTCGGTTGCTGGCTGGTTCAACCCAGCCAGCTTGCCCCCATCCCCCTCGCAACGGCAAACAAGGGGAGGGGGAGCAAGTCGGGGCTGCAAGCCCCACCTCCGTGGCACTTGTTGCTGGGCGCGACCAGCCGGGCCCGCGTGGGATCTCTCGGCCAGGCAACAGCCCCGCGCGGGCTGTTGGGCCCCACGTGGGCCGTACCAAGGAACACAGGCGGCCCCTAGCCGGCCGCAACAGGGGCAGCGGCCCAATGGGCCTCCCCAAGCCTGAATCTTGAGAATTGCATACTTTGGCAGGCCAGCCCCTCTGGCCAAGTATGTCCATAATAAAGCTTGGGCCCTTTTAAGCCCAAATAAGCCCATCTGGCTTGGGTGGCCTATCCACCCTGGCAGGCCTGTGAGGGCCCGTGTCCCAACAAACCATAAAAATGTGTTTTGGCGCCCAAATGCCCAAAACCAATAACACCCACATAGGCCCACGTGGCCCACGTGATGTCCAATGGGCCGTGGAGGCCCATTTGTGCATCCCATTTGGATTACACACTCCTATGCAAATTAACTGAGTGCATCTGCATTTAAACATGTTCCAAGGAGCAAAACTCAACCCAAGTCCGATGTGATAACTGGGTTGTAGAAAAAATGCAAGAACGTATGAAATTAACTAACTGAGGAGACAATCATCAGGAAAGGGGGCAGCCCTTATAAGGTAATCCAAATTGACTAGATACAACCTGATGAGGAGCCAACTACAGTTGAAGGCGGTGAGGCAAATGAGTGACAGGAACGGGATAGGCAAGAGAGCAATAGTACAATCATATCCAAGGCCATGGCGTAAGTGCAAGACAATAGAACCTGAGTGTACAAATGTATGACAAATTGAGACAGGAGAGAATGATGTTGAAGGTAATACGAGTGAGAAGTAATAGTGTATGCAGGGTAGGGACTAGTCCAATTGCAAACTGTACAGTAATGATGGCTTAGTTAGATGTAGATGCGAACTAAAAAACAGTGCATGACTTGAGATGGAAGTTGGAGGCTGTTGATGGGCCAGGGAAGGAGATTGGATCTTGTAATGGATGGCCAACCGGTATGGAGTTAACAGCAAAGTTTGCAAGTATATACTGAGTTGGTCGCCGAGATTGGAAGGTCAACGCAAGCCAGAGGAAGGAGCGGATTGCATCATTGATGTTGTGCTTTATTTGTGTCACGCTTATGGACTGAGGTAGATGGTACTGAGGAGAGGAAATGTCAAAGTGATGAAGACAATAATCCCTAAGTGCAAGGTTTGACAGCTACTCCGGAGTTTTCTAGCGGTTCCCCACGTGCACACCACCAATGCGCAATGCAAGGTTTTGGTGGCCTTTTGATCCCTAGCCGCAGCGGCTTGCGAGGACGCCAAGGAAGTGATGAGGACTTGGCTGATGTAGGCGGATTGCCCCCCCTTTCTTCCTATTTCTTCCTTCTTTTTTCTGCCCCTAATTTGAAAATAAAAGGACTTTTGCTGCACCATCCTAAGTAGCCTTTGGGCTTGTGAGAATGCTGATTGTTGAATTTGTGGTTGAATCTCAGTATGACTTAGAACCAGCATAGGCTGAATAAAGAAGGAAAAAAACAAATGTGAGAAAAAGAGAATCAAAAGAATAGAAAAAGAAGAGGATGGAAGAGCATCCTACAGCTTGACCAGAGACAAATGTTGAGGGTGGAGGCAAGGTTGATGCTAGGAGAAATCCGTGGAGTAGGACAGAAGCTGGGTAGGCAGATGGGATAGAGATCACAAGAAGACAGACTGAATAGAATAGGAATCAGATTGAAACAACATTCAAGAAATTTGGAAGGGTGACATCTTACCAGGCAAGGACTATTTGAGGTCAGGTTGGAATGGGACTTGGGAGATCAGGTAATTTATGAAACAGAGGTACAAGACAGAATGGGCAAAGTATAAGAAAGGAATACAACAATTTATGAGAAAAGAAAAGAATGAAAAAGATCAACCAGAAAAGAAAAGAATGAAAAAGATCAACCAGAAAAGAAAAGAGATCAAGAGCGCAGGAATTTGTTTTAGATGAGAGTTGCGGACAAGTGGGAGAGCGCGGAGAGTGTACCAAGCAGCGCACAAGAGTGCGCGGAAGGAGGAGGAATAGCGCAGGTGAGTGGAATCGGAGACAGAATCTTAACACCCCTTGTGCCTGGTGAGAGGGTAACAGGAAAGTTGGAGTCAACAGAATACTTCTTGTTGAAGAAGTGTAAGGGCATTAATCAAAGTTGCCTTTGTGAGATAGTCCGCTATCATCTTTTTGGTTGGGATAAGGATCAGATAAAACAAAGAAAGATAGAAATCCTCCCTTAAGCCTTTAGTTTTAATATCTATGTGGCGTGATTTGGAGTGGGATCCAAATTTCTTGATTTTATTGTTTAAGCCCTTATTATCAATATAAATGGTTGGCTTGCACTTGAGAGAAGGTTGGATCTTGTCAAAAAGGTGAGTGATCCATATGAGTTCTAGGTAACAATCCAACTGGGCATCAAGCTTGGATTCAGAAGACAAGTAGGTTATGTTTCTTTTTCTTGAGGAATTACAGGCGACCGGACTACCATAATGGAGGATAATAAACCCAGTTTGGGACTTCCGGAAGATGGGATCATCTCCCCAAGTAGCATTGCTGTAAGCAGCTATTTCTTCTTGGGAGGGATTGTATTTGAGATTCAATTTAAGATTTCTGGTTGTCTTCAAGTGTCAGCCTCCTGGATGCCAAGACCCTTACTATCCTTTAGCTACCAGAGGTTATAGAGTAAATAATAAATATATTGTTTAATAAATGCAGCAAAAATACGTAGAATACTTGGATTAAGCTTATTGCAAGGTCAAATGGTTTGGTTATTGTTTATTGTTTTGAATTAATATGAATAAATTGATTATTAAATATTTATAGAGGGGCCACAATTATATTGAGGATCTTTAACACCTCTCTTCAAGGATTTCAGTATGAAAAAACGTAGTCCTGGTTACTTTGGGCTCTTTAGTTTAAAGAATATTTTACCCAAAGATAATATGTATATAAAATACACAATGGAGTGGTAGGGCCTTGTAGCGAAGCTACCACAACAGAGAAAGGATAATAAAACTTACTGGTATATTATTAAATCCTTTGGGTATCTGTTTGAGACGTGTACTGATGGGTTAAACCTGTATACTGGGGTTATAAGGTTGTTCAGCAGTTTTAATTGATAAAAAGGGGTTGAGGATGGATACTACTGACCATACATTGCCATAAATCACTTAATTATCTCTTATAAGTACTTGATTACCTTTGCATGGCGTCTGGATATGAATATTACTGGGTCTCTGACCATCAATATCCTCAAAAGATCTCTTTATTTATAGATTTTGGAGTCCCAATATTGTCCTTCTGAGGGTTGTAGGTGCTCAAAGGGACGGACACTAAGGCTAGAAGGGTAACCAGAGGTAGCCTGTCATGTTCTCTTGGTGCTATAGCAAGGGTAGAATCTAATTTCTCAGGGTATGGGAATTATTCCACCTTATAATAGACATTAGGACGTGTGAATAACACTAATATGTCCTATTTATGTATTATTTAATTAATTATCCTTAGTAAATTTTCCCAGTAAGTTAATAATTATATTAATAGACATTTCTATGGACATCTGGATGTCAGGTAAGTTCTCATTATTTATTATATAACTGGAGTAAAAGTCATAATATTGATTTTACTCTTTATTTTCGAGTTCCAGTTGATTTACTAAGATAATTACTTAAAAATATAATTCACGTTAATTCATGTAATATTTATACATCATTAGTTTTCTTAGTATGTCACGAATATATTCATGTCTAGCAATTCTCATAAAAGTATATTGAAGTATTTTAATATATTTTTAGAAGTTGTCATTGTCTTATTTTCGACATTCTTGGTACTTTGCATTATATTAAATAAAAAATACATATAAGGATTATTTATGTATTTTTATATAATATTATGTATTTTCAGACAGTTTACTATGCACAGGAACATTTATGAAATGTAGAAAGTTCCTGTGTATTTGGTAGCATGTTTACGAGGTCCCTGAGCCTCTCAGGCCGCCTGTCACTCTGTCAACCGGTATTCCCGCGGCTGCGTACTTGTCAGAGGCCCGGGGCTGCGTACACAACCTCAAAGAAGTGACAAGGCTGTATCTCAGCTGCGCGCAGGTGCATTGGCTGCCGCGGCTGCATGCGGGAATTGTGACAAAACACATTTCCGCCCGTAAATCCTAAAATATACACAACACCTCAATTCTGACTGAATTTTAGGTGTGAAACCTATACGTGACAATGTGTGTGAAATATTTAATTGACCAAAAAGCTCAATAATGGAGCCGTAGTATTTCTGTTTTTCTTTCCTTAATTATTTAAAAATATAAGGAGTTGGATTTCAAGGGTGGGTTTAGTGAGTGACCCTACCTAATTTTGGGTGGAGAACCCATTTCTGTAATAAATTTTGAGGTTTTCCTACTCCTTCTTAGGTTAATTGTATTATTATTAATTTTTTGTTATTTTTGTTACGTTTGCAGCTTTCTCTGCAATAGTAGCAAGCTGACATCAAGTCTTTCCATACTTTATGTTAAGTTTTGTTGCCAATTCCTGTCTCCAGCTATGCTGCGCTCACAGGCGCTGCGCGGGTGAAGACACTTCACTCCCAAAATTGAGTGTACCCGGTTCAGCTTACTTCTGGTCTGACCTGGTCACGGTGTAAGACTCCAAACGGTGCTAAGCCGTGGCAGTTCTGTGGAGGGGAAAGGTGCTATTTAGGCTGCCCTCCTAGGAGTTACAATAATATTTAAATGTAACCGGAATCAAGGTCCAGAACCTTATGGATGTGAAATCAAACTAAGGGAAGAGGATAAGAGTTGTGGGTACCAATGGAAACAACATTATCTGAGGCAAGATGGTGCAGGGAAAGACTTGAAAAAATAAGTCAAGGTTTGTTCAGAGTTCAATAGAACAAGGCAGTTGTAAGTAACAACGCCCACAGGATAATAACTCTGGTTGTCAGCAGCTGATTAGGAAAGATCAACTCAATCCCAACCAACCTCCAGGTTCTCAATGAACCTGCCCAACTCTCCGCAATCAAGCGCTTGAAGGGTACCAGATAACTGTGGGAGGCTGAAAAAAACAAAAGCAATTTGTTTATGAAGCTCTAGAAGCAAATCAATAACGAATTTGAGCAAGAATATCCCAACACTTCTCAAGGAGCTCAAGAATAGCATGGCGAAATTCAACCTCAAAGAAGAAGGGAGGTATAACACTCCAGGTTTTAAGCTTAATAAAACCTCTTCAATCAAGCGTGATTGGCTCCAGAAAGATGATCAAGGAGAGATTCAGACCAGTATGGTCGGAAAAAGGGATCAGAGTGGTATAACACACCCAAGAATTCAGACAGACAGGAATTCTTCTTCAACCAGCAAAGCTATTGGTTGGTGATAAGTAACAAGGTCACAAGGGACAGAGTTTGAGTATAGAGGCTCAAAGGATCAAGGGGGCAATCATGGATATACCGGGATAAATGGCTTAGATAGGTGGGGAAGGATGCCCACAGATAAATTGATTACTGATGATGGTTTCATAGGATGCTGGGATCCTCTGATGATCTGATGCTCTGATGCTGGGCCAAAAGGCAGGGGAGAGCCCCTCCTTTTATAGACATGAGGCCCTGTATACTATGTACAAGAGAGATTTACAAATAGGTGCGGAAAAAAAATGAAAAATGAAAAGAAAAAAAAAAAAAAAAAAAAAATTACATGAGAGGAAAAAGAGATGTCTCCCGCGTCGAGAATGACCGCGGGCAACCAGATGGACACCCGCGACAGCGGTCGCGGGTGTCGACAACGGTTGTCGTCGCCCAATCGGCGGCGACAACGTGGTGAAAGTTCCGACGGCTGCAAGCGGTCGGTCGCGGTTGTCGGTCGGATCGGATGATGGGCGAGGAGGGCTAGGTTTGTGAGGCCATGATGGCCATGAGGTGGATTGATTTGGATGACGACTAATACTTCATAGGAAGGAGACGGTGGATGATGTAGGGCAACGTTTAATTTTGTGGTGAGTGAGGATCAATTTGATTCTGGGGGATCAATGACGATCAAAAGTTTTTTTTGGGTTCTTGAAGGGGGGGGAGGATGACTGGATGATGATGATGGTGAACCGGTAGGATTGAATCGGAGGAGGATGAGGATGATGAGGATCTGAGGGACAATCGATGAGGCCCGTTCGTTGCAGATTTCGGAGGAGGATAGGTTAGGGATTGTCGATGACCAGAGTAGGTTGATGAACGACTGAGAGAAGGAGGCACCGGGGATTGAGATCGAGGAAGGGTCGTCGGGAGTGATGGAGAGGGAATCGGTGGTGGATGGGATTGTCAAAAGTGGTTCGACGATCGCTCGCGTCGCCAAAAGTCAGGGCCGCAAGTGCGACAAGTGGGAGTTGAACATAAGAAGAGGGGAGCGAAGCGGAGAGACAGGCAAGAGGCCTGTCCTAGACCGCTAGGACAGGGAGGAGTTGAGAGATGGGGGAAATGAAGGTAACCATAGGGGTACAACTGAAATCCAATTTTTTTTTTTTTTTTTTTTTTTTTTTTTTCCGTGGTGTCCCGGATTGGTCACCACATCTCTCCCCAACTTACAGACTGTCCCTAGTCTGAATCTAAAATTTGAAGAGATTAAAAAAAAGCAGGGAACAAAGAAATTGAAGCAAAGATTGGCCATTTCTTGATCTTGAGAGCAACTGAGGAGTTGAAGAAAATATCTTGATTCTTCCAAATGAGCCCTAGAAGCGGCAGGAATAGAACAAGGAGAGCGTCCCAGGTGCTCACATATGTGGCATACAGTAGAGTTTTACAACAAAAACGCAGCAAATGACCCTGGTGGTGCATAATTGGGAGGACTTACTTCTGAGATAAGTTGCCCCCACAACAATGAAACTTCTTGACTTGATCAGCAGAGAACATTCTGGCCAACCGAGTACCATCCAGCTCCTCCAAAACATAAGATCCACCCCTAACTTGATGAATCACTCAATAAGGGCCATTCCAACGATTAGAGAAAAGCTTGCCCCACTGGGTCTCCAAAGATCAATTATAAGCTAAAACTGGGTCACCAGGGTTCAAGGGCTCCCTGATTTGATTAGAGTGCTTGTCCTCCCAATACTGGACGGATTTTGCTCTGGAATCCATCATCTTTTGATAAGCTTCATCACGAACGTCTTCACTTTGCTCCAGTTGCTTGGATCTAGCAACTAACAGATCAGTAGTTGAGGACACCTCTTCCCAAGAGATACCCAAGAAAGATTCCATTTCTAGATCCAAAGGAAGGACTGCTCTTTGACCAAAGATGATTTCATAAGGTGAGTAGCCAGTAGTCCTATTGGTTGAGATTTGATCAGAGAAGAGAACAAGAGGAAGGAATTTGCGACAATTCTTGCCACTTTCACCAGCCAGTTTAACAAGTGCAGCCTTCAAAGGGGCATGGCCTCGTTCCACCATGCCTTGGCCTTCAGGATAATAAGGAGTAGTAACTCTATGTTGTCCAGGAAGGGATCGGATCATTTCAGCAAGCTTGCCCCCAAATTCAGAGCCACCATCAGTAGAGTAAGATCAAGCCAGGCCATAACGCATTGTCCAGTTCTCGTAGAGGAAAGCTGCCACTGATTCAGAGCTAAGGTTCTTAATAAATTTCGCTTCAACCCATCCGGAAAAATCATCTCTAGCCACAATGAGGTACTTAGCACCACCTGCCTTAATATGAACCACATCCATAGCAATCCTTCCAAAGACAGTGGACTCCCCAGTAGGATAACAAATTTTGGCTGGGCGCCTAAGATCACGTTTTTGAAAAACTTCACAACTCTTGCACCATTGGGAGACAGATTTCTTCAAAGATGGCCACCAGAATTGCTCGGATGATTGTCGATAAGTTTTGGTTTCCCCACGATGACCAAGGCCTTCATGGAGACTTTCAAGGATAGAATCTTGTTTAGAGGGAATAGTAACAACAATAAGAGCACAAGGATTGCCCCTCTTCATGAGTCTAGAGCCTTGAAAAAAAAATTAGAAGACTTTTGTTTAAGAGATCGAAATTCCTTAGCAGAGAGATCAGGAGGTTTTTGAAGAGTTGAAAGGTACTGCTCTAATTTAAACCAGAAGCCTTGTTGAAAGCCAGGATAATTTTGAGAAGAAAAAGAGAAAATAGGTTGAATTAAAGGTTCCTCTTCATTGAATTTGGTTCCAACATCAGATTCGTTGTCCCCAAGAGGTCGTCAAGATAAACCATCAGGGATGGTGAAATATTTTCCCGGCCTGTGAACAATATCAAAAGAGAAAAGCTGGATAAAGGCCACCCAACGAGTCATAGGAGCATTGGGAAGACTGGGAGCGTTGATCATTTCAATGATGGATCAAGCATCAACTTGCAATTCGAAATGTTGGCCCCAGAGAATGGTTTGAAGTTTCTTCATCATTCGAGCCACACC
The DNA here is from genome assembly GCA_025617555.3 of Puccinia polysora. Classification (NCBI taxonomy): domain Eukaryota; kingdom Fungi; phylum Basidiomycota; class Pucciniomycetes; order Pucciniales; family Pucciniaceae; genus Puccinia; species Puccinia polysora. The sequence continues at coordinate 7,108,087 of CM062644.1, forward strand.
ACAGAGTTCCAGTTTGGGCTGGGAGTATCTAGATTCTACATCTGAAAACAACAAAGACTCATAAAGAGCAGGACGGTCCCAACCATTTTCATCTTCCTGAGTAAGGACGGCCCCAACAGATTGATAACTAGAATCAACAGCCAGCTTGATCTTGTCAGCTCCAGGTCCATAAGAGATCTTTTTCAAAACTATGTCTTTACCAACTATCCTTTTGAGTAGCTGGAAAGCACATTCACAATCTTGGGTCCAAATCCATTCAGCATCTTTTCTGGTTAGACGACGCAAGGGTGCACAGATTTTGGATAAAGATGGGATAAAGATTCTAACATAAGTGACAACACCTAGAAAGCCCCTAACTTCAGTTGGATTGATTGGGGTAGGCCAAGAGATGATCTTGTTGACTTGGGCTGGTGCCATCCTTCTTCCTTCCTTGCAGACCACATGACCAACAATTTCCAGAGCAGGGACACAAGCCGCCAGTTTGGATCCAGAGACAGTAAGGCCAGATTCCTCGATTCGAAACAGAATCCTCTCCAAGGTAGTAGCATATTCCCAGATAAAACAACAAATTCCTGGATGCCAAGGTAAGAGCTCATTATCAAAGTCAGATACTGGACCTTTAATTCCGCCATCGTCAATAAAGATACCAGCATGATCAGGGATTTCATCCTGGAGGATCCACATCATCTGAGCCTGATAGACTGCAACCGAGTTGGTGGCTCCTTGAGGTAATTGAGTAAGCTGAAATCGCCCAAGAGGAGTATTGAAAGTAGTGAGAGGACGAGAAATAGGATGTAAGGATTGTTCTTCATAGCCACCCATAATATCCCCTAGACCATAGCAAGCTCTTCCCGCGAAGGATTCAACAAATTCTTCAGTAGCAGGAGGGATACCAGAGTCTTTAATAGTAACTTTATTAAGAGGTTGAAGATCATGAACTATTCTAAGTTTACCATTACTCTTGAGGACACAGAAGACGGGGCTGGAGTAACTAGAAGTTAACTGTTCATACAGGCCAGTTCAAACTCGTTCCCGGACCAACTTGATGGATTCGTCAACTTTAGCAGCAGGGATAGGGATCTTTTTCTTTTGCCAAGGATCATGTTCAACTACAGGGATGATGTAAGGGAGGCCATAGGATTCCCGCAAGAGACCTCTCTCTTCTTCACAGAAAGCAATAGATTTTTCTCTTAGAGATAAGACATTTTTGATTAAATTTAACTCATCAGGAAGAAGCCATCCATCTGGACCAAAGTTGACCACCTTCAGACGTTCTTCAGTGACCCGTCCATTAGGCACAAAGGGACCAGTAAGAGATTGAGGAAGACCACAGTAAGGATTGCGAGATAGAGGAGGACGCATAAGGGGAGGATTGAGGTTGAGAGGCATAGGCTGGTTGACTGGTTGGATCTTCTTAGCAACTGGTTTATACTTAGTGGCAAAAGAGAGAAGTTCTTGTCTCCTCCAAGAGTTGACCAGAGAGACTTGATTACGAAAGCTGAGTCCAAGTTCCAACATCTTCCAAGTCTGATGTTCTGCAATATCCTTGAAGGGTGCCTTTTCCATAAAAGGAGAACCAGGAGATAATACGTTTCTCACATGTGTGGCACAAGGTAGGGTTTCAAAAATGACAGTAAAAGATTGCCCTGGCAGTGCACAATTGGGAGGACTTACTTGTACCCCAAATTGCCTCCACTGAAGCCCATATTCCTTCATACCAAAATCGCCAAAAACGGAATTGCAATTAGGATCTAGTTTAGACTCATTGCGGAGATTCGAACAGGAACTGAGAGAAGATTGATCAGACTTAAAAGTAGAAGGAAAAGAAGACACAACAGATCCAGAGAGAGAAGGAGATGGAGAAGAAATATTTTTGGATTTTTCTATTTTGATATTTTTTTGTTTTTTAATATTCTTGAGCTCAGAAGGGAATGATGAAAGGAATGAAAAATAAGCCTGAGGGATGGGAGTTGACCCTTGAGTTGCAGTCTGAGGCTGAAAAGAACTACAACCATTAGTAGGATCAACTATTCCCCTAAAAAATGAGAGGAACTAGAGTTATCCTTCTGCTTCCCCTTAAAAGATGATTTGGGAGAATGACCAGGAAAATCTCTTTCCCAACAACCAGAATCCAAAGAGCAAAGAGGAACTTCAATTTTCCTGCCATCAGCATCAGGAAGAAGAATTCTCTCCCCAACTTGATCAGAAAACATCAAGGTTGCACCAAAGTCCATTAAGAAGGGTCGCCCCAAGATCATAGGACTGTCCAAACGAGTGATCCAAAAGTGGCCGGTTCCAACAATATTTCGACCAATCCTTACCGGTACATCTTCAGCAATACCAACCAGTTCACAAGCTTGATTTCCTATCCCATACACTGCAGAGTTGAAGCTGACCCTAGGACTAAGTTTGAGCTTGCAGGCCATAGCATCCAAGATTAAGTTAAGCTGAGATCCAGAATCCACAAGAGGAGGAACAGTTTTAGCTGAGTCACCAAGATAACAAGGAAGAAAGCCAAGGGGACAGGAATAAAGGTTGGATTCTATAGAAGGACTGGTTCCACCAGAGTCCTCCATTAAAGTGCCAGAGGAGACTTTGAGTTCTTCAGGGCCAATTTCCACACGTCGACGAGAGACCCATTTCTTCATTCCTTCAGCAACAGATGGAGAGATTGATAGGAGTTCAGCCACAGATAGATCAGGGATTTTGAGATCAGAAATTTTCTTTAATACTCCCTCCACAGCATTGGGGTGATCCTTGGAGATGCCCCTTTCAAATCAAACTTTGGGCTGGGTGGGGGGAGGAAGTTCAGGTGACGCAGAATCTAAGATAGGATTAGAAGGTTGAGGTGAGGGAGAAGGATCAGGGTGATCTGGGAACCTTTCCATAAGTGGTTCCTTTTCCACCTCCATGTCTTCTACATCAGAAGAAGGAGGCTCAAGTGACGATCAACGTTTAACGGGTTTTCAAAGGATTGAAGTTGGCTAGGAAGGAGCCTTATGAGGTTTAGGTTCCTCATGTTGTTTCCTGGCTGGATCAGATTGATAAGTAGTCCCAGCAAGACTAGAGGAAGAAATAGCTGGAGGATACCAAGGTTGGAGGGTACCACAGAATGATTGAAATTCAAAGGAAGCAAGAGATGCTTTCACAGGAGGTGATGGCTGGTAAGAGGCTACCACATGACGGATAGGACAAGACGAGTCGAAAGGGATTAGGGCACCATTAGGGAGGAAGTAATTGTTCCCCCTCTGCTCTACCAACTTTTCCTTTAGGTCCTTCTGAAGTTCCTGGCATCTTCTGGTTCCATGGCCTTCCCTATGACAGTAGTAACAGACCAGAGTTGATTTGGGGACAGAAGAAGGAGTTTTAGGAGTAGCTAGCAAAGAAATCTTTTGATCTATTTTGTTCTCAAAAGCTCTAAGTAACTTGGTGATTTCATCTATAGTAGTCGGTTCCCAATTGGAATTAGGATCTGCTTTAGGCCTACAATCTGCCTCCATTTTAATCATAATATCGTTTGACTCTTTAAAAGAAGGAGAATGGACCGGTTCAGTAGTTCTAGGCTTTTCAAAGGTAAGAGCAGTTTGACCTTTCATGACTTTATCCACAGTACTCCTAAGGGTGAGAAAAACAGGGAGCTTGAATCAATTATCCCTGGTTGTAATCATGGATCCAGATTTGACCAGTTCTTCTTTAATCCTTTCCTGCACAGCCGACGAAAAAAGATTGGAAGAACTTTGCTCGAATTTTGTCCACTGTGTCAATGTGATTGTTTCGGATAAGATAGTTTTGAATGGGATCCCAAGACTTCCTAAAAATCTGATAGTCAGAGGCTGAAGAAATACCACCATTTGAGATCCACTGAGAAACCAGAGCATCCAAATCCTGCAGAGTAAACCTAGCCACATCTATTTTACCCCAGTATGCCAACATAGCCTCCCTGAGAAGCGTCCAGTTGTGGGATTCGAATCCCTCAAAAGACTCGATTACCTCCATAACTTCATCAGAGGAGATAAAGAATTTCAACTGATAAGCCATGTCGAATTCACTAGCTCCATCCACTTCAGCAGCCATTTCGTAGGAGTCCAAGAATCGCTCAAAATTTGCACCGTTGAAGCCTAAGTTCTTGTTCTGAGGTTTGATCTTTACCATCTTAGGTCGGACAGGGGTGGTTGGAGTAGCGGAAGATGCCATATTGAATAACAGAGTTCCTAGGGGATCCAAAGAGAAGATTTCCAAAGTGGCTCACGAGTGTGGCAAGAGTAGGGTTTTGCCAAAAAAAACAGCAAGTATCTTGCCCAAGCGGTGCACAAATTGGGAAGACTTACTTCTAGGATAAGTTGCCTCCACGGATCAGATTTGAGAAGAAAAAAAAAAATCGGATTTCGAGTTTGATTTTTAAATGTCTTGGGACTGTAAATCCCAAGGTTGCTGGTTTGATCCCGGCCCGGGGGACCAAATGTAAGACTCCAAAAGGTGCTAAGCCGTGGCAGTTCTGTGGAGGAGAAAGGTGCTGTTCAGGCTGCCCTGCTAGGAGTTACAATAATATTTAAATGTAACCGGAATCAAGGTCCAGAACCTTATGGATGAGAAATCAAACTAAGGGAAGAGGATAAGAGTTGTGGGTAGCAATGGAAACAACATTATCTGAGGCAAGATGGTGCAGGGAAAGACTTGAACAAATAAGTCAAGGTTTGTTCAGAGTTCAATAGAACAAGGCAGTTGTAAGTAACAACGCCCACAGGATAATAACTCTGGTCGTCAGCAGCTGATTAGGAAAGATCAACTCAATCCCAACCAACCTCCAGGTTCTCAATGAACCTGCCCAACTCTCCGCAATCAAGCGCTTGAAGGGTACCAGATAACTGTGGGAGGCTGAACAAAACAAAAGCAATTTGTTTATGAAGCTCTAGAAGCAAATCAATAACGAATTTGAGCAAGAATATCCCAACACTTCTCAAGGAACTCAAGAATAGCATGGCGAAATTCAACCTCAAAGAAGAAGGGAGGTATAACACTCCAGGTTTTAAGCTTAATAAAACCTCTTCAATCAAGCGTGATTGGCTCCAGAAAGATGATCAAGGAGAGATTCAGACCAGTATGGTCGGAAAAAGGGATCAGAGTGGTATAACACACCCAAGAATTCAGACAGACAGGAATTCTTCTTCAACCAGCAAAGCTATTGGTTGGTGATAAGTAACAAGGTCACAAGGGACAGAGTTTGAGTATAGAGGCTCAAAGGATCAAGGGGGCAATCATGGATATACCGGGATAAATGGCTCAGATAGGTGGGGAAGGATGCCCACAGATAAATTGATTACTGATGATGGTTTCATAGGATGCTGGGATCCTCTGATGATCTGATGCTCTGATGCTGGGCCAAAAGGCAGGGGAGAGCCCCTCCTTTTATAGACATGAGGCCCTGTATACTATGTACAAGAGAGATTTACAAATAGGTGCGGAAAAAAAATGAAAAATGAAAAGAAAAAAAAAAAAAAAAAAAAAAAAAAAAAAAAAAAAAAAAAAAAAATTACATGAGAGGAAAAAGAGATTTTGCCCGCGTCAAGAATGACCGCGGGCAACCAGATGGACACCTGCGACAGCGGTCGCGGGTGTTGACAACAGTTGTCGTCGCCTGATTGGCGGCGACAACGGGGTGAAAGTTCCGACGGCCGCGAGCGGTCGCTTGCGGTTGTTGGTTGGATCGGATGATGGGCGAGGAGGGCTAGGTTCGTGAGGCCATGATGGCCATGAGGTGGATTGATTTGGATGACAACTAATACTTCATAGGAAGGAGACGGTGGATGATGTAGGGCAACGTTTAATTTTGTGGTGAGTGAGGATCAATTTGATTCTGGGGGATTGATGACAATCAAAAGTTTTTTTTGGGTTCTTGAAGGGGGGGGAGGATGACTGGATGATGATGATTGTGAACTGGTAGGATTGAATCAGAGGAGGATGAGGATGATGAGGATCTGAGGGACGATCAATGAGGCCCGTTCGTTGCAGATTTTGGAGGAGGATAGGTTAGGGATTGTCGATGACCAGAGTAGGTTGATGAACGACTGAGAGAAGGAGGCACCGGGGATCGAGATTGAGGAAGGGTTGTCGGGATTGATGGAGAGGGAATCGGTGGTGGATGGGATCGTCAAAATTGGTTCAACAATCACTCGCGTTGCCAAAAGTCAGGGCCGCGAGCGCGACAAGTGGGAGTTGAACATAGGAAGAGGGGAGCGAAGCGGAGAGACAGGCAAGAGGCCTGTCCTAGACCGCTAGGACAGGGAGGAGTTGAGAGATGGGGGGAAATGAAGGTAACCATAGGGGTACAACTGAAATCCGATTTTTTTTTTTTTTTTTTTTCCGTGGTGTCCCGGATTGGTCACCACAACAGCAGACCTCCTTAACTCCCGGAGGGGACTTCATCCTCACATCTTGATCCGTGCTTCATCCCGACACCTCAATTTCCGGGCTTCATCTCAACACCTCAATTCAAAAGACCCTCACCCCCATCAACCAGTTTCCTCATTTTTTCATCTCTTTCATTTATCATCTCATTTCCTTTCTTTGCTTGACTCAATCCTTCTCACCATTGTACGCCCTGTCTTTGTGCCTGGTGAGATATTGTATTAATCAACCTAACGTTTCATAATTCTCACCTCATCAATCTGACCTTCTCCATTCCATCTCATTGTTAGCCTACTCAATCCCATTTGTCCGTTCATGTCCCCAAACACTCGTCGCCTTTTTAACCTTGTCAACATCATCTGTCTGCGCTGAATGTCGGTTATCCTCACTCTGCTGTTGTTCTGTTCAATGCCGGCTTCTTTTTGATGTCTCTTTGCCCATCCAGTTTCCAGTTTTACGTTCAATCCATTCTTCACTTTCATCATGGTTAAAAGCCAAAAGGTCTTGACTCAAATCAAATTCAAATTTCTACGATAAAACTGGAAAATGTCTGCCATGTCTGAAGGATTCAGGCAAGCTAGGCTGAAGTCGGCTCTCAATACTATCCCTAGGCTGAGCAACAATAACTATGGCGTTTGGAAGGACAAGATGGATGCCATCCTAGACGTTTTTGGATGCTCCGGGCCCATTAAAAATGACGTTTCTACTCTGGAAATTGATTTCAACAAAGAAATCAAACTGCTCATAATCTCCAGGCTTGAGGCAGCCACCCACGACATCATTGTCACACCTACCAATAAGAACTCGGCAAAGCTAATCTGGAAGGCAATCATCAACAAATACGCATTGTCTCAGGCTTCAAACAGGGCTATAGTTTTCAACAAGTTCTTGTACTTGCAATTTACGCCAGAGGACATAGAGGATTTTATCACAAAGGCAAAAGTGAGTCTCAAGAAATTGTTGGAAGTTGGAATTGTTCTTCCTAACAACATCCTGGCGTACCATCTGCTTTTCAAATTTACGGACTCTATGAAGGATTTCAAACGCCAAATCATGCACATGGACAAGGAACTCACAGTGGAATACGTGATGAACCATCTCACCCAACTAAACAATGAATCTAGAGCGCAAACGTCTCAAAACATTCAACATTCAAGGACAGAATTCTCCCTCACCAACCTCAGACCAACAGGAACCAATCACTCTGAGAAACAGGGCAAAAGAAAGAGATGTACCAAGGGATACCACAATCCCAAACAAGACAAAAACCATTCGGCCAACAGCTGCTGGAATCATCACCCAGAAATCGCGCCCAATTGGTGGAAAGAAGATCAAGCAAAATGGAAATTGTGAAAGACGCAAGCTAAGAGTAACCCGGTGGCTCACTACCTAGCTCTTCTGTCTATGTGGATCAACCATGGAAACCCCAGCTCATAATTCATCCTAGATAGCGGCGCGTCAATACACATGATCAATGATAGTAGATACTTCAAGGTATTGTCTTCCTGTGACAACCAAGCAATCAAAACCGGAAAGAAAGGAGCTGAACTCAAGATAAAAGGCAAAGGGACGGAAATACTGGTCTGGGGGAATTTCACGCTTGAGCTTTCAAATGTTTTCTACGTTCCAAGCTTGACCATCAACCTGATAAGCGCTGGTGCTCTCAATCAATCCGGATGCTCACTGGAAGCTAGCAGGAATGGATTCAAGGTATCCAAGGATGGCTTAAAAATGTTTGGTGGGACAATCGTAAACAATCTCTACTCCCTAGAAACCCTGAACTTTGACCAAAGCCTGATTCATCCTCACTCAGAAAATCTGGCTTTTACCCAGGATGACAAACTCATGGACATCCATAGAAACTATGGGCACGCTTTGCTGTCAAGACTCAAACAATTCACAAAGCACATCTCTCCCAAAGTGAAGAGAAGATTCGAATGTATCTTCTGCATGAAAGTAAAATGACTAAATCGTTGTTCAAGGAAACGTCTGTTGCGGCAAAGAAAGTGTTTGAAAGGATTCACTTGGATCTCATGGGACCGCTCAAGCCTCAGTCAAAGGGGGGGCACCGGTACATTCTCACTCTAGTTGACAGCGCCACGGGATACATTGGAGAATTTCCTTTGGGATTGAAGGAGGAAACTTCCAAAGTCATCATTGACCTAATTGAAAAGGAGAATCAAAAACGCGGATACTATCCTTGCGAGGTATGTTCCGACGGAGGCACTGAATTTCTCAATTGCAAACTGCAAACGTTCTACAAGGCCAACCACATTAGACAAGTAGTATCTGAACCGTACCACCCCAAACATAATGGAAAAGCGGAACAGGCAAACAGAACCATCTCCGAGTCCACTCAAACCATACTGAAGGACAGTCAAATCTCAGCTTGCCAATGGCATGAAGTCATCAAATCAAGCGCCTTCATGCTCAATCAAATTCCCAGAGAAGAAAACTCCCAATCCCCCTGGTTCCAAGTGCATGGGCACTCCTTTCCGGCTTCATATCTGAGACCCCTAGGATTTCCGTGTGTCTACCTACTCACAAGGAGAGACAAAGGATATAAGTTCAAGCAAAAGGGAGAGGAAGGAATCCTAGTAGGCTTCAATCCGCTCCTCCATTCTTATTGAATCTTAACTAAATCTAACACTATTATTTCTACAAAGCACGTCAAATTTTTAAGAATGTCAAACCCTCAAAACTCAAATCTCTCATTCACCTCAGACAACGCAGAGAGCAATCTTCACAACACGGAATCAGAAAGTTTGGAGGATCAACATCCAGAGCGAGCAAACAATCCGGCATTCACGAGGTTCAGGTCGGTGTCGCCCAAAGTCTCAGACTCAGATTCAGATTGCAGCGGCAATTCCCTCCAAGATCCGGAGTCCAAAGATTCGGACCGCTCCCAGGAGGACTCCGTAAGTGAGCAGCCCTTAGCTGGCCAGCCAATGTCGCAACATGGGCAGTCCAATCCTGCACCTCCTACGCAACCTCCTAGAACCCTCCGAGACCAATCCTTGATCAAACCGCCGCAACGTTACGGGTTCTTCCATTATTATGAACCAAAAAGCTACAATGATGCGGTCACATGCAAAAAAAACCTCAAGTGGACCAGTGCAATGGACACAGAGCTGTTGTCAATCGAGTCATTTGACGTCTGGGAAGAATACAATGGACCCAATCCCTCAAATCCGCTTCAAACCACTTGGATCTACAGGCTGAAAGAAAACTTTCACGGTGACCCAGTCAAGTACAAGGCCCGTCTCTGCGTGCAAGGATGCGGTCAAATCAAAGGGGTAGATTACTTTGAAACGTTCGCCCCCACGGGAAAACCATCCACTCTTTTACTCCTACTCGTGTATGCACTGAAATACTCTCAAAAAGTTTGGCAATTTGACGTGAAAAGCGCGTTCTTACACTCTCAAATAGACAAGAACATTTTCATCCGAACTCCAAAAGGCTTGAACCGAAAATCAAAGTTCCTCAAATTAAAGAAATCTCTCTATGGGTTAAAGTAATCTCCCAAAAATTGGTACAAAACATTGACGGCCTGGTTCAAGGGAATTGGCTTCTACAAATCGGCATGTGATCCCTGCCTTTATTTGTCAAACGACGGAAGATCCAGGCTCTTCTTCCACGTTGACAACTTAATTTTGTTAGGTGATGGCCAGAACTTTGAAAAGAAATTCCTGGACAAGTTTCCACGCCTTTTTCCATTTGGGCCACTCAGGACACTTTTGTGCCGCTTTGTACGATGGTGGTTTGTAATAGTGGTGAAAACCGTATCATTGAGGTTTTCTAATCTTGTTTTGTGGTCTTAGATTGAGCCTAGGATTCATTTAGTTTGGATTCTGTACAATGGGGGAATTGGATGGGAGGATTTCAGGGGAATTGGAAGGTTGAGGACCAGGAGAGTTAGCATCTTCAGAATCAGAGTCGGAATCTAGAGTTTCAGTGCCAGTCCCTCTCATAGCATATTGTTTTTCAGTGGTTTAAAAATTGGTTTTGTAGTAGTCCAGATTGGTTTGAGCAAACAAGTCTAGTCCGGGTGATTTGAGGAATGGAAATCCATCCAACTGAGTTTTGAGGAACTTGATATGTTTAGTTTCAACAATTGCCCCAAAGGAATCAAGAATAAGGTATGAGTGAAAAATTGGGTTGAAGCCAATCAAGATACCTTCCAGGCCCTTTTCATCGAATTTTCAACCTTGTTGGATGCGGTTATTCAGATATATAACAGAAGAACCTACAGGTTTCAAGTAATTAGTGGGAAGACTCTTGCCAAACATGAGTTCCCAGGGAGACTGTTGATTACCTTCTCTGGGGATTTGATTGAGCATGAAGCAACAGCTTCTCGTAACTATATGCCAATAATTCTTTGCAAGCCTTGAAGAAGAGAATGTGGCGCGGGCTGACTCAACAATTGTTCTATTTGCCCTCTTGACTTGTCCATTATGTTGGGAATGGTAGGGTTTGGAGGTTACCAGCTTGATATGTTTAGATTTAGCAAATTCTTTGACGTTGAGGTTGATGAATTCAGTTACTTTATCTGAGAAGATCTTGGATGGATAGTAGCCTAATCTCTTATGTTTGGTCTTGAGGAGGTTTCTTATCACTTCCAAGGTTTCATCTTTTGAGGTCAGTGGGAACGCCAAGAGATAACCAGTGCAGTTGTCTATCAAAGTGAGAATATAGCGATGGCCAGATTTAGATTGAGGGGAGATAGGACCTTTGAGATCCAGATGAATTCATTCCAAGGGCTTACTCAATGGTGTAGAGATGCCTGTGAATGGTGATTGCGTGATTTTTCTTCTGATACAGCTATTGCACTTGAATGAGTTGAGTTTGTCATTAGAGTAAAGGTCCTTCACAAGAGGTTTGAGGGTGGATATTGAAGCGTGTCCATAAATTTTGTCTAAATTGAGTAGGGAGAATGAGCAAGTATTTGTATGTTGGGAGAGATTGATCATTTGATTTTGGTCTACAGACTTAGGTTTTTCAATGACAAATAAATTGTCTTGGATCAGTCCCTTGAGTACAAGTTGGTTCCCCCAAGTGACCAAAAATTTATTGTTTACTTGAGATAGGCTACATCCTTTGCTTGCCAAGAGACCAGGGCTAATTAGATTTACAACAATATCAGGCACGTAGACACATTCTTCTAATGTGATAATAGATTCATTCCATTCTAGTCTGACAGTTCCAGTTCCGCATATTTTGATGTTTGCTTTTAATTTCCCAGTTTTGATTTCATCCAGTTCTTCTTGGAGTTTAATGGAGAAAAAGAACTTGAGATTGTTGAATATATGGACGTTAGCTCCAGAGTCTAAGAGAATATTGAGATTATTATCTGCGTTGATCCAGAGTGTTAACAAGGCATGATAGTTAATTGTAGGAGTTTTTCTTGTTTTGATTTTCCATTCATTTTGCTGCTCTATCCACCATTCGGGAGCTATTTGCGGGTTTAGATGAAAACAAGAGGCTTCAGATTGAGGATTGTTTGGATCATGATATACTTCTTGACACCTCATCTTAATCTTCTTTTCATCTTTGTGAGTCTTAGTTTTTGTTGACACCAGGGAGTTGTCCGTAGGTGATTTACTAGGATTTGCTTGAGCTTTTCTTTTGTTATGGTACTGAGTGAGGTGGTTGAATACTGTATCTACAGTTAGCTTTTTTTCAACATGCATTATTTGTTGCTTGAGATTTTCTAAGACCAAAGGGAATTTGAAGAGCATGAGATAGGCAAGGATATCCTTGGGTAATTCAATTCCAACGTCCTTCATCTTTGTGATAGATTTGTGCATTTCTGTGATAAAACCTTTGATCGTGTGTTCCCTGAAAGTTGAGTGGAGGAAATGTTTGAAGACCCTTGCCCTATAAGCTGTCTCTGAAGAAGCAAATCTCTTGGTGATTTCGGACCATAGCAGTTTTGACAATGTCATGTTTGAGGAGTTGACCACATTTTCGTGGGTAGTACCCTCTAGTTTTGAGAGTATGATGGCTCGGATCTCTTTATCTTGTTTAGAGGAAAGAGGGCCAGAATTTCTTGTGATTGCATCTTTGATATCTTTCAAGTAAAATAGCATGAGCATCTTGTCCCTCCAGATTGAGTAGTTTTCTTTGTTCAGAAGAGGGATAGCGTCAACAGAAGCTTTCAAAGCCACCTGGTGGAAGAAGTTGGCTGCACCTTCTGGTTTGGTCATAGTTGTAAGATTTTTCTAGGTTTGGTTAGAGTTGGTTGGCAACCTTTGGCTTTTAACCATGTGGAATACATGGTTGAATTTCAGTATGACTTATAACCAGCATAGGCTGAATAAAGAAGGAAAAAAGAAATGTGAGAAAAAGAGAATCAAAAGAATCGGAAAGAAGAGGATTGAAGAGCGTCCTACAGCTTGACCGGAGACAAATTTTGAGGGTGGCGGCAAGGTTGATGCTAGGAGAAATTGGTGGAGTAGGACCGAAGCTGGGTAGGCAGATGGGATAGAGATCACAAGAAGAAAGACTGAATAGAATAGGAATCAGATTGAAATAACATTCAAGACATTTGGAAGGGTGACATCTTACCAGGCAAGGAATATTTGAGGTCAGGTTGGAATGGGACTTGGGAGATCAGGTAATGTATGAAACGGAGGTACAAGACAGAATGGGAAAAGTATAAGAAAGGAATATGACAATTTATGAGAAAAGAAAAGAATGAAAAAGATCAATGAGAATAGAAAAGAGATTGAGAGTGCGGGAGTTTGTTGTAGATGAGAGTCGCGGACAAGTGAGAGAGCGCGGAGAGTGTACCAAGCAGCGCACCAGAGTGCGCAGAGGGAGGAGGAATAGCGCAGGTGAATGGAATTGGAGACAGAATCTTAACATTGATAGAAATAAGAACCGCGCGAAAGATCCACGCTTTGAGAGAAATCCACAAGAGTGAGGAGAATCCCTGTCACTGAGAGTATCCGCCAAGAGTGAGAAAAATCTGCGCCACTGAGATTATCCACTAAAGGTACCTGGACCACCCCAGAAGAACTGCCGCACAGTTCCCTGCGCATATACCAAACAGACAGAGTACAAAGAAAACCAGCCGCGCGCGCACATCCTTGAGAGAGAGAGAAAAAGAAACACTATCCAACCAAACCCATTCAGACCTTCCATGTATAAGATAACAAAAGAACACTTAAGAAGATTTTTTTTCTTTTTTTTAAGCACCAACCCACTGCCAAGCCCGCACCTTGCTCTTTGACCCACATCCGTTCTGCGCCACCTGCTTTCCTAGTTCCTTGAATTGTCCTTTGGAAATTTTTCATGCGTTTTCTTCAAGAATTTGGGGCTTGTCCTTGCTTTTTGGGACCTGGCTTGCGCTGCGCCTCCGTCCCAAATCAGACCTTCCCATCCTGCGCCAGCTTCCCCCCAACTTGGCTGCTTTCCTCAGCTGATGCCGCTGAAGATTTGAAGGAAGGCTATGATGCAAAAGAGAGATAAACCAGAAATTATTAGGCTACAAAGAAACAAAGGGGAAGAGGTAATACTTGTATAGTAAAGTGAAACTGATCCAATGAGGAGGAAGGGACACTCCGGTTTAGTTTTCTGGTGATCAGATGGGTTTCATGGCTTGTCCAAGGGAATGACCAGTATTTATGGACAACTAGAGAACCCCAAAGGGGGCATAAGGTAGCAGAGTTAAGACAACTAGAGAGCCGCAGAGGGGGCCTGAGACATGACTAGTTATTTAATTGAAAAAGTAATTTAGAGATAAAGGTAACTAAATTTTTTAGTTACAGAATATGAACAGAAAAAGACAACACACCACCTTAACTGAAAAATTTAGGAACCAATTTAAGACCAGTCAACATTTCAGAGATTTATGAGAATTGAGAAGAGGATATGACAGATATTATATTTTGAGAATAATTGACAAGACACCACCTTGTCAGGATACAAGATGGGGAAGGAAAGCCTATTTTAAGAGAAGCAACAAGGACCACAGGCATAGTTGCCTAGCATGATGAAAGCCTATTTTAAGAGGAGAAACAAGGACCTCAGGCATAGTTGCCTACCATGATGAAAGCCTATTTTAAGAGGAGAAACAAGCACCTCAGGCATAGTTTCCTAGCTTAATGGGGAGAATGATATGATGATGAGGATGAGGATGAGGATGAGGGTAATGGTAATGGTGATGTTAATGGTAATGGTGATGGTAAAGCTGATGGTGATGGTGATGGTGATGGTGATGGTGATGGTGATGGTGATGGTGATGGTGATGGTGATGGTGATGGTGATGGTGATGGTGATGGTGATGGTGATGGTGATGGTGATGGTGATGGTGATGGTGATGGTGATGGTGATGGTGATGGTGATTGATAGAGATTAAATGGATTGGTAGCAGTTGTTGAATAATGGTGGGGATGAAAGTGTTCAATATTTATGAATGTGATTATAGTAAAGATAGAAGGGGGAAGAGTAGGAAGATATAGAGATAGTATTGAACAAAAAATAAGGGAAGTATTCCAACACACCAGCCTTTTCAATACTAGATGAGAAGGAATGTTGATGTTAATGTTTAAGGTTGATGATCATGATATTCTGAGGTGGTAGTTGATATGTTTGATGGTTGAAATAATTGATGGTGGAGATTTGGAGGAGCAAGTTGAAATGTGGGTTGAGGATTATGGGTGAGTTTGTGTTGTAGATTAGGATGTGATGTTGGAGATGGAGTGAGTTTGGGTGTAGAGGCGGAGAAGAGGAGATGGATGGGAGCAAGCAAGCAGTTGAGATGGAGCAATGGAGCAATGTGGGGATGAGAAGCAACCAAGCAAGATTTAGATGTGGAAGAGCCAGGTTGCAAGGGAGGATGCATGATAATGAGCGGGGATGGCGAGTGAAACAGTAGGAGAAGTTTCAGATGAAACGCAAGCAAGGTTGCAGCTGTTGATGGATGCAAGATTGAGCAAGATGTCAGAGGTTAGTAGCAAAAGGGAGGCAATCCAAGTTGCAAGTGAGGTTAAGTGAGTAAGCAAGCAAAGGCAGAGGTGAGTGCCAATTGAGATTGCCATCAAGGTTTCCATTGAGGTAGCAAGAAAAGTAGTGGAAAAGTGAGGAGAGGAGCGCAACCAATGTCGCAATCAAGGTGGAGGAGATGGAGCAATTGAAGGATGGAGAGGGTGACAGGATGTGCCAAATTGATGGGCCACCCCAAATAGAATAATGGTTGATGAGGAAAGCAATTAATGGATGAGGCGGGGTTTGATGATGATGAGCGGGGATGGCAAATGGAGCAGTAGGAGAGGTCGCGGATGAAGCGCGAGTAATGTTGCAGATGTTGAGAAGCTAGGAGGCAATCAATGTTGCAAGTGAGGTGGAATTCAGGGTGCCAAAGAAGCAGGCAAGGTTGCAAGTGGGGAAATGAAAAAAAAATAGTAGGAGGAGTGAATTTCTGGAGCAAGCTAGGTTGCAATCAAGGTGATAGCAAGATTGCGTATGGTTGGAGTGGAGATATTGATTAGCGACCAAGATGAAAGATCGAAAAGTGATTGCAAGCAAGGTCACAGTCAAGGTTGAGGATTGGGATGGATGGGAGCCAGCAAGGATTTTGCAAGCAAGAAGGTGGAGATGGGCAGCGGCTAAGGTTGCAAAAGAAAGATTCAAAATAAATCAGGGTTTCAGCCAAGATTGAAGGGACAATGAGTAAACAAGGGAGGATAGTGAGGTGCAATAAGGGGACGCTGGAGAGGTGATGGAGGAAATTCAAGCAAGTGGTGGAGGGGAAGTGGGAGTGATAATGAAGCGGGAGTGAGAAGATGAGAAAAAGGAAGTATCAAAGAAGGAAGGGATGAAGGGTGGATTGAGAGGGCAAAAATTATGCAAGTGGAGGTGAGCTGCAATTGGGTTTGCAAAGGCAAGATTGAATAGTGATTGGGGTTGCAAGATGATTTCAAGCCAGGTACTTAAGTGATGAGAGATGGGTGGTAATGACAGAAGCCTTCAAGTGTTCATGAGCTGGGTTGGGTGCAAGAGGTTGAGGATGAGCAGTGGAAGCCATGGTTATTGACCAATGGATGGGGTGTTTGAGGAGAGCTTAGGTTGAGTAGGACACCAAGTGACCACCAAGAGGAGGCAAAGAAGGCAGGATAATGATGGTATCGGTCAATGCTGTGGGTCACAAGCATATGGTTGGCCCTCTTCTTGGATTGGATTGATACCCAGTGGTTGAACAGATTAGCTGCGGTGATGATTGATGGGAATCAGACCAATTGGCCAATGAGTATCAGACCAAGACCAAGCCAAGGGAAAATCAGTCTGAACCAAATTAGCAACCAGGGTCAGGAGAAGCTGTCCCCAAAGGAGTGTTAATTAATGGCCAGGACAATGAGGAGGGATAGCTGGAGTTGGATATGTTGGCAGTAGACAAGGTGATTGCATGATGACTAGGAATGATGGGATTGAGGATGGAATCAGGAGGCTGAGATGGGGAATTCAAAGAAGGCTCCAGTGATTGAGAAGGGTGAAAGAGGCAGAGATTTTGAGGTTGGATGGAGGGAGGATGGTACCAGTTCAAATAATGAAGTTTACCGGATAGCTAAGTTGGAGGAGCTTTTGTCTTTTAACCGTGAAAAGTTGAAGGAAGGCTATGATGCCAAAGAGAGATAAACAGGACATGATGAGGCTACAAAGAACCAAAGGGGAAGAGGTAATACTTGTATAGTCAATTGAAACTGATCCAATGAGGAGGAAGGGACACTCTGGTTTCTTTGTCTGGTGATCAGATGGGTTTCACTTCTGGTCAAAGGGAAGGACCAGTATTTATGAACAACTAGAGAGCCCCAAAGGGGGCCAAAGGTAGCAGGGTTAAGACAACTAGAGAGCCGCAGAGGGGGCCTGAGACAGGACTAGTTATTTAATGTAAAAAGTAAGTTAGAGATAAAGGTAACTAAGATTGTTAGTTACAGAATATGAACAGAAAAAGAAAACAGCCTCCACCAATCCCACAAAGTTTGCTTCTACCTGCCAATTCTCCAAAAATCTGTCCCAAGGCAACTTCTGCCACCAAAGCCCCCGCAACCCCAACTTCCTTCTCACCAGCCATGCCATTGGGACCCAATCCCTTCCCGTTCTTCACCTGAAGCCCCGCCACAAGTGTCTGTTGCACTAATGCCAAAACCTTTGCTAGCAATGATGGCACCAGGCCCATCCTTGGCCCATCCATCCCGCACTCCCCGTGCTCCACATCCTACCATCCCATGTGCATCCTCCCTGCCATCAAAGAGGTTTGGCTCTGGTAGCAATCCTTGGAAACCTGGCCCATTCCTTCCGCCACTGCTCCTATCCTCTCCACAAAACCTGTCTGCCGTTCACCAGTGCCCAAATTGCACAAAATATCCTCTCTGGGTTCCTTCTCTGCAAGACCCATCCGCCGTTCACCAATTCCCAAATTGTGAAAAATATCCGCTCCTGGTTCCCTCTTGGCCAGACCCGTCTGCCGTTCACCTGTTCCACAATTGCGCAGAATATCCGCTCCTGGTTTCCTCTTCCTTGCTGGCTTCATAGCAACAGGCTGAACCAATTCTGCCAAGACCTTATTTACCAACACATACCCTGTCTCCTCTGGGGAAACCAATCCCCCGTTTAATACCATTGTCCAGTTCTTGTGTCCCAATTGCCAACAGCTGTCATTGTCCCAATACATGCACACCCAAGGCGCGGGTGCGCTAGGAAGCTGGTGAACCTTCAAATAGATTCTGAGGTCCCTTGCCAGCTCTGCAAGTTTACTAACCCAAGGGATGGTCACTGGTGGTGGAGCTGCCCCGTAATTCAATTCTGTGGCTTTCTGGAAATTGCCCTCCCAAAAACAAGGATTGTGCTTCCCCCATCTTGCCAACATGTCCACCTTCACTTTTGGGCAATCCAGTTTCTGGTAGCCCCCCATCTCTTCTATGTCCCAAGGCTCCTCTACGTTCATGCTGAACAGGATGACATGGCGGGCCTTATTGGAATCCAATGCATCTTTGGAGTCTGCAATCAGTTAATATTCTGAGATGAATTGCTCCACACAAGCAGCGTTGAATTGAATGTGAGGGTAGTCCTTTTGATCAATGAGAAGATGGTGGGAGGTGGAAGAAAAAGGACGGGCAACTGCTGGAAGCATCCTGGGTAACTTTGAGAGACTTTGACAACAGACTTCCTGGCCAGACCCCAGATGTGGAAAAAAAGAGGTTGAAAATCCCCTAGTTTTCCTCAAGTTCAAGAGTCAATGGTCCAAGCTTCTGTAAGGAGGTTGGATGCAATGAGTTAAAGAGAGAGGGAGAGAGAGAGAGAAAGAATAATAAGATGAGTTCCTTGTTCCTTGTTCCTTCAATCCTTCCCTTCCTCTTTGATAAGATAAAATAAGGTGATCTCCTCCATCTGGGTTGAGGGTGTGGTTTAAGTAAACTTCCCCTCAACCCTAACCTAAGTACAACCAGAAGAAAGCAAGAATAATGAAATACAAACCCTAAGTACAGAACCCTAGCCCCAACCCTATCCTTCCTTCCCATTGCATGATCCATATCCCATACCCCATATCAATCTGTATTGCCCACCTGCCATCATGTCCACCTATTTTGTCCTTCTCATGATGCAGCCCTTGCGCCGCGCCCAACTCAGAGCCCAATGCGCCATTCCAGATATCTGAGGTACATCCGCGCGTCTTGCAACACACAATCCCTCCAATACAATCCAATCCACCCCGCGTCTCTGGATGCCAAGCCCGACTTGACTGCTGCTGGGACCGCAGGGCCGCTTGCTGCGGCAAGGCTGCACACATTTCTGAGCGCGCAGCGCGCACCCCATTCCAACTTGCATCCATAAAAGAACAACACAACACGCGGTTGCTGGAAGACTTATGGCTGGTCTGGATAGCAAGGGGGATGACAACGCAGATCCTTCTTCCAAGGAGAAGCTGCGCACGCTTCGCTTCTGGCAGAGTAAATTATTGCAGACTTCTGGGGACAGAAGCCAAGGTGGGGGGGAACAATGGATGAATAGGGGATATAATTGGATTTGGTGAGGGTGTGCTCTAGCCGGTTCACAGCCGGAAAAACTAGAAACCTCAGAATGCTTGTTTTTATATTTCCTTCTCTCTAGATTGTCTTTTTGGGATTATTGCTGGCTAGGGTATTGTTTATTTTAGAAACGGGCTTGGCGCAAAGCTGGGTCCCCGGATGCAAGGACAAGCCCCGCATTCTGGAAACAAATGCATGAACAATTTCAAACGGATGATTCAGGGAACTAGGAAAGCAAGGGGAGCGGAGCAGATGTGGGTCATAGAGCAAGGCGCAGGCTTGGCAATGGGTTGGTGCTTAAAAAAAAAAATTCTAAGTTTTCTTTGGTTATCTTATAGATAGGAGGTATGGATGGGTTTGGGAAGATAATTTTTCTCTTCCTCTCTCTCAATGATGTGGGCGTGCGGCTGGTTTTCTTTGTGCTCTCTCTGTTCTGTAGATGGCTATGGGGAACTGTGTGGCAGTTTTTCTGGGGTTTTCCAGGTACCTTTAGCGGATAATCTCAGTGGCGCGGATTTTTCTCACTCTCAGCGGATACTCTCAGTGGCATTGATTCTTCTCACTCTTGCGGATTTCTCTCAAAGCGTGGATATTTCCCATGGTTCTTATTTCTCTCAGGATTCTCACAAGCCCAAAGGCTACTTAGGATGGCCCATCAAAAGTCCTTTTTTCTTTGCAAGATATGCGCAGGACAGATACAAGATGGAAGAAATAAGAAAAGGGGGGCAATCTGCCTACATTGGCAAAGTCCTCATCACTTCCTTGGCTTCCGTGCAAGCCTCTGCGGCTAGGGTTTGGAAGAACTCCAAAAATTTGCATTGCGCATTGGTGGTGTGCACATGGGGGACTGCTAGGAAACGCAGGAGTAGCTCGTCCATGTTGTTCACCATAGTGTTGAACCTTTCCAATGGAAGTGCCACAATCAGGGGGATCTCTGGGATTTTTGGAGTTGCTTCCAGAGGAGTTCCAGCGGCCACGGGTTCCGGTGACAACTCAATAAGCATGGGAGTTGGTGCATGCGGGTTCAGGTGACAACCTGGAAACCGCTGTTGAAACTTTAAAGGTTAACCCTCACGCCTTGGTTGCAGAGTTGATGATTCTATTGTCTTTAAGGTCTGAGGATGCTTCCTTCAGAGAGCAAGAAGGGGTGAGAGAGAGATAGAGAGATGTTGATGATGATTTTCTTCCTCCTCCTTTGTCTTTTTCCGCAGCGCGTCTCCCCCCCTAACTTGCACTTAGGGAGGCGGCCTTTTACATCCTCTACCTCAGCCCTAACCTAGGTACAAGCACAAGAACAATCTGAAAAAAATCAAAGAAGAAACCCTAGACCCAGAACCCTAATCAAATCCTAACCCCTACACCCGTAAAACCCTATCCCTTCAGCCCGCCTGCCATTACACACATTTGGTTTGTCGTTCAGTGGAGTGGCCCTCCGCTGCGCGCTACTCAAAGTTCACCACACTTTTGCCCAACGCGCCATCTAAATATCCCAGTCCTGTGACCAGATTGGGCTTGCGTGCCGCTGTCCACGCACATAGCACTGCAATCACCCCGCTCTTTCCTCCCCAAACTAACCGCCCAAGAACATGGTTGGGCTGGCTCCATTCCTAAGGCAAATATCTAAGCGGGTCACGGCCCGTCTCCCTATTCAGGCCCAACCTGCAGCCGTGTGCTGGCCCCGCTGGGACTACTGCTGAGCCTTGCAGCTGCTGCTGCTAAGCCCGCAATGGCCACTGCTGAGAAAGCGCTGTAGAGACTCCAAGGGATAATGGGATTATTTAGAAAATAGCTTTCTGGTAGTCACTTGAAGGGGAATTTAGTTTACTACTGCTCTTTAGTAGATAGAGGTAAGCTAAGTTGTTTTGAATTGCCTGCCCTTCCAAACTATAATAAGTCTGCACAATAATTTTTTTTTAATTAGTGGCTGGTTTCTTTGAGACTTAAAATAGGTCCCTAATCAGACCTAGATTATTTATTAATAGAGAATTTTTTAGGAATTGCAAGAATATTCCAGGTTGGATTGGATTATTGGCAAGCTTTCACCAATTAATTATCAAGAATTTTTGACTTTTCCTGACTATTTTTCCAATTCCAATTAAAGGATTTAAGGGTTGACTAAAAAGTGTTTAACCAGTTGAAGGACCCAAAGATGGGGTTCCCCACAGGGAGCTGGGCGGAAAAGAAGCTTGGTTGGTTGTTCTGTTGTTCTCTTCCTTTTTTATAGTATTAATAATCAAAAATAAGAGTTTTCCCTTTTTTAAAAAAAAGTGCTGAATATCAGTCCTTTTCTCAAGAACCCTTCTTCAAAAGCACCAAGGGTTTGGTCAAATGGTCAATGATAATTTTGTGTTTTATCTTTTATTTCCTTTTTAATTGATTCTGGTTCACTAACAATCTGGTACTGATCAGGCAGAGGCCATAGATCTTAGGGGTCATATATCATGGGTGGGGGCTGATGCCATTCTCTGGGGCTGATACCATGCTAGACAACTTGGATAGGGCAAAAGAGCCCTCCTCAAATGGACAAATACTTCCTCAGGGGATTCTCAGGGCTCCCCCAAGTGCGGTTCTGATCCTCTCTCTGCACTTTTGAAGCACAGGAGGTTAAAGTTACATAAGACAAAGATTCTGTTGAGAAAATGTGTAAATCAGGCTAAGATAACTGTATTTTTTAGTATAATATTTGATAGTCAGGCTAAGGTAAGAGATATATGATAAGATTGGTGAGATTTTGGACTCTTTTGAGTGCTTATCTTTCATAGAATGTTTCATTAGCCACCTGAAGCTTAATTCAATTCTGCTGGGTGCTAAATGCATGAAAGATGCTTGGCAGCTGCAATCCTTCCTTGTTAAATTAAATGGTGAAACTTGCATAGGTGTAATTGTAGAAATTCTTGTTCTGGGTGTTTCTGAGGACGCTTCTGAGCCCTTATCATGTATAAATTGTTTCAGGAGCTACCTGCATGCTGCTTCAATAGAATTAGCTGTAGAGATATGAGGTATGCTGTGCTACCACATGCTCCCTTGGGTGACTTGAGAGTGTGGCTTGCAGGTGTTGTGTGGTTGGTATGGTATGAAAATGATTATCAGAGTGCTTGAGAGGAAGCTTCAGAGCTCTTATCTGGTGTTTAAATTTCCAGAAAAGGCATGTGCACTGAGTTGTTATTGCTGGTTGATGAGAATTGAGATATACTTGGCTGCATGCGCCCCTACTTCTGTTGGTGCATGTGTGTGTGTTGTATGGTTGGAATGTTGGCAAACTGAGTATCAGAGTGCTTGAGAGGACGCTTCATAGCTCTTATCTGGTGGTGAAATTTCCAGACAAGTCATGTGTACTGAGTTGTTATTGCTGGTTGGTGAGAATTGAGATATACTTGGCTGCGTGAGCCCCTACTTCTGTTGGTGCATGTGTGTGTGTTGTATGGTTGGAATGGTGGCAAGCTGAGGATCAGAGTGTTTGAGAGGACGCTTCAGAGGCCTTATATTGTGGTGAAGGTTCCAGAAAAGTAGTGTAACTTGTTTTCATAGTTCTGGTTGTAGTGTAAAATTGGTACTGATATGGTTTAAGTCCTGCTGTTATGGGGTATGTTGTTTTGTTGTGTGGTTATTTTAAGCATAATCTTTTTTGATTATATATTCATTTAAAACTTTTTATTAATCCATTTGACATAATCCATTCTGTGCCAGGTGTTTGGTTGTTTTTGTGACAGGTTTTGATATGGTTGAAGGGGGTTATCCGGTGATTGATTTGGTTTTTCAGGTTGGTTTGAGTTTAGAGTATAGTTTATGAGGGGTTTTGAATTTTATTTTTTTGACTTTAATTTGATGAAAGAATAATAATTAATAAGATAAAATGAGTCTGATGGCTATAGAACAGGTTTGGTTTACCACAGCACGCACCCCAACTGCTGAGCCTGGCCTAGCAAATGCTGAGCGTGCAGGCTGCAATGCAGTTCCCAATCCAAGGCTTTATAATGACACCACATCCCCCCCCCCAACTTGAGTTCTGTCCCCAGAGGTCTTCCCATTACTACCTTGACCATCTTTGTGCCCTTTCCCCTACCAATCACCCTCCTCTTTGCGCCTGCTCCTTCACTCCTTGCAACCCCTTCCACTTGCCACCATGATACCCTGCAAGTTCTGCCCCCAAAACGGGTTGCAGTGCTTCCTAATTCCAGGCCTTCGCGCCTGCACCAGCTGCCGTCGCGCCTGCACCAGCTGCCGTTGCAGCCATTGTGGCTCCTTGCTCAGGGAGGGTACGCCCCAGGCCCCTCCCCAATCTGGTTCTTTCCAGAGGCTGGGCAAGAGGGCTTGTCCTGACCCATCCGTGGTCTTGGATGATGATACAATCTTGGAGAAATTGTGGACTCCTCCGGGTTCACCACTTTGCTGCCCTCCTCCAAGTGAGATTTGCAACTTGGCTTTGCCTTTCCACAACGCTGGGCCTCCCCGCGAGGAGGATTATTTGACCTTTGTTGCCTACCAAGCCGCCGTCCTTCACTGGGCCAACCAAGCTCAAGTCAATCAAGGATCAAGGGACCTGCGCATTGAGGAAATGCTCAGACGGCGCATGGCTCCTCCTCCAAATCCTCCCCTGGCTCCTCCTCTGGCTCCAAATCCCAATGCAAGGCCATCACCAGTCCCAGACAAGAGGCCTACAACCCCAGAGGCTGCTCCTCTGCCGTCCCCAATCCTGATCCCATCATTGCCTTCAGCTGTACCAAGCCCCCCAATCAATACCCCAGGGACCCCCTTGTTGCCTCCACGTTCATTTGAATTGAGCCCCGCTCCAACTCCGGCACCCCCTGGCGCAACTACTCCCAAAATTCAGGACATCCCCACCGGGCTAGGGCTAAGGGAAGCGTGCTTGGAGGACTTTGCAGCTAGATTGGACAACCTTCTCTGGCAATTCCTTTTGGCTCCAGGCGCCCATGGAGCCAAATCCCAGCGCAAGCTCTTGGCAGCCTTGTGAGGACTTGTGAAAGCGCCGTGGTCAGAAACGGTGGAGGTTATGGACTTGATCTAAGCTGATCACCCCCATTTTTTCTTTTCTCTCTTTTTTTACCGCGCCTTTAACCTTACTCCAAAAAGAAAAAAAATACATGTTTTCGCGCGCGTCCTATAACTAATTCTTGTGAGAGCAGCCCTAAGTGAGTGAGAGAGAGAGAACTGAGATCAAATCCTCCTCACGGGCAATTGCACAACTTCAAGTCCTGCATATGCGCTTTGCCTTTGTAAGTAACCAGTTGTCCAAAAGGTACCTGGACTTCCCCAGACAAACTTCCACACAGTTCCCCACGCCCATGCTACAAAACAAACAAACCCCAAGCCTACAGCGCGCATGCACAAATGGATAGAGAAAGAAGCAATGGGAAAACAAACATTCTGGGGTGCTTAGTCTTTTGGGCTGTGAACCAGCCAGGGCACCCCCTTACCAAATCAGGCTTGTCCTGCAACCACACCAACCGTATAACCATCCATGAACCATCACACCCTTCCATAGAGAAAGAAACAGATAATAAGGAAAACAGCCCTGATCAAAAGCAAAGAAAGAAATTCTATTATTGTTTTTTTTGCAGAGCTCTTTTTCCCGCCTCCCGTCCGCAGGGCTTGTCCTTGCGTGAACAGACTTGGCATTGCGCCACGCCTGCATTCCTGCAACAAGTAAAACCATAGCCAGTACCAACCAAAGCTGAGTCAAAACCACAAACAAAGAAATAAGAGAACAAACATTCTGGGGTGTCTAGTCCAAAAAAAAAACCAAGAAATAAGAAAACAAACATTCTGGGTGTCTAGTTGTTCCGGCTGTGAACAGGCTAGAACAGCCCCTCACCAAATCAAGCTTTCATCTAGCGCCCCCCCCAACTTGACAGCTGTCCCCAGCAGTCTGCAACCTGCCACTCCTCCAGGGCTGCGCATCACACGGCAGTTCCTCATTGTCCAAACAGTCCTTGTTTCTGACCAATCCTGGACCCTCCTCCTTATCCTCAGATCCCGTGCTGTCACTTTCTGATTCATTGAATGAAGTGGAACTGCGCCCAAAGAAGCACTTCACGTGCAAGGCCGTGGCTTTCTTCTTAAGTGGGGTCCCATGCAATTCTTTGAGCTGGTAAATGCCGCCCAAGAACTTGGAGGCCATGCAATACGGAACGTTCCACCGGTTTTCAAAGAGCCAACCCCACTGGGATTCCAGACTAGGGATATACAGTAGCACCAAGTCCCCCTTCCATACCGGGTCACAGAGCCAATGGGAACAGCGCTTGTCCCATCAGCGGACGGATGCCGTCCGGTTTTTCTTTAGCCATTCCGTGGCCTTTGCCAAAATCTCTTTGCTCTTAAGAAGTTGTTTGTCCCGCACCTCAACAAGATCTGCGGGGTTCTTGACCTTCCACCAGTCTATGCCCAAGAATGTGTCCAACTGGACATTCACCGGAAACATGTGCCGCTGCCCATATAGCAGCTTGTAAGGGGAGTAACCTGTCAAACGCTTTACAGAGATCCAATTGGCAAAAAGAACTGCCAGGAGCGCCTCCTGCCACTTCTTTCCATCCTCTCCGCACATCTTCACCAGGGCGTCCTTGATGGGCTGATGTCCCCTTTTGATTGCTCCAGCGCCCTCTGGGTCATATTCTGTTATGCGCCCAAACTTTGCCCCACAAATCCACACCAGCGTCATCAGGTGGCCCCAAAACTCCGCGCCCCCATCAACAGTGACCAAGCAAAGCAATCCGTAGGAAGCAAACCAGTCTTCTTCCAGGAACTGAGCAACCTTTTCCGCCAATAATTTCACCAGGGGCCGCGCTTCTACCCATCCTGACAGATCATTGTGCGCAACCAGCAAGTATGCAAACTTCCCGCCTTAATGTGTACTACATCCAGCAAAACGCACCCAAACAGCGCGTCTTTGCCTGTTGGGTGACCAACTTCCTTGGGCAATCTCAATCTCTGCAACTGACAGGCCTTGCATGATTTTACCCAATCATGTACCATGCGTACAATCCCAGGCCACCAAAAACTTGTGTTTACCCTCCTATGCGTCTCAATCTTGCCCCAGTGACCAAGGTTGTCATGCAGACCTCTCAGGGTTACTTCTTGGTCCACCCTAGAAGTTGCAACAACAAGAGGCACGGGAATGCTTTGCTGCCACAACTGGCAATCCTGAAGGTAGAAGTTTACTACGTGCTGCTTCACCCACCGGACAACCAAGCCTGCCATGCCCTTGGGGTACCAGAGATCCTGCAAATAAGAGCACAAGAACGCGTAACTCCCTTACTGATGTAACAGAAGACAAACCTCTACCTCCACCACTCTCACTCAAAAGGCCAGAGATTCCACGTCCAGAGGTTCCGCTCCTCCATATGGGTCCTCCCAAGGGTACTGCAACAGCCCGTCCAGCATTGTGAACCCTTTCCCTGTTACGTGCACCACATTAAAATAGAATAACTGGAGGAACGCCACCCACCTGGTCACAGGCGCATTTGGCAAAGTTGGTGAGTTAATCATTTGCGCTAAAGCCTCCACATCCACCAAAGGCTCAAAATGCAGGCCCCAAACAAGGTGTGGCAGCCTCCCCAAAAGTCCAGCTTTGGCTTAGAGTAGCATCCCTTGGTTGCGGTAAAGGTGATCGACTCGTAGAGAACCAGCCTATCTTTCCAATCCTCCTCCTGCGTCAAGACCCCCCCCTGGCACCAAATTCACTAGAGTTGACCACCAAGCGTATCCCGCCGGCGTTGTAGTCAAGATCCCAAAGAACAATGTTGTGCCCCACAATCTCCTTGAGCTTTTCAAAAGCAACGTCACACTCTGTGGTCTAATTCCACTCTGTACCCTTCCGGCTTAGTGCCCGCATAGGGCTTGCTACTTCCGCAAACCACTTGATGAACATACGTACATAGCTGCACAACCCCAGGAACTGAAGGATATGCAACACTGTCCGGGGCGTTGGCCATTTGAGAACCTTGTTCCGCTTCTTCTCTGCAATCTGCCTACTGTCAAAAGCTACAACGTGTCCCAGCACCTTGAGCTCCAGAAGGCAGACTGCTAACTTCTTTCCTGACACAGTAAGGCCTGCCTCCTCAATCTGGAATAGGATCTGCTGCAGGATCACCGCGTATTCCCAAACAAACCAATGGATTGCGGGAGCGTCTGTCAGAACCGCACCTTCATAGTCTGTTCTGGGGCCTTTGATACTGGCACCATCAATAAAGATCTGTATGCCTGCCAGAAGATTGTTGCGTAGTATTCAAGTAATTTGGGCTTGGTACACCGCCACTGAGTTGGTTGCGCCTTACGGCAGCAGCGTCAGTTGCATCCTTCCTTTTTCCAGTTTCAAATGCTGTCAGCGGCCGCAAGTCCGGGTGAAGTTCTTTCTGATTGTATCCTCCCATTTTGTCCACCAGACCGTAACAAGCATGCCCGGTCATTGAGTTTAGGAATTCTTCCATGCGTGGAGGAAGCCCCTCTTTGCAAATAGTGAACAAGTTTAGCCTCTGAAGGTCATGAACAATTCTTAGTGACTTCCTGTCCTGCTTAACAACTGCAAAAATAGGACTAGAATAACTTGACGTGGACTGCTTGTAAAGCCCCATCCTCATGCAATCCCGTACCAGCTCCAGAAAATCTTCTCAAATGGTATGAGGGATTGGGATTGGCTTGATTTGGCACGGTTCATGAGGGAAAGTGGGAATCACATAAGGGTTCCCAATCTCCCCTTTCAATAACCCAAGCTTGCCTGGTCCAAAAGCCCGAGCCTTCTCCCTTAATACCAACACCAATACCAATAGATCCCTCTCCTCCGTACTCAACCAACCCGCCAGCCTGAAGTAAAGGGTGTCCACCCGCTCATCTTTGATTTGCGCCAACCGCATTACCCATCCACTATTCCTAAGGGGGGTCTCCCACGGGTCTTGGGACCACACAATTGGTTGTAAGGGTCCTTTAAGCCCCTGCGGCATTGGCTTGTTCCGTGGCTGGACATTTTGCGCCACTGGTTTTTACTTTCCAGCGTTGCACTGCGCCATCCAGACCCGGCCATTGCTGTTGTGAGTCCTAGTAATAACCAAACCAGGGATTTTGCCTTTGCTCACAACTGTGGCACAATGATAGGGTTTTTGAAGCATAGAACCTTCTGGAAATGCACACTGAGGAATGGAACTTACTTCTGACACCTGCTCCCTAATCCCGCCCTCCTCCACTTGCTCCTTACTTGTTGGCTGCCGGCGCAAAGCCGGAGCCTGCTCCGCACAGTCACCGTGGCCAAATAGGAAAAATCCTCTGTGAGGTGACCCTTACAGTCAGCCCCCATGTAGGACTCCTTTTTATTGCCAGCCGCTGGCCGCCGCACCCATTTTTCCCTCCCATGATTGCAGATAGTGTCTCAAACCGCACACCAAATGAATCCTCAACTGTCAGAGCCTCCATTCCTTCCTCAGAATTGAAAGCCGTTTGGGCTTGGAACCCAAACATGAATGGTCAACCCAATATCACGTCACCACATTCTACCAAGAGAAACAATAGGGACTTACAAACCTTTGCAACTTTGACCTCCTCTGCCTCTACCACCCCTTCCATGCAGCATTTTCTGCCATTCAACGCCCAGAGATCCATTGCACACTTCCTCCACACCAATCCAAGCTTGTCTACCAACCTTGACAGAAGCAAGTTGACCATTGAACCGCTATCCACCATTGCCCGTACCTTCTGCCCTGCAATAGTCATTGCCACATAAGTGAGTGGGACTGATACCAACTTTGACCAGCACGGCTTGCAATCAACCTCCCCCTCCGCCACATTTACCTGTTGAACTGTTGTTGGAACTTGGTTCTGAACGCACTCTTTCAACGCCCGGACCATCTCATCAACAACCACTGGGGACACTGCCACCAACTCTCATAGGGTCAGGGGTATTGGTGAGTTGTTTCCCATCACCCTTTGGACAATATCCGCGGCCTTCATCTTCCCTGTGGAATGATTCAAAGGTATGTCCATTTCTGGTCCGCGCGTGGTTGGCTTCCGGGCTGTTGGCCACTCTTTGGCGTTGACGTCCATTGCGATCCATTTGTTTGCCGCCAATTCTCTGACTTTTTCCTCTACCCTTGGCGCTTCCCAGGTACCAGGCGCAGTGACGATTCCAAGTGATACCCAAACCGTCTTGTCCTGAGCCTTTGCCTACTCCCAAACTTGCACCATTGGGGGCGGCTGGTCTCTAGTCAAATCCACCAACTTGCCCAACGTAAATATGTATGTCATCCCGGATGTGCAAACCAGTCCTTCATTCATTTCCTGGGTAATGTTTTTGCATATCAACTTCCAGTGCCCCTTTTCCCCGCAGTACATACAGGTGCAAACCTCAAATGGCCCGGAGGGTCTGCTGGGAGGCTGGAACCCTTCTGCCATATGAGGCAGTGTTGGGCGCAGTTGAGGGGGAGCCACTGGAGCCATAGTGGCCACCGGGGCGGTTGGAGAAGTCAAGGCTGTAGGAGCCGCTGCCGTGTTGAGGAAGACCCTTATTTCCCGCAGAATCTCCATCATCTTTCCAACCGTTGGTCCCGGGGCTTGTGGGCATGATCCAGCATGAGAGGGAGTTGGGGGCCACATGGTTGAGGTTTGGTTAGGGGCCAGCGCCAAGATCATAACCAATTTCTTGGAGGCCGCTGGGTACATTTGTGCCGTTGTAAGACTCCAAACGGTGCTAGGCCGTGGAAGTTCTGTGGAGGGGAAAGGTGATGTTTAGGCTGCCCTCCTGAGTGTTGCAAAAATATTTAAATGTAGCCAAGATCAATGTCCAGAACATGGTAAATGAGGAATCAAGGAGTAGAGGATAAAGATGATAATTGTTTGGTAGCAATGGAACAGCACTATCTGAGAAAAGATTATGCAGGGAAAAACTTGAACAAAAGAAGTTAAAGTCTGCGTAGAGTTCAAGGAACAAAAGCTGTTGTATGTAAACAACGCCCACAAGCTAATAACTCTGGTCGTCAGAAGAAGATTGGGGATGATCAACTCAAACCCAACCAACCTCCAGGTTCTCAATGAACCTGCCCAACTCCCCGCAATCAAGCTCTTGAAGGGTACCAGATAACTTAGGGTGGCTGTACAAGACAAAGCACAATGTTTAAAAAGCTCTAAAAGCAAACAGTAACTGATTTGGAGCAAGGATAACCTCAACACTTCTCAAGGGAATCAAGAGTATGCTGGCAGGATGCAACTCCAAAGAAAATAAAGGGAGGTATAACACTCCAGGTCTTAAGCTTAATAAGACCTCTTTGATCAATTGTGATTGGCTCCAGAAAGATGATCAGGGATCAGGACCAGTATGGTCAGAGAAAGGGATCAAGGAGTGGTATAACACACTCAAAAATTCCAACAGACAGAATTTTCTTCAACCAGAAAGGCTATTGGTTGGTGATAAGGATCAGGCCACAGAGGGGCAAAGACTCAAGGTCAAAAATGGATCAAGGGGGGGCAATCAGAGATATACCCAAGATAAGGATCAGGATCAAATTTCACAATAATGGGGGGACATAGGCACACACTCCCATGGATGATACAATTATGATGCAGAAAAAGCAGGGGAGAGCCCCTCCTTTTATAGACCAGAGGCCTGTAGACTATTTACAAGAGAGATTTACAAATGGGAGCGGATTTTTTTTTTTTCTATTATTTTTTTTCTTAACAGGATGGGCGTAGGCAGGAGAGTAGCAAGTGAGAGGCCCGCGGACAGGCTGATGGGCCCGGGAGACAGCTGAGACGCGCGCGGGCAACAGAAAAGCCGCGTGGGAGACCAGCAAGCTGGAGGTTGTGAGTCGGAGGATCCGATCCGACCGGTCGGTAGGAGAGTGAGGGAGCCCGCATACGTTGGCTAGGTATGGGTAGAGGGAGGGGATGATGATTGGGTGATGAGCAGCCAAGAGAGTTGGATAAGCCCGCTGGAACCGCAAGCTGATTAGATAATAACTGGGGATGATGCGCAGCTTTTGAAAGTGGGGCCTCCACCGGAGGCTTAGGAAACATCTTGGATGAAATCAGGCCTGATTCAGCACATTGATGTCGGGTAGAAAGCTGCGGAGGAGAGGAATCCAAGGGAAAGGAGATATTGAGCTCCGGTAAAGATCTCAGAGCCCAGGGATCAGATTTGAGAAACTTGTTCATGCTTGGCTGACTGGCCAATTTGAGGCGCGAGGATGAGTCAAAGTTGAAATCAATTGATGATAGGAACAAGGGATTGATCATGGTTGGTGTTTTGGAGGTTGGAGATAAGCTTGGAGGATTATCCAATGAGATTCCTAATTCTATGTCAGCAGAATTTATTTCCCAGGGTAGGGTGATTTTGAGTGCATGAGGCAGCTGCCTTGGAGACGCTTTGGAAGAGGGATTGCATGAGAAATCTTGGTATGCAACATCATCAGGTGACCCCAAAAAGCTATTCCGAGGGGTTCCAGAACTATTTGTCACCAAAGGCCGTAGTTTAACGGTTGACATCTTGGCATGTAGTCTCTCAAAATGAGAGGTCGAGTGACGGAAAGGGTGGCGGATTCAAGAGGGAGTCGGATGGTCAGTTTGAGGAGGGCAAAACGAGGAGGAGGTTGAGGGGTCTGTGACGAAGCTTGAGTAATTTGAATGTGACGCGTCGAGGGGATTATTAGGGCTGATAGGTAGGATTGACATCACATGGCTCAAGGAGGAAGAGTCAATCTTGGAATCCATGGAAGGGTTTAGAGTAAAGGTAGAAGTACGCCGACGACAGAATGGAAATGAAGAAGTGATGGGATGAGCTAGAATTGACATACTGAGTCGTTGAGGGGGGAATCACTGGGGCGGTTAGGAATTATGCGCGGTGGATCAGATTGAGCAACAAGCAAAGTTAGAGTGACTAGGCTGCTCAATGGCTCAGGCAGGATGATAGTACTGGATGAGGAGCCTGGGGCAGGGTTGGAAGAAAAAATTGGATGATTGGTTGAAGGAAAATGAAGAGGAGAGGTGGATGGTGATGATGATATGGGTACTTGGGGACCAAAGTATACTCAGATCATCATTGATTGAGGATGATCCAAGAACGATCTAGTCTCTGGATTGATGGAAGGTGTGAGATTGGAATGATCTAAGGCGGAGAACAGGAGTTGACGTCACTCAAAGTCTTCAAACGTGAATCAATCCATGTCCTTCTTAGCAATAAAGGTTGAGTGAGGTTGGGAGTAGACAATTAAGATCCTCTTGAGGATACTAAGAGGAGTCCATGTGAGGATGGGACCATAACTCTGGAGCTGGATTCAAAGGGTGAGTTGGAGGATTGGATGAAAGAATATTTTGGAGGGAAAACTGATGATGATCAAATTGGAATTCAAGCCAGAGCTTTTCAGCTTTGATGATGTCAGCAGAGGTTTGGATAACTGGGAGATACTCATTTTCAAGAGTTGAAATGGCCAGGGTGTCCAGGATGGGGCACCACACTGTGTCCGCAAGGAGCTTGTCCAGGTCAATTTTGCTCTCCACCTCCTAACAAATAACCAAGAGATTGGGGAGGATTGCAATTCTCCCGTCTAGAAACCTCTTAACCAAGCCATTATCATACAGGTACTGCTGTACCCTAGAATGGAGCTGAGGCGCAAGACCTCCCAAAAACGCCTGCTTCACAGCCCCCGTTTGACCCGCAACAACCTCCTTCTTTGCTGATTAACTGTAGATATGCTCAAACTTTGACATATATTCCACCAATCCTTTGCGCAATTGCACCCCCCCCACACTTGCTTGCTTCCTCGGCAGCTCATTATAAATTTCTTTCTCGGAACCGGGGTTTGCGCTTTCCCCACCTTGCCAGCATCTTGCTTTTCAACTTCCCCCAATCCTGCCTTTTGTAACCAACCATTTCCTCCACGTCCCGCAGCTTCTCTTCCTTGGTAATGAAGAGCACAATAGTCCAAACCTTTTCCACGCCTGTTGCGCCCTCCAAATCTGCGATGCCTTTGAACCTGGAAAGGAACTGTTCCACGTCTGAGGTACTGAACCAAAGATTTGGAAAGTCGCTTGGCCTTAGCCACAGGCAATAAGGGGCCTCCACCGCCACGTCCAACTACCCCTCCAAAGGAGGAGCACAGCTGCTAGCTCTAGGAAAATGGACGGATGGCGGCAGAGGGGGTTGAGTAGCAGAAACGGGAGTTGAGCGCAGAGGATAGGGAGGGAGGACATTGGATCCTGGAGTGTTTGTTGGCAGCATCCTATGTTATCTTTGAGAGACTGAAAATGGATTGAGAGTTCCAGGCCAGAACCCAAGATGTGGAAACTTTAGAGGTTAACTCTCACAAAGTTTTCCCTTGGTTGCAGAGTTGATGATTCTAGTGTCTGTAAGGTCTTAAGATGCTTCCTTCAGAGAGAAAGAAGGGGTGAGAGAGAGATAGAGAGATGGTAATGATGATTTTCCTCCTCCTCCTTTGTCCTTTTCCGCCGCGTGCCTCCCCCGCCCAACTTGCGCTGAGGGAGGTAGCCTTTTACGTCCTCTCCCTCAGCCCTAACCTAGGTACAAGCACAAGAACAATCTGACAAAAATCAAAGAATAAGCCCTAGACCCAGAACCCTTATCCAATTCTAACCCCTACACCCGTAACACCCTATCCCTTCATCCCGGCTGCCATTACACACATCCAGTTTGTCCTTCTGTGGTGCCGCCCTCTGCTGCGCGCTACTCAAATTTCACTGGGCTTGTCCGTATCCGCCCAACACGCTGTCTGAATATCCCGGGTCCCATGACTGGCTCGCGCTTGCACGCGGCCCTCCACACACATAGCCCTGCAATTTCCCCACTCTTTCCTCCCCAAACTAACAACCTGAAAACATGGTTGTGCCAGCTCCATTCCTAAGTCAAATATCTAAGCAGGTTGCAGCCCGTCTCCCTAGTCAGGCCCAACCCGCAGCGGCATGCTGGCCCCGCTGCGCCTACTGCTGAGCCTTGCAGATGCTGCTGCTAATCCTGCAGCCGCCACTGCTGAGAAAGCGCGCACCCTGACTGCTGAGCGTGCAGGCTGGGACTCAGTTCCTGATCCAAGGCTATATAATGACACCACACAGGTGATGGAGACGGCGGCAGAGGACTTGGAGCTAGAGGAGCAGGTCTCAGGGGAGTGGGGGGACGCTGTGGCGGCGGAGGAGGAGCAGGTCTTGGTGGAGTAGGAGGAAACAGTGGTGGTGGGGGAGGCGCGGCCGGACGGTTAAAGATTGTTGGGTCTGTTGCTGGTACGTTCATTTGTACCCATGCAGCCCACCCATGGGAGGCGTTCCGATAAGCCGCAGAGTCCGGGAAGTCCTGGTGCTGCGGTGGTCCAGCCCAATGGAATGGTGAGCCCAAGTCTTTTCTCTCCCGCAACAGAGGGTTTTGAGCAGTGCATTGCAGTGGGTTGTGAGGTGAGCCAGGCGGGTCCACTCATTGCTTGAAACCTCCTTGTCACTCAAGACCACAAGAGAGTTGGGCCGGGTCCTCTTGCGGGGAAAACCTTGAGGATGGCCACAAGGCATACTGTTGGATAGGGAGCAGCGGCGGTAGCTGGCTCGGCATGGAACACCAGCCCGCCAGCCCGGAAGGATTTGGCAGGAGAGGCTGTTCTGGCTGCAGAATGTGCAGGACATGTTTGGGTGAAGTAGGGTGGATGGGGTTTTTCTTTTTCCTTGGTGTGATGTAGTGGTGCAAAGAGGGAGGTGGGGTAACTATTGTTAAGTTGGGGGTAGGTGAGATAGTGGTGGATCTCTGGGGACAGAACTCAAGTTGGGGGGGATGTGGTGGTCTTTTATAGACACAAGCCAGAAGTGGCTGGGCACTGCGTGCTCAGAAGTAGCGGCGGGCTCAGCATCCGGAGACAAGGGGTGGATTGGATTGGATTGTGTGGATGTATCTCAGATATCTGGAATGGCGCATTGGGCAGATGCAGACATGTGGGGGGGGCTCCAAGTTGGGTGCGGCACAAGGGCTGCATTATGAGAAGGACAAACCTGGTGGATGTAATGGCAGGCGGGTAATACAGATAGATATGGGGTATGGGATGGGGTTGGAAGGATAGATTTGGGCTAGGGTTCTGTACTTAGGGATTGTATTTCATCATTCTTGTTTGATTGAAGTTGTACCTAGGTTAGGGTTGAGGGGAAGGTTACTTAAAATCACACCCTCAACCCGGATGTGGAGGAGGAGATCTCATCGGATATATCATGGGATCATCATAGGTTCTGGAAGGATCTTTACTCTCATTTCTCTATCTCTCAGTCAAAGGGTTAACAGTTGCACTCAGGGTTTACAGATTAAAGGGATCAATAACTTCTAAACTTGGGAACCATTAAAGGAGAAGTCCTCTTCTGAATTCCACACCGCATGTCAAATTTGCTTTTTGATACAAAAGCCATGGGTGGTTTTCTTTGTTCAGCCATTGTGGCCTCTTTGGGTTTTGAAGCAGTCAGTTGGTTCCACCGGCTTTTAACCTGTAAGATATCTCAGCTATCCATCAACCACCATTGACCGTTAGCTCTAGGTTTTGACAGTTTGGGCATCCAAATCTTGATTATTTTCATAGAATAAGACTTACCTATCCATCCACCATCATTGACTGTTAGCTCTAGGTTTTGGCCGTTCCAGCATCAAAATCTTGATGAGGAGAGAAGGGTCCCAGGGGAATGGATGTTCAAGCATTATAGCTATCTACAAAGTGTGTGACATGCAAGAATCTGTGAAATACCTGGGGTGTAAACCTGTGACATAATTGTGCCCAACCATATATTCTAACAAAAATTACCTCCAGCCTGCGGTTGATCATCCGCCGACCAATCCTGTTGTCAAAATGCCAGGCGTTCAATGCAATTGATGTTGAAGTCAAACCTTGTTGTCAACTCCGCGGCCCTCAACCGCCAAAAGTGAACCCATGGTGTACATACATATTATGTAAGTCCTTCAGACTTGGCACTGCCGGTGGCTGTAGCCAATTAATTGTAAAAGCTGTAAAGATAGACTTGCACACGGTATTAGAAGTATGGATATATGATATGCATAGAACAATCTAGAACTATATTATATGGATTTTACCACCAACCAAGTCACATAGTATGGCTATAGAAAATTCTAGAACATATATGTATTTAGGATATAAATAGATGACTACTGAACCAAATCTTTCTTGTCACCCTGGGGGAATACATACTATTCATTTTCCTATAATTCCTCTCTACAGGTTATGAGCCTGCGCACCCATTGCAAAGAGCTTTGGCCCTCTTCAGCCCTATGCCCAACAATTTCTGAGTAACCAAGCTGTCGCACTCTGATTATCAGCCAACCAGTGACGGATCCACAAGTTCTGGCCGGCGCTACCAACCACAGCAAGCAGAACAAGGGACGAGGAGCATGTCATTGTACAAAGAATTGGGCAAGACTACTCCTAACACCTCCACTTCCGGCACCCAAAGCGCGTCCGCACGAACAAAGAAAGACGGGATGGCCGGACTCTCAGCAAATGACTTAGCAACGATTCTTGCGGCCCTCAAAGCCCAAAATAATGCACCCACGCTTGATTCTGTGGTCCAGACAATGATACACTATGAACAAGTAGGAAGGGGCCTGCGGCCAAACTTACTTGCGGACGGATTGAACTTTCCAGACTGGTCTCAAGCGCTGAACCTCAAAGTGTAGAGCTTATTCGATGAAACTGACTACTATCTGCACGTCACGCACGACAAGAGTTCTAATTGCAGCAAGATCACTGGTACTATTGTAGAATATAGCGTTGATCTGTCACTCTCGCCATTTGTGGCAGCAAAGCCTGGTCGCAAGGCCTATCAAATCCTGAAAGAACGTTTTGGGTCCGTGTCTTGGTCTTACCTCATGGAAAGATGGTCTTGGTTATTTCAGGCGCAAGACATTACCGTCAACCCCAATAAAACATACAATGAGCTAAAGCTGGCGATACAAACCATCTAGCAACATATTGGCGGCTTCAACTCCGACAACATCCTTGCCCTCATACTTCACTTCAATGCACACCACGCTTACCAGGAAATCGCAAATGCGCTTGATAGCCAAATTGCCATCGATAAGAGAGTCCGAGTCACATCAAAAGATGTCCTCGAGCTTGTCACCAGAGACTGCAACCCTCAGAAAAACATCCCCTTGAGCGCTCTCTTGAGTTATTCGGTTTGGCCAGCAAGACCCCAGCCACAAAGCAGTACCGCACCCAATTGCGCAAGACCAACAGACCACCCAACCACCTTCATGGACAGAAGTGATGACTTGGCGCGTACGTGGCTCACGTTCCGACACCCATGTAACCACTGTTTTGAGTGGGGCCATTGGTTGGTTGACTGTCCTTGAAAAAAGGCCCGCCTCCCGGCTGTCAAGGATCCCCGCACGGAGAACCGGTATGCACGACTCAAACAATCTGACCACTGCCACCCAGCTTTCAGGCGTGACGCTCCTCCGCACGTGGCTTCAATTAGCAATGACTTGGGTGAAGCAAATTCTGTCCTCCTGGACTCAGGAGAAACCAATTCGGTCTCAAACAATGTTTGTTTATTTACCTCTCTCCGGCCTACGCATCTGACACTTTCCGTTGCATCTTCATACAGGTTTCCCGTAAGTCAGATTGGGGACATTGCTATACCCACGCCTTATGGATGGCTCCGAGTAAAGGATGCCCTTTACTGTCCTCATGTTAGAGGTAAAATCATCTCACTAGGACGCTTCAGCAAGGCGGATGGATTGGTGGCGTTTGATGGCAAGCAATACACCCTAACTCAAGGCGGTATTGAGTTTCCGTTGTATGAATCGCAAAACCGTTTCTTTATTTCAATTGTCTCTCCTCCCCTTCCTAGTGTGAACGCGATGAGCTCTGCTACCTACTCGACTCATGACCTTTTAGGACACCTGTCCCTCCGAATGTTGAGAAATACAAAGAAATATAATGCAGTTGACCATTTACCACCCTTACCTGCGGATGACGCGCTATTCTGTAACTCGTGCGCACTGATGAAAGCGCGGCATACGCTGCCAGAGATTGAGTTGAGGGGCATATGTCTTGCACCTGGGGACGTGATTGCTGCGGACGTGGTGGGGCCATTTACCAAAAGTATCAACCACCATTAATTTATCTTGACAATTGCGGACTTGTTCTCAGGAATGTGCTTGGCCATCCCAATCAAGACAAGATTGGAGGCACCGACCAAGATCAAGCGTTGGATAAGCCAATTTCATGTTTTCTGCCCGTATTGTGTTAAGCAATTCAGATCTGATAACACCTTTGAGTTTGTCAAGTCAAAGACCCTTTCCGATTTTTTTGAGCAAGAGCAGATTCTACATGAGAAAACCATCCCCCATGAACACCATCAGAACGGAGCAATAGAGCGACTCAATCAAACACTAACAGAAATGTCCAGGACGATGTTGCATGCGGCGGGGCTTGCCCCCAACTTATGGAACTATGCATTTAAGCATGCGGCGTGGATTGTAAATCGCATTGTCCGTACTGGTGCAACTAAGACCCCGATTCAGCTTGCGACGCTGAAGCGGCCTTCTCTGGCCATGCTTTGGCCATTTGGCTGCAGGGCGTTTGTCTACAATCATAACCATTTGAAGCAGATGGTACCTTATGCTAAGCTGGTTCACCACCTGGGGGTCTGCCCAGACTCCAAGAGGTGGCTGTTCTACAACGCCGACACGCGCAAAGTGACTCAAGGATTATTGGCCAGTTTTGCACCTCCAAAAGCTTGCATACACAGCATTGAAACTCTATCACTTGGGGACTTCACCCTGGGGGACAAACTCGACCAACAAGATGCGCTGGTCTGTGCCTTGCAGAAAAACGTTGCCCATGATGTTGATAACCCTAGTGTAGATGTTGCCCTGAGGTCAAGCAAACGAGAAGGCTGGATACATGCTATTGATGAAGAGAATCAATCCCTCTGGGATATGAAGGTCATAGCATTTGCCAACCCGCCAGCTGACAAATCACGCATCCTGCGCTCAAGATACGTACTCACCACAAAAAGAGGCCCAGACGGGGAGTTCATCCAAAAGAAGGCAAGGCTTGTGGCACAAGGATTCACACAGGTTAAGGGAATCAGCTTTGAAGAGACATTTGCGCAGACTCCGACTTTTGCGGCCCTACGCCTTATTCTTACTATTTCTGCCAAGAACAACTGGCCGATCCAATCCTTTGACGTCAAGACCGCATTCCTGCACAGCAAGATTGATGAGGAATTTTACATCCGACCGCCAAAGGGGTTCAAATGTCCCAATGGAAAAGTCATCCGCCTGCTGAAATCTCTGTATGGGACAAAGCAGGCAGGCCGCTGTTGGTGGCTTCACCTCAGAGAGCAATTAGAGAAGATTGGCTTCACACCCAACCATGAAGACCCGAGCACGTACATATTTGATGGAAAGGAGGGGCGAGCGTTTCTCTGGATCCACGTGGATGATGGTATCATCATGGCTGACAATAGCGATTTACTGCAATCCTTAAAAGGCCGGTTGGACGAGGCAATTACCCTTAAATGGGATGACTGCTTGGCATCAATTGTAGGCATCCAGGTCAAGGCTGTGAATGGCGGCTATCAACTCCAACAACCAGCCCTTATTGACAAACTAGTGGAAAGGGAGAACTGCTTGCTCAGCGCGGAAACCCCACTGCTGAACACAAACCTGCTATTGAACATATCTGTTAAAGCAGACGCTGAGTACCTTCACAGAATTGGCATGCTGTTGTACCTTGCCCAGGGCACCCGGCCCAACATTGCCTTTGGTGTTAATTTCCTAGCCCGGTTTGCCCTCAACCCCAACAACACCCACTGGGAAGCACTGCGGCGACTCGTCCGATACGTAGCACATACAAAGAATTATGCTCTGCGGCTCACCGCTTGCTTGTCCAACTTGCTCAAAGCCTTTGTTGATGCCAACTGGGGCAGGGAAGGCTCACAGTCAAGCCATGGCTTTATATGTACACTATGGGACGTCCCGATTCATTGGGGGTCTCGGCGACAGTTATGTGTTGCGCGATCCACTTGCCAAGCAGAATACATGGCGCTATTGTACGCGGCAGTGGAAGCGCTGTGGATCTCTTCACTAGCCTCAAAAGTTCACCCAAACCTGCCATGCCCAATACTTTTTTCCGACAACCAAGCAGCCGTGAAGATTGCGTCTGACAGATCCAGCATGAAACGCATGCGACACATTGATTGTGAATTCCACTTTGTCAACAAACATCTCCGCCACAGCAACCTGAAGATAGAATGGATCAAGGGTTCACAGCAATTAGCAGACGCTCTCACAAAGGCCCTGGGTAAAATTAAACATTACAAATTCTGCAATCAGATTTTCTCCTGACTTCTTTTGTTTTGTCATTTTTTTTCTTTTCTTGTCTCCGGTGAATCGTATTTTTTTTCCTCTTTCTGCTTTCTTTTCTCGCCTTTTT
This sequence comes from Puccinia polysora, assembly GCA_025617555.3. Lineage (NCBI taxonomy): Eukaryota > Fungi > Basidiomycota > Pucciniomycetes > Pucciniales > Pucciniaceae > Puccinia > Puccinia polysora. The sequence goes on from CM062644.1 coordinate 7,148,945, forward strand.
TTCTTTCCTTCTCTTTGCCTCCTTTCTTCACAATTCATCACTTGCTCAAGATAAATTGTGGGGGGGAATAGTAGAAGTATAGATATATGATATGCATAGAACAATCTAGAACTATATTATATGGATTTGACCACCAACCAAGTCACATAGTATGGCTATAGAAAATTCTAGAACATATATGTATTTAGGATATAAATAGATGACTTTTTTTTTTTTAAGTGCATATTTGCGTATTGCATTGCGCACTATGAATAAAAAACATTCGGAGTACAAGACACCCTGCAGGCCAGGGGGAGCACATAGTAAAGGTAAATAACGCCCCGAAGGGGGATAGTGACTATCCGTTTATGACGTATCTACGGAAAGTAAAAGGAAGAAGAAGAGGCGAGGAAGGGAAATACAGAAAGGACAAGAAATGAGAGAGGGAGAACACAAGGGATTGACAATGTTAGGGAGACATAAGTAGATGACTACCGAACCAAATCTTTCTTGTCACCCTGGGGGAATACATACTATTCATTTTCCTATAATTCCTCTCTACACACGGATTACAAATTGTACATACAGAGAACGAACCACAACCTACCGCAGAATCATAGATTATAGGCATAGACTACTCAGATATGCTACTATTTAAATACCCGTTGCATATGGACTAGAGCTCCCCGCCCGGGACGACTTCTCTCCTTATCAAAGTCAAGGACGAGTTCCGGAACGGGATGAGCTAATTCCTTGGGATATGACGGGACTGCAGATCCTTTTTCTTTGAGTCACAATAAAAGCAACACGCTTGCACTGGGTAGATGCGGGTTCGATTCCGGTCATCCCACCTACTTCTCTTCTCCGCTCAAACAGTACATGCCTCTATCCCCGATCCATGAATACCAAGTTTGGGCGCAAACCTTTGCGTACTCCGTGTGATCAGCGATGCTAGCCTGAAAGCAACACTTGGTAACAAGAAGTATGTATATACAAGTGCAACGTGCCAACTACTCTTTTGTCTTGGAATCAAATCCAGATCCTTGTATGTATGTATGTACATACATACAACCTACACAGTGATGCGCCTCTACCCATGGGGGATAAGCTGATGGACCGGAGCTTGTTCCATGTGGGGCCCCAAGCCCTCCGGGCTTCAAAACTGGTCTGGCAAGTTGGGTCCCGGTTCACTGCGAAGCTGACGACTAAGAGTAGCGTAAGGTTTCGGCCATAGTTCAGGCGCTTGTTACGAGAGGACAAGGGTCCGGTTTCAAGACAGTTAAGACCAGGTCAGAGGACCGTCGTAGAGGCCGATAGCCCAAGGTATGCCGGTTCATTCTGGACCGCTGATTAAGATCCCGAAACTAATGTATCCAGCAGCTGTGGGACCCTCGTTCAAAATCAGCCCCCATGATCATCTGATCATGAGTACTTGTCGCGGGGAGTAGTTGTATGGACAATTCTATTACCAGAGCTCTCCCCTCAAGTTGCCGCTTGAGCAGAGCTTGGCGGTCATCGGCCCTCTCACAGACGTGGCGCCGCCAATGACATTGGAAGCGCTTTACTTGAGCCAACCCATAATGCGAGAAGGGATTTGGTTAACATTAATTTCAGCAGATTTGGTGCTCAGGCAGCTAATTTTTGGAAACTTTCGGTTTATCATTCATCGGATAGTCGCCAGAAACTCAGTTTGGTATAATGGGGCCGTCTTGGATTTGGAAGCATATGATTTATCGGCTCTTTATAATAACAGTTGAGCTACCGTCAGACCCATATCGTTCAAATAGTCTTTCCTTTTCTTTATGTTTCATTTGTATTCTTTAACAGGCGGCAGAATTATGCTTCGGATTGGAATCGCCGCAAGCCGTGATTCCAATCGAAGGTTCAAGTCAAGTTGCATCAAACGGCGACTTCCTGGAACCCATTGAGAAGATCTCCACCACAGGATTTCACTCCTTCAGTTCGAATTGCGACCCCGGATCGTTTGCGGCTTCTTCATCGGCATCAACTCGACAAGACTCTCTGGCTCAAGTTAGTGCATCAGTTCATGGGTTGAGGGAAAGCGAAAACTGATCAAAACTTTGCCTGCCTGCTCATTTATAAATAAATTTGTATATGTATTGTTGGTTTGTTGGTTTAGATAGAGCTCGAAAGTATTGCAGTAGAACAGCCGCCTCTGATAGAGAGAGATCGAGAAATTCCTATCGAGCACAACTCAATTGATCGGGACTCCCCGTCCCCTCTTCACCAATTCAATCCTGGTGAACCTTCTAATAATCATTTGGAGTTACATTCGTTAGGAAAGTCGGACACCTCTACTGGCGGGTCGTCCGATGAATCTCATGGTACGACGTGCCCAATTTGCCTCGACAATCTTTCGGGGAATGACGAGAAGGTGCTTAACGGGCAAGCTCGGGAGAGTGATGACTCGAGTTGGAACAGAATTCTAGACCCAGAAAATCCGATCCGAGAGTCTAACTCCGCCGGGACTCCCAGCGGAAGTATAGGCAATGACGGATCTGTTACCCAACTCAGTAAAACCTTTCAACTACCCCAAGATGGGAAAATGCCTAATTGTCAACACATCTTTCACAAAGGATGCTTGGATGATTGGCTCAAAATTCAATTGAATTGTCCAATCTGTCGAAGTAGTTTGAAGCCAATGAGCCCCTCTCCAAGTATTCTAGCTCCAACGAGCCTGCCGTCAAGATTGCAAGGACAGGAGAGTGCATTAGTGGCATCCCGGGACGAGATGACGGCAGTGGAATCTTTATGCGACACGTGTGCTACTTACGCTACGCTACTCCTTGGTGGACCCTTGTTCGTGGTGGTATTCTTCGCTGTCATTTATCTGAGTAGCATCATCATGAAGTTGGGAGGTTATCACCATAACTGAAATGGGATGAGCTGATTGTGGGAAGACTTTGATAGTGGAAAGCTTGCTAAACGACCGGAAAATTGCGCGGCAATAATCAGGGAAACTGGGCATGCGCTGAGATTATACTCAAGTCGATTGAGCAACAACTTGAATATTTGAGGACGGCTATTTCAGCCCTCCAAATTACTTATGGCACGCCACCTTTGGTGTCTGCTACCATGCATGCTGTCATGCTTTGAACTCAAGGGTTACTACTCGCAATCATCTTTGACATATCCCCTCTCCTCAGTATTGTCTACCTCAGTCTAACAGTGTGACACCAAAAGCATGCTAACTATCAAATGCAGTCTGCTTACTACTTTTGGCATTAAACACAAAGGACCTTCTATCTCAGGTTACTCAGTCATCACTCACAATTGCACTTGCACTTTGTGGTACCATTTATGATTAGTACCAATCAACTCTGCAATTGGGTGTGCACCCTTGCACTTCTTTTTCTAGACAACTATGGGCTTGAAACCTAGCCAGAACCCAAATCCACTTTGGGTCACTGCCAAACACTCAGTTGGCACCTTGTATAGCCAATCTTCCTAATTACTTGCCTAACTTAGCCACACCTTATTATCCTCAGGACTCAGTCTGCATTTGTAAATTCAACCTTACACTAGATTCATTACTCCATCACAATTTTTGAATGTAAAAATGAATGATAGGAAATACCAAAACCACTTGTATGTTGAATTTTGAGATAGAAATCAGAATAAGGAAACAGCTCAATGAACAGAGAAGAATTAGAATACCAACAATAATGCTTGGAAACAATGACCTTAATAGACAACTACAGAGAAATTGAGATTAAGACATCAACAGTTTGAAAGAATGAGAATAATGTAGAATTTGAGCTTGAAAATAATGGAAAAAAATTGGAAACTAAGGAAATAAAAGTCAGCTAAAGATCAGTTGGAGCATTGAATTATTGATTCATACCAGTTAGTGATCATTGAGTTGCTGGGTTGAGGTGATGATGGTGTGGTGAAGAATTAAGGACAAGACTAAATACCTTCCAAAATACTTCTGTGGTATGGGATTCATTTTTCTTGTTGTTTGCTATCCTTACCAAAGTCCACAAATCTTGCACCTGGATTTCCAAAACTCTTCTTTACGGGGATCTGAAACTATTTTAGCATAAAAATAATCCTTAATTCTTAACACAACTATACTTATCCCCGCGTGTACATAAATTCTCTCTAGTTTTTTGCTTCAATACGTCAGTCAGTCTGTGAATCCATGGGTATTTTCTCCCTTGAATGATGATGTAAAAATGGACTTATATACAACCCTCAAAAAACAAGAACACAAAAGATGTTGATGGGAGACTGCCTCTGCACTCTCCCCCCTTATGCACTTCCACAATTGACTGATCCTTATCATGATCCTTCTAGCCCTTGCCCATCTGCATGCATAATCATGCAATTGTTTTAAATCTCCAATAGTTAATTACTATCTAATATTCCCCAGCTTTCCCATCTTTTAGGATCCCCAACAATAATTGTGGGGGAGATCCCCTTTGATCTTTTCATGTTTTTTCCTTGAAATTAACAAGCTCTTGTCCAAAAAAACACCTTCCCAATCTACAATCCATTTCATACACAATATTTGGCCATCAGACAGGCACTTTATAGTCTCCTAATTGATTTTTAGGCCATAAGTGTCCTCTGCTCATCCAAATCCAGGTTTTTGCACAAAGCCCAGTCTTGGAACCAAATAAGGTGATCTGAAATCATGCTTTTGACCTATCACAAGTTACAATTTGCAGGATGGGGCCAACTTGTACCATCTTGCACCAAAATTTTCTTCACTTCCTGCCAATTGCATGGGAAATCCCCCTTTGGACAGTGGATTTTACTTTTAATGTGTTGGAGGAGATATAATTTGGGCTCAGCACATCTGATTATTGTTCTTCAGAGTCTGCATCCTCCCAATGGTTCACTGCTGAGCCTATGTATATAAACAACCATCACAACTTTTTTGTGGTTGATTGCATTGGTAATGAGTGGTGACATGGATGATAAGAGATTGGAAAAAGAGAAAGAGAGGGATGGAACCATAATCATGAAGCTGATGAGGTTTTGCATCTCCTAAATTGGGGTGTTGAGACCAGCTTGGTGCCCATGGGTATTGCCTGGGGGAGACTGTAGGCACTGATTTCCCACAGCCCCTGTTGATTCAATCTCCAGTTTAAAAGCTGCATTGAGTGACCAGTCTTATCAAAGATGGCTTGGATGCAGGTTTGGTTAAGGATTCAGCCACCATTTCATTGGAAGCAATTATTTGGAGTCAAATTGTTTTCTTTTTTTAGGTCCTCTTGGAGACTTTACTGAGATTAATTTTCCAATCATCAGAGCAATCTGCAGTTGAGACTGCATGCATTTGAGTTTCAATCTTCCAACTTGAGGAGACACTCCTTTCAGCTTGGATTTCCTCAGTGGGCTGGGAAGAAGTATTGATCAGGAGAGACTTGAAAAACTGTACAATTTTGGTTTCAAAAATCTTCTCAGATTTAGTGAGTATCTTATAGGAAAGGAATCTGGGATTATAGCCAATCAAGAGACCTTCTTTGCCTTTCTTGTTGAGCTTCACAGTAATTTTTTTCTCATTCATTTGATATATGACTCTGGCTCCAATGGATTTTAATCATTTAGCAGGAATTTCATCCTTGTATAAAATTTAACAGGGAGTGGCACCTCCTATCCTGTTTTGTATTTTGTTCAATGCAAAGAAGCAGCTTTGAACCACCACATCCCAGCAGTTCTTAGGTATGGAGATGGAACTGAAGATGTATTTCATGGACTCCATGATTGTTCAATTTGCTCTTTCTGCCTTCCTGCTGTTCTGTGAATGATACTGCTTGCTGATAAGATGGTTAATTGAATTTGATTTGAGAGTTTCATTGAAAAATCAACCCCCTCCATCTGAGACCAATTTTGATGGGTATTTTAATTGCTTCTTTTATTTTTTTTTTGATGAGAAATTTGATAGTGTTGGCTGCAGCATCCTTGGAAGGAAGCAGAAAGGACAACAGCTAACTGACTTTTTCTAAAAAATGGTTAGAGCATACCTCATACCTCCTTTGCTTGAGGGTTTCAAGGGTCCCATAAGGTCAAGTAGTACTTGGTCAAAGACTCTAGCAGCTGGAAGTTGCTATTTTTCAAAGGAGGCCTTTGCAATTTTTCCTTTCTTACAAGCTAGAAATTCAAAGCAGTTGCAAGTTTCTCCATTGATGGGCTGACCCAGATTTTTTTTCATTCTGTCAATAATTGGGTGGCTTTTTTTCTGATGCAATTCTTGAAGTTCAGCTTGTGTCAAGTAGGAGCAGGAGGAGTGGTTAGTCATTAGATTGGTTTGGATCATGAGAAGTTTTTTCTTGATCATTCCAGTTATTAATTCTTTGCCTTGGCTTCTCACATTGAATATTTGTGGATCAATTCAAGTATTAACCTTCAAGAAACATCCTTTTTAAAAAAGATCTCCCAAGTATATTTGGTTTAATGTTGCATTGGTAACCCATGCAGAGTTTTTCAGGTGAATATTCTTACCATCAACAATAATCACAGCAGTTCCTAGTCCCCAAATATAAATTAATTCTGCTTTCTTTCCCCTCTTGATTAATTAATCTATGGTTTTTTTGGTGATAGGGAAAAAAGAATAGTTTTTTTGGAACGTGTGAATCAAGCATCCTATATCCAAAATGCAGAAATTTACATGAATATTTTTGTGATGACTGAAAGATCAGAAGAATGAGAAAAATTGAGATTCCACTTGTGGTTTCTTCTTTGCACCACATATTGCCTTGTTTGGTGGGTTTTCAGGATTCAATTCTGGAAATTCAATCCAACAGGAGGAGGAAGGATGTGATTTGATGGCAGGGTTGGGTCACCCATTTTCACATCTAGGGTGATCCACATCTTTGTTATCGTTGGAGTGAAAAAAGGCTGAGTTGGTTTCTGTGGATTCCAATTCCTTAGATTGAAATTAATTCTTGTTTTGGAATAAAATGATTCAGAAAAAGAGAAACAGATAAAATGGCTCCAGACTGCATGATTTGGGATCTCCTTAAGTTGAGGTATTCTAGAAGTTTGAATAGAATAAGATAACTTAGAATGTCATTTGGTAAGTACATTCCAACTTTTTCCAGCTTACCTAAGTCATATCTGAAAGATTTCACAAAACCATCAATGTTGTTTTGGTAGAAACCAAGATAGAATAAATTCAAAAAAATCCTTGCTTGATTTGCTGCTTGAATCAATGCAAAGTGGTTTCTAGCCTCTTTCCAGATGGTTTTTAGTGATTCTTCATTCTATTTTTTAATTATATTGGTATGGGTTCAAGTATACAGCTTAGACAGTGTATCCATCAAATTTTTTGTTTTCAGGAATATCAATATAACAATCTGAGGAGTTAATTAGGTCTAGGATTCCTTGCATTTTGAACAGTTATTTCATCTTCTTTTTCCAGGTAGAGTAGTTAGTTTCTGTCAGCAGGGGGGTTGATTTCATCAAAAATTTGATAGCAAGTGATTTTAAGTTGCCCTCAACTCCCTTTCCAGATTATTCCATAGTTATTTCCATACTGGTTGAGCTTGGAGGATCCATTTTGCCTTACAACCTTTTGAAATTGTTGGATGGGTAAGAAACCTGGATCAGGCTATTTGTTTTTGCAAATATTGATAAGAAAATAGTAAAAACTAGAGGAAATAAATAAGCAAAAGGGATTAAGGAAACCAGCAGACAATATTACTTCGACAGGCCCAGTAATAGCCACTAAATATAATAAGTAGAACAGGTGACCAACTAGCAGACTAAAGACTGATCCACCCAAGATGCAACAATTGCTGGAAGAAAGTATGGAAAATAAATGAGTCTTAATGTTGAGTTGGAAAAACCAGTTGGAACTAAAGTAATATCACATTTTGTGGTGATCATGTTGAATAGTCAAAGCTTGAGGCTGAGTGATCATGGTAACAATCTGAGAGATTCAAGGTTGAGTCGATGTGGTTTTCTGCTGGAGTTTGGAGAAGTTAGATTATTCAAGCACAGAGTTTAAGATTTTTGAGCCTGTCATGTGACATTTCAGTGATACATAGAGTTCATCAATGATAAAATAAAGGAGAAGGAGCAGCCAGAACACATCAAAAATGGAGGAAATTTTGAATAATAAAAAAAACATAGGGAACGAGGGAATTCAGTCTATAATAATTTAGGAGATCACAGTGGTAGTTAGAAGAGAACACAGGAGAAGGAGACATGAAAGATATAAACAGAAAAAACATGATTAATTCAGCTGCATAACTCTTATAATCCAAGGTAAAGTTCCCAATTTAGCCTGAGGAGTTTTCCACAAGGGTGAGAAAGTAGCAATGATTTACTCTTGATTGAGGATTGATGGAACAATAAGATCCAGATTGATCCATCATAAGACTTTGGATGCCTTCAAGCAGGATAATTTGAAAGGAGATATATTGAATTTTGTATTTTTGAATCCAAGGCAGTTGAATTGATCCTTTAATTCAGATTTTATCATTTTTCCAAGGTATTTTTTCAAACTGACCAGGCTGGCATCTCCCAAATTTTGTTGAGATTTTTTACATCCTCAAAATTTACATTGAGAGCTATGAGGGTGGAATGATGGTTTGTAACAAACGGATTCTGAGATATGAGTCCCATCAGGGATGATTTTCAATTGTGTTTCAGTTTGAAAGAGGCAGGATTAGTAGATTTGTAGATTTCCAGTTTTCACCCTGAATTAATTATTATATTACCAAATGAATATCTGGGATTTAATTTGGCTTCTGGAAACCAAGGAAGCTTCTTTTAGTAAAATCTTGTTCTTGCCAAAGTGGAGTAAAGGATGGCCTTTTCCTTGTATGGAAAGAATTCCACCTGGATTGAAAGTTTCTATTTATTCAGAGCAATCCTCTATCTTAAGCTCTCAAAACAGCTGTTCATTTTGAGAATACTCACTGAGAAACAATAATCTAAGAAAAAGCTCTTTGGGCCAAGAGGGGAGTGATTAGAAGCCCCACAGAATAAAGGGAAAAAAAGTGCTACTTCATCATTATTTATTGTATTGCCTTCCTTTCCCTTCTGCTGGTTTTGGAAAAGATGAGGGAATTCCACCCAAAAATCCTCCCTTTTGTGATTGCAGAACTTGTAATTTTGAGAACCATTGGTGCATCTGGGATACTCCTGAGCAAATAGGGAGATATCAGACTTTTATGTTTACTATTAATGAGTGGCTCATATTTTATTTTTGGTTTTGGGTTAAATAATTGAGCACATATTTGATGGTGAGATTTTGTAAACTATGCATGATCTGAGACTGCATTGGCTTCAAGCTGGTTGGTAATTTTAAAAGTAAAAGATACACTAAAATGTTTGAAGGTATTTTGATGGCAACTTTTTTCAATTTATTCGGGTAAAATTTTACTTTAGTGACAAAAATTTCTATTTCCTTTTTGGTGAAAAAAAAATAGAGAAATTTGTTGAAAATTCTTGCTCAATTGGCAAATTCAGACAAGGAAAAGTGCATTTTAATCACATTCCAGAAGGTTTTTGCATCTTTTTAATTGATTGAATTTATGATATTGGAGTGTGTGGATGGTTGCATCATGAAGATAATATATGCAAAAATTAATTCATTGCTTTCTTCATTAATTTTTACCATGTTTTTTGCATATTTCAGTATTTGAAGGATCTACCAATAATGAGTAGATTTCAAAATTTTGATCTCCATATCAAATATTTTAATTTTTTGAGGAGAGGAATTGATTCATATATGCTCTTGAGGGCCATTTCAAGCCCTTCCTTGGTCCAAACCTATAATTTTACCAACTCAGGTTTCACATAAATAGTGACAAACAAAAGACATGACCCTCTTTTTTCCAGTTTATTCAGTCCCTTTCTTGTTGCAACCCCACCTAGCTCTGCAGAGATCCTCTGACTTTCCCCCTCATGGAGCTAGGTGAGTTTCCACTCAGACCACAGCCTTTTCCTTCCACCCAAGAGACCCTCTGACTGCCCCCCTCTTGGAGCTGGCTTCTATCTGTCTGAAATAAAATATAACCATTGGTTCTAGGAAGTTGTCCCAGGGAAATCTGCATGCCCTTTCTAGATATACCCCCTCTTTTCTGCTTAATCAGTGAGGTGCAAGATGCTGTTCTAGACCAAACCTGTCCTATAGCCATCAGACTCACTTTTATAGTATAAAAACAGCTCAAAACCTCAAATTAACCTCAGAAATGGATTCTAAATCAAAAATAACATATATTCACTAATCCAAAGTACCCCCTATCCCTCATGTATTAGAAGATACAGCCCAACAAGCCCTCAACTGTGGAAAACTCATAACCAACCAGGTGTCACAGTTCTGGGGAAGGCATAAAGACATACCTTGGAAAAACTCAAGTACATACCAGTAAAGGCTTACCCTCAAAACCAGAACCATACATCAACCCTGTCACCTCAGCCAGAATACAGCAATACAGATACAGGAGGCAGTGAAACTAGTTCAGCTACTTTCACTTCACCCAGAATTCAAGCAAATATACATACATGAGGCTGTGCAGAAGTATACAGAAACATTATAGGCAGGAGGAAGTGGAACCAGTATCAACCAGAACCAAACAAGCAAGCAAATATACATACAGAAGGCTGTTCAGGAGTATACAGGAACAGGACAGGCAGGAGGTAGTGAAACCAGTCTCAACAAGAACCAAAAAACTACCAGAACCAACCCACCTCAGCACCAAACAGTATTTTAGGCAGCCAGAGCCATTTATTACCAAAAAACCTCAGAACCACACAGCAATTTATGCATTCAGAAGCATTTGATACCAAAAAAATCACAAGCAACAGTTCACCCTAGGGCTACCCATCAATATATACAAACATTCAAGACCATGCAGAACAAAACAAACCACCAGTAATGCACAGAAATAAATGAAGGTAGAAGCAAGTAGCCCCAAACAAGCCACCATTGAATGCACAGCAACACATGTAGGAATAATAAAGTAGCACCAAACCAGCCACCAGTACTGAACAGGAATATATTTTACCTGCACTTCACAGCAGTTTATGCAGGGCTGTGCATTCATGGAACCCCTGTACAAGCTTTTCCCAACCAGCAGAAATGCCTCATGTAACTGTAAAAGCTTTTTTGAAGCAGCAGAAATGTCTCATTTAACTGTATCTCACTGTTACTCACCAGAATAGGGAAAACCCTCAGGGGAAGCCTTGAGAACCCCTGTGGGCAAGAATTTTCTATTTAAGGAGGGCCTCTCTACCCTATCCAAGTTTTACCATCACCCATTACAACCCATATCATTCCATCTGGCCTATCATCACCCCATCACCCATCCCATCAGTAGTCATCGGTGGTACCTAACCAGATAAATATTATCAGTGAACAAATTATAAAAAAAAAACAGAAAATCAGAGATCAAGTTATAAACCATCTCTAACCAATTAAAACAGCCCATAGGTGATTGAATAAGGGTTCTTCTTTGAACTAAATATTCAGCACCAAATTAAAGAATAAAAACCCAACAATCAATAAATAAACCTTAAAAAGAAATAGAGCACAACAAAAAGCAACTACTAACCTTTCCTCTACCCAGCACCCTGTGGGTAAAAACATCCATGGGTCCTCTCCTGAAACATCCCCTTTATAAACCCTTGAACCCTTTGATGTTGGGATATTTGTTAAGATCAAATATATCTGATCAACCAATAACCAATAATCCAATACATCTGGTCCATTCTTCAATTAATCCACAAATAAACAGCTAATACTTAATCTAGTTATGATCTGAGACCTATTTTAAGTCTCAAAGAAACTAGCCATTAATTTAAATAAATTATTTTGCAGACTTACTATAGTACTCAAAGGGCAGGAAATTCAAAACCACCTTAGTCTTAATAATACTCTAAAGGAGTAGAAGTATACTTAATTTCTCTTCAAGGACTTCCAGCAAGATATTTGCAATATTATTTATATAATCCCACAGATTTCTATACAATTCTTCCCTCACACTTTTTTTTCTCAAACCAACCACCTCCTGATTGATGTCCAATTATCCTCCTCTTCCAGTACCTGAGGAAATCAATCAAGCTGCAAACGCTACCTGTTGCCGCAAAGCCAAACTAAAAGAAAACCTTTTATCTTCTGGTGAAAACTCTAACCTTGTGGGAAATCTGCACTCCAAGCCTCCCATCACGCTATAGAGACTCCTGTGGGATTATATAAATAATTTAGCATAAAGCTTTCTGGAAGTCCTTGAAGGGGAATCTAGTATTACTTCTACTCCTTTGGAGTATTATTATATACTAATAGTGGTTTTGAATTGACTGCCCTTCTAGTACTATAGTAAGTCTGCACAATAATTTTTTTAAATTAATTACTGGTTTCTTTGATACTTAAAATAGGTCTCATATCAGACCTAGATTAATTATTAATTGTTATTGGGGGAGTTTGTTGAAGAATGTACCAGATTTATTGTATTATTGTTTATTTATTGATCAGATATGTTTGATCTTAACCAATATCCCAATATTAAAGGGGTGGTTCAGGAGAGGACCCAAAGGTGGGTTTACCCACAGGGGGCTGGGAAGAGGAAATGTTGGTAATTTCTTTTTTTTGTGCTCTCTTTCTTTATAAGCGTTATTTTATTGATTGAAGGATGGTTCCTTTTTAATTTGATGCTGAATATTTAGGTCACAGAAGAACCCTTATTCAAAGCACCTTATTGGGGTGGTTTCAATGGTTTTTGATGAGGTTATAAAATTGGGTTTTACATTTCTTTTTTTTTATTGGTACACTGATGAGATCTTTCTTTTTTTTATCTTGGTAGAGCCACAGATGGTATGATGGTATTGGGTGATAGATGTATTGGGGATGATAGATTGATGGTACAACCTGGATAGGGCAGAGAGGCTCTCCTTAAATAGGAAAATCCTGCCCCAAAGGGTGCTCAGGGCTGCCCCTGAGGTTCTCCCTGTCCTGGTGGGGAACAGTGGGATACGGGTACATGAGGGATTTTTTTTTCTGGTTGTAACAATCTAATACAGTTAAATGAGGAATATCTGCTGTTTGGGAAAAGGTTGTACAGGGGATTCATGCATGCACAGACCTTCATAAATTGCTGTGTAGTGCTGGGATGAGTTTGTGCTGCGGTGAAACTTGTACTGGTGGGTTGTTTGGGTCTGCATGGTCCTAGCTGCCTGCATATATTGCTGGGTAGTTCTGTAGTGGGCTTCCACTGTTGGGTTGTTTGGTGCCACATGCTTCTGACTGCATAAATTCCTGTGTGGTTTGTTTATTTACTACATGATATTGGCTGCCTGCATATATTTCTGGGTAGCCCTGGTGACTTGTTTTGAATCACATGCTACTGGCTGCATCAATTGCTGTGTGATTCTTGGGGTTGTTGGTACTGCCAGATCCTGGCTGCCTGCACAAATTGCTGTGTGGTGGCTGGGGTTGTCTGGTACTACAAGATCCTGGCTGCCTGCATAAATTGCTGTGTGGTGGCTGGGGTTGTTTGGTACTAAAAGGTCCTGGCTGCCTGCATAAATTTCTGTGTGATGGCTGGGGGTGTTTGGTACTACCAGATCCTGGATGCCTTCATAAATTTCCGGGTGGTGGCTGGGGTTGTTTGGTACTATCATATCTTGCTTATGGTTCTGATTATACAGGTGAGGTGATTGGTTGTATTTTTGGTTGAGGTTTTTAGTGAGATGTTACTGGTATGTCTTTAGGAATTCCAATTTATACCCATATGGCCTTTCACTGGCTTGTGATACCTGGGTGTGATATGAGCTGTCCACAATTAATTTTGGCTGTATCTTCTAAACCATGAGAGATAGAGGAGTAGTTTTACTGAGTGACTATAGGTAATTTTTGGTTTAGAATCCATTTCTGAGTTTATATTTATGATTTGTATTATATTTATACCAGAAAACTGAGTCTGATAGCCACAGGTAAGGTTTGTTGGGCTTTATCTTCTTACCCATGAGGGATAGTGGGGTACTTTGGCTGAGTGACTATAGGTCATTTCTGATTTAGAATCCATTTCTGAGGTTACTTTGAGGGTTTGAGCTGTTTTTACCCCGGAAAAGTGAGTTTAATGGCTATAGGACAGGTTCGGACTACCACAACGCTTGCCAATCCCACTTCTACAGCCTCAACCTTGGTTATGGCAGAGAAAGCTGAAACCAATCCCATCCCCCCCTCTCTTCAGGAATATCTGAAGGGGGTCATTCAGCTCCAACTCCAAAGCATTGAACAGGCCAACATTGACCGGTTTAAGACTAAAAATGGTGCTGAGCCGCAGGAAGTTCTGCGGAGGGGAAAGGTGCTGTTTATGATGCCCTCCTCAGTGTCACAAAAATATTGAAATGTTACTGGAATCAAGGTCCAGAACTTTATAAATGAGGAATCAATGGAAGGGATGAGTTTGAAAGTAGTTTTTAGCCAGGAAACAACACTATCTGAGGCAGGATGGTGCGGGAAAATACTCAAACAGAATAAGTCAAAGTTTGTTCAGAGTTCAATAGAAAAAGGCAGTTATATGTAACAATGCCCACAACTAATAACTCTGGTTTTCAGCAGAAGATTAGGAAAGATAAACTCAACCCCAAACAACCTCCAGGTTCTCAATGAACCTTCCCAACTCTCTGCAATCAAGCGCTTGAAGGGTACCAGGTAAATAAGTGTGGTTGTACAAACAAAGCAATTGGTTTTATGAAGCTCTAAAAGCAACAAAGTAAAAAGTTCAAACAAGAATAACCCAGAACTTCTCAAGGGACTCAATAATAGTATGGCAGAATCCAACTTGAAAGAAACACGGGGTGTTTTAAAACTCCAGGTTTCAAGCTTAAGAAACCTCTCAATCAAACTCAAATGGTTCTGGAATTATAATCAAAGAATGATCAAGACAAGTATGGTCAAAAAAGAGATCAAAGGGTGGTACAAAACACTCAAGAATTCAATCAAATGAATTATTCTTCAACCTTCAAGGCTATTGGTTTGTGATAACAAACAAGGCCACAAAGGTATGGATCAAGATTTGAGTAGGGTGGCTCAAACATCAAGAGGCAATCATAAATATACCCAGGATAAAATGCTCAGATAAAGGGGAAGCACCCCACAGATTTATTGCTTAGATGACGATGATAGATGGATCAAAGATCATGGATGAAAAGATGGATCCATTATGCAAAAGGCAGTGAAGATAACCTCCTTTTATGGGCAAGAGGCCCTGTAGACTACTCCAAAGAGATAACTAAAAATGAGTGGAGAAATATATATATATATATATATATATATATTATTTTGGATCACATGAAAAAAATTAAGCATAGTGAAAGATGAAG
>CM062644.1:7166732-7391732 GCA_025617555.3 Puccinia polysora
TTCTTTTTTCTTTTTTCTTTTTTTGCTTGAGGCTGGATGAAAGAATGGGTATATAATAAAGAAAAATACCCTTTTAACTGAGGTGTCCCGGATTGGTCACCACAGATCTTCCCAACTGACAGACTGTCCCTAGTCTTCATCTTGATTTTGAAGATATTAAGAGAAGGGGAAATACAAAGAAATTGAGACAGAAGAATGGCCATTTCTTGATCTTGAGAGTGATTGAAGAGTTGAAAATATCTTTATCCATCCAAAAGAGCCCTAGAAGCGGCAGAGATAAAATAAAGAAGGTGTCCCAGGTGCTCACGTATGTGGCATACAGTAGAGTCTCACAACAAAAACACAGAAAATGACCTTGGTGGTGCACAATTGGGAGGACTTATTTCTGAGATAAGTTTCCTCCACAAAAAGTAAAGTTCTTAACTTGATCAGCAGAGAAACTTCTGGCCAACTGGGTACCATCCAGTTCTTCAAAAAAATAAGATACACCTCTAACTTGGCAAACCACCTGATAAGGACCATTCCAGTGATTTGAGAAGTGCTTTCCCCACCGGGTTTCCAAATATCATTCTAAGCTAAAACTAGGTCACCAGGATTTAAGGGATCCCTGATTCAATTTAAGTGCTTATCTTCCAAATACTGAACCAATTTTCCTCTTGATTCCATCATCTTCCAATAAGGTTTGTCACAAACATCCTCACTTTGCTCCAATTTCTTAGATCTGGAAACTTATAGATCAGTGGTTGAAGACACCTCATTCCATGAGATACCCAAGAAGGATTCCATTTCCAGGTCCAACAGAAGAACTGCTCCTTGATCAAAGATGATTTCATAAAGTGAGTAGCAAGTGGTCATTTTGGTTTAGATTCAATCAGAGAAGAGAACAAGAGGAAGGAATTTGCAACAACTCTTTCCACTTTCACCAGAAAGTTTAACAAGTGAAGCCTTCAAAGAAGCATGGCTTTGTTACACCATGCCTTGGCGTTCAGGATAATAAGGAGTAGTAACTATATGTTTTACAGGAAGAGATTGGATCATTTCAGCAACTTTGCCACCAAATTCAGAGCCACCATCAGTAAAGTAGGATCAAGCCAAGCTGTAACACATTTTCCAAGTCTCATAGAGAAAAGCTTCCACTGATTCAGAGCTAAGGTTCTTAAGAAATTCTGCTTCAACCCATCCAGAAAAATCATCTCTAGCCACAATGAGGTACTTAGCACCACCTGCCTTAATATGAACTACATCCATAGCAATCCTTCCAAAGACAGTGGACTCCCCAGTAGGACAACAAATTTCAGCTGGATGCATAAGATCATGTTTTTGACAAAATTCACATCTCTTGCACCATTGAGCAATGGATTTCTTCAGAGATGGCCACCAGAATTTTTTGGATAATTGTTGATAAGTTTCATTTTCCCCACAATGACAAAGAACTTCATGGAGACTTTAAAGAATAAATCTGGTTTAGAAGGGATAGTAAAAAAATCAGAGCACAAGGATTTCCTCTTTGCATAAGCCTAGAGCCTTGTACAAAGAAATTTTAGGACTTTCTTTTAAGAGATCAAAATTATTTAGCAGAGAGATCAGGAGTTTTTTGAAGAGTTAAAAGGTACTGCTCCAATTTAAGCCAGAATAATCTTGAAAGAAGAAGGAGAGGACAGGATTGATCAAAGGTTCTTGTTAATCAAAATTTATTCCAAAATCAGATTTTTCATATTCAAGGGGACGTTGAGATAAACCATCAGGCATGGTGAAAGATTATGCATGCCTGTGAGTAATATCAAAAGAGAAAATCTTGATAAAGGCCACCCAACGAGTCATAGGATCATTTGGGAGACTAGGAGCATTGATAATTTCAATGATGGATTGAGATTCAACTTGCAATTTGAAATTTTCACCACAGAAAAAAGTTTGGAGCTTCTTCATCATTTGAGCCACACTACAGATTTCCAGTTTTGGTTGAGATTATCTGTTTTCTATATCTGAAAATAGCATAGAGTCATAGGGGGCAGGAAGGTCCCAACCATTTCCATCTTCCAGATTAAGAACAGCCCCAACAGATTGATAAATAGAATCAAAAGCCAGCTTGATCTTTCCAGATCCAGGTCCATAAGAGATCTTTTTCAAAACTATGTCTTTACCAGCAATAATTTTTAGTAACTGAAACAAATTTTCACACTCTTGGGTCCAGATCAATTCAGCATCTTTCCTGGTTAGAAAAAACAATGGTGCACAGATCTTGGATAAATATGGGATAAAGATTCAAACATAAGTCACAACACCTAGAGAGCCTCTAAGTTCAGTAGGATTGATTGGAGTGGGCCAAAAAATGATCTTGTTTACTTTGACTGGTGCCATCCTTCTTCCTTCCTTGCAGATCACATGGACAACAATTTCCAGAGAAGGGAAACAAGCAGCCAATTTGGATCCAGAGACAGTAAGGCCATATTCCTCAATTCAAAATAGAATCCTTTCCAAGGTAGTAGCATATTCCCAGATGAATTGACAAATTCCTGTATGCCAAGATAAGAGCTCATTATTATATTCAGAAACTGAACCTTTAATTCCGCCATCATCAATAAACATACCAGAAGGATCAGGGATTCAATCCTGGAGGATCCATATCATCTGAGCCTGATAGACTGCAACCAAATTGGTGGAACCCTGAGGCAATTGAGTGAGTTGAAATCAACCAAGAGGAGTATCAAAAGTAGTGAGAGGGAAAGATATAGGATGTAAGGATTGTTTTGCATAACAGCCCATAATGTCCCCTAGGCAACATCAAGAATTCCCAGAGAACGATTCAAAAAATTCTTCAGTAGCAGGAGGAATACCAGAGTCTTTAATAGTTACTTTTTTAAGGGGTTGAAGATCATGAAATATTCTAAGTTTACCATTAATCTTGAGGACACAGAAGACAGGGCTGGAATAACTGGAAGTTGACTGCTCATATAGACCATCAAAAACTCATTTTCAGACCAAATTGATAAATTCATTGAATTTAGCAGCAGGGATTGGGATATTTTTCTTTTTCCAAGGATCATGTTAAGCTACAGGGATGATATAGGGACCATAGGATTCTTTCAAGAGACCTCTCTATTCTTCACAGAAATCAGTATACTTTTCCCTTGGAGATAAGACATTTTTGGAAAGATTTAACTCATCAGGAAGAAGCCATCCATCTTGAAAAAATTTTAAAACCTTCAGATTTTCTTCAGTGAAAAAAACATTGGGCACAAAGGCACCAGTAAGATATTGAGATAAATCACAGTAAGGATCACAAGTTAAGGGGGGTGCATGAGAGGACGATTGAGGTTGAGAGGCATAGGCTGGTTGGCTGGTTGGACCTTTTTTGCAAATGGTTTATACTTGGTAGCAAGAGAGAGAAGTTCTTGTTTCCTCCAAGGTTTGACCATCAAAACTTGATTGCAAAAACTGAAACCAAGTTCCAAAAATTTCCACGTCCAATGTTCTGCAAGATTCTCAAATTTTTCCTTGTCCACAAAGGGAGAAAAACACAAAGGGAGAACAAGGAGATAATATATTCATCACATGTGTAGCACAAGCTAGGGTTTCAAAAGAAAGTTGCCCTAGTGGTGCACAATTTGGAGGACTTGCTTCTACCCCAAATTTCCTCCATTGAAGCCCATATTCCTCCATACCAAAGCCACCAAGAATAGAATCAAGATCAGGATCTATTTTATAATAATTTCAGAGATTCCAACTGGAAATGAGGGGAGATTGATCAGACGTAAGATTACAAGAAAAAAGAAGACATAACAGATCCAGAGAGAGAAGAAATATTTTTGGAATTTTCAATTTTGAAATTTTTTTCTTTTTAACATTTTCCAGCTTAGATGAAAATGATCAGAAGAATGAAAAATAATCCTCAGGGATGATATTTGATCCTTTGGTTGAATTCTGATCCTGAGAAATACTAAAACTATCAGTAGGATCCACTATTCCCATAAAAAATGAGAGGAATTGGAATTATCCTTCTGCTTCCCCTTTAAATATGATTTAGGAGGATGAACAGGGAAATCTCTTTCCCAAATACCAGAATAGAAAGAAAAGAGAGGAACTTAAATTCCTCTATAATCAGCATCAGGGAGGATAGTTCTCTCCCCAACTTGATCAGAAAACTTCAGAGTAGCTCCAAAATCCATTAAGAATGGTCAACCCAAGATCATAGGACCTGCCAAACAAGTGATCAAAGAATGAAAAGTTCCAAAAATGTTTTGACAAATCATAACTGGGAAATCTTAAACAATACCAACCAATTCACAAGATTGATTCCATATCCCATAAACCTCATAATTGAAGCTGACCCTAGGACTAAGCTTTAGTTTGCAGGCCATAGCATCTGAAACTAAGTTGAGCTGAGATCCAGAAGTTCCAAGAGGAGAAAAGGTTAGAGCTGAAAAAACAAGATAAAAAGGAAAAAAAACAAGAGGACAGGAGTAAATGCTGGACTCTCAGGAGGGATTTGTTCCACCAGAGTCCTCCATCAAAGTTCCAGAGGAAAACTTTAATTTGTCAGGGCCAATTTCCACATGTTGACAAGAGACCTGTTTCTGCATTCCTTCAGCAACAGATGGAGAGATTGACAGTAGTTCAGCAACAGATAGATCAGGAATTTTAAGATCTGAAATTTTCTTCAATACCCCTTCCACAGCATTGGGGTGGCCCTTTGAAATTCCCCTCTCAAACCAAACTTTGGGCTGGGTGGAGGGAGGATGTTCTGGTGAAGCAGGAACAGGATCAGAAGGTTGAGGGGATTTAGATGATGGAGTAGGATCAGAGTGATCTTGAAAACCTTTCCATCCGTGGTTCTTTTCCCACCTCCATGTCTTCTACATCAGAGGAAGGAGGCTTGGGTGAGGGTTTCAGTTCAACTGGTTTTCAAAGGACTGAAGTTGGCAAAGAAGGAGCCTTATGAGGTTTGGGTTCCTCGTTTTGTTTCCTATCTGGATTGGATTGATAAGCCCCAGAAAGAGAGAAGGAGAAGATGGCTGGAGGATAAAAAGGCTGAAGAGTACCATGGTTCCACGGCCTTACCTATGAGAGTAGGAACAGACCAGAGTGGATTTGGGAACAGAGTTAGAAGGTTTGGGAGTAGCAAGGGAAGAGATCTTTGGATCAATTTTGTTCTCAAAAGCTTGAAGTAGCTTAGTGATCTCATTGATAGTGGTTGTTTCCTTGTTGGACTGAGGATTAGTTTTTGGCCTGAAATTCACCTCCATCTTATTCATGATTTTGTTAGATCCTTTGAAAGAAAGAGCATGGACTGGTTCATTGGTATTAGTTTTTTTGGAAGTTAAAGCATTTTGAACTTTTGTAACTTCATCCACAGTACCCCTAAGGACAAGGAAAACAGGGATCTTGAATTAATTATCCCTGGTGGTGATCATTCATCCAGACTTGACCAATTCATCCCTAATCCTTTTTTGCACTGCTAGTTAAAAAGATTGGAAAAATTGCACTCAAAATTTGTCAAACGTAACAATTTGATTGTTTTGGATAAGATAATTTTGGATTGGGTCCCAAGAATTCCTAAAATACTGATAGTCAGTGGCTGAAGAGACACTACCATTTGAGATCCATTGAGATACAAGATCATCCAGGTACTGAAAAGTAAATCAAGCTAGATCTATTTTACCCCAATATGCCAACATTGCTTCCTTTAGAAGCGCCCAGTTGTGGGATTAAAATCCCTCAAATGACTTGATTAACTCCATGACTTCATTGGAGGAGATAAATAATTGTAACTGATAGGCCATATTGTATTCACTTTCCCCATCCACTTTGGCAGCCATTTTGTAAGAGTCCAAGAACCATTCAACATTTACCCCATTGAAACCTAAGTTCTTGTTCTGAGTTTTGATGTTGACCATCCTAGGTCAAGCAGAAGATTCCATTTTGAATAAAAGAGTTTCTAGAGGATCAAAAGAGCAGAATTCCAAAGTGGCTCACAAGTGTGGCAAGAGTAGGTTTTCACAGAAAAAAAAAACAAGAATCTTTCCCTAGCAGGGCAAAATTGGGAGGACTTAATTCTAGGATAAGTTTTCTACATTTTTCAGATCTTAGAAAAGAGAAACAGAGAAACAAAAGAAAAAAAATTGATTTTGAAGTTAATTCAAAACATATTGGGACTGCAAATTCCCAGGTTGCTGGTTTGATCCCAGCCCAGGGGAACAAAAGTAAGACTTCAAACATTTCTGAGAATCAGGCAGTTCTGTGGAGGGGAAAAGGTGCTTTTTGGGCTGCCCTTCTGAGTGTGAAAAAAAATGTTTAAATTTAACTCGGCTGAAGGTCCAGAACCTTGTGAATAAGGAATTGATGGAAAGGGATAAATTCAATAGTCATTGATAGTGATGGAACAAACACTATCTGAGGCAAGATGATGCAGGAAAGACTTGTAAAAAATAAGTTAAAATTTGTCAGAGTTCAATAGAACAAGGAATTTGTAAGTAACAAGGCCCACAAGCTAATAACTCTGGTTGTCAGCAGAAGATCAGGAAATATCAACTAAATCCCAACCAACCTCCAGGTTCTCAATGAACCTGCCCAACTCTCTGCAATGAAGCTCTTGAAGGGTACCAAATAACTGTGGGTGGCTGTAAAAAACAAAGCAACTGGTTTTATGAAGCTCTAGAAGCAATTCAATAACTAATTTGAACAAGAATAACCCAACACTTCTCAAGGGAATCAAGAGTAGCGTGGCAAAAATTCAACTTCAAAGAAAATAAAGGAGGTTCAAAATTCCAGGTTTCAAGATTAAAAAAACCTCTCAGTCAAACGTGAGTGGTTCCAGAAGGAAAATCAAAGAATGATTGAGACCAGTATGGTCGGGAAAAAGGATCAAGGAGTGTTATAACACACTCAATAATCTTACACACAACCACCCCACGTACTATAGGGCAATTCTTAGATGATCGTGAGCGCAAAGGAATACCAAGTGCGAGGGCAAGTGCAAATAGCAAGAACCAATTGCAAAGTGCAAACTTGGTTATGCCACTCAACAAACGGCAAGATGAATGGAAAGTTTTCCAAAGAAGGAAACTCAACCTGAGTCCAATGTGATAACTAGGTTGTAGCAAAATGAAAGAACGTATGAAATTAAATAACTGAGGAGACAATCATCAGGCAAGGGGATAGCCCTTATAAGGTAATCCAAAGTGACTAGATACAACCTGGTGATGAGCTAACTACAGGTGAAGCGGTGAGGCAATGAATGACAGGAACGGAATAGGAAATGAAGCAGTGGTATAGATCAAAGGTCTTAGCGTAAGTGCAAGACAATAGAATCTGAGCATACATTTGCATGATGAATTGGGATAAGATCGAGTGATGTTGAAGGTAATGCAAATGAGAGGTAATAGTGTATGCAGGGTAGGGACTAGTCCAATTGCAAACTATACAGTAGTGATGGCTTGGTTAGATGTAGATGCGAACTAACAAACAATGCATGACCAAAGATGGAAGTCCAAGGCTGTTGATTGGCCAGGGAAGGAGATTGGATCTCATAATGGATGGTTGACCGGTATGGAGTTAACTGCAAAGTTTACAAGTATATACTGAGTTGGTCGCCGAGATTGGAAGGTCAGCGCAAGCCAGAGGAAATAGCCGATTGCACCATTGATGTTGTGCTTTTATTTGTGTCACGCTTTTAGACTGAGGTAGATGGTACTGAGGAGAGGACATGTTGAAGTGGTGAAGACAATAATCCTTAAGTGCGAAGCGTGACAGTTGCCCGGGTATAAAGACGCAAGCTCCTGCGAGCTTTCAGGTAAATTTTCCCATCAATCTCAAGTCGTTTAATTCATTGTATACCCTATACTTTACTTAATTCATTACCCAATAAATTTTTTATAAATTTTGTAAAAATGTCGTCATTGTCATCCCGCCGTTGCAAAAACTGTATTTGCTGCAACAAGCCTTGTATTCCCAGTACTGCCGTCCAAGGTCTTTGAGGCAAATGCGAGCAATGTCGACTTTGTAAGGTGGCGTGTAACTTCCCTATAAGTGTTGAGTTGACCGTTGAGGGTCCTTCAGAATCATCAAGGGAGATGCAAAGTCGTAGGTCCGCACTGAGGGTCAATTACAAGATACCACCATTGACGGAGATTGAATACTTGGGGATGCAAGTTCCTGGTGAGTACTAATCAGGAATAACTAATGAACTTTAAATAGTAACTAATTATTTGCTTGTTTTCTAGTGTTGCCTTGTTTTCAAAGATACACTACTAATACACCACCACCACCACCACCTTACTGGGGACCGCCAACTGAAAATCCGGGGACCCAGATGAATGGCAAGGTGCAAGGCGAGGTATCCGGTGCAGAACTGGTAGGGGTTATAACCAAGGAAGCGAGGGAGGAAGAAAAAACAGCGGAAAGAGAGGAGGAAAATGGAGGAAACGGAAGTGGAGAGAACAAAGAGGAAGCGGGTGAATTGGAAGAAGGAAATGAAGGAGATGGAAGAGAGGAATTGACTGGGACAGAAGGAATGGAAGGCCAAGGTGAAGCGGATCCGGTGCGAATTGTATTACCGGTCGAAACGGATGCGAGGCGCCTGACGGACGACATTGGAGAAGGCAGGTTGGGTGGCCAAAGGAAGAGAGCGTATGAAGAGCTCTTGGAGGAAGGTAAATGGAATGCATGACCAAAGCAAGCTTGGGTTGCAAGGTGCGAGGAGATCTTCGAAAGGCACATTGTAACGGAGGTACTGGTACTTTGAAGAATGTCCCCATTGATTAATGATGAAGACCTGGATACCTTTTGGTCCATGGTTGCGGAATTGACGGCAAATTGGGAGGATGCAGAAAAAGAGATAAAAGAAACCTTGTAATTTAATTTATATTATTATTATTATTATTATTATTTTTAAAAACAATTTTTTATTATTATTATTTTTTTTTTTTAAAATAAATGTGGAAATGAAGGGAAAATGAGAAAAGAGTAACAAAGTGAGATGGAGGAATTAACTGATGAAATGATAGTGAAATAAGATAAGTTTTAATGGGATGGATTGAGTAAGATAAATGTGGAATGAAATGAAATGGGATTGGATGGGATGAAATGTGGAGTGGAATGGAATGAATTGGATGGAATGGAATGTGGAATGGAATTGAATGCAATGGAATGTAATTTGATGGGATAGAATCATGATTGCCGAGGTTTGCAAGGGTAGCTCGCATGGAATTCTCAAATCAGATCGGGTGAGTTGCGAAGGTGATGCGCTGGTTCCCACGAGGTGCGATCTTTGTCGGACTGGAAGCCAGACCATTCAACAAGGTATTGAAGTTTTCCTTTGCGTAAACTGGAATCCAGAATACGGCTTACTTCCCACTCTTGATGATCAAGGACAGTGACCGTCTCAGGAGGGGGATGAGTCTTGCCTGGGTATAGGACTCGAGCTGGCTCTAGGAGAGACACATGAAAGAACGGGTGGATACCTTGCCATTTTGCAGGTAAAGTAAGTTTAAAGGCGTTAGGGGAGATGACTGATTTGAATTTAAAGGGGCCAAGCTTTCTTTTGGAGATTTTGCAAGTTGGGCATGTACTGCGAATGTTGCAAGCATCAAGCCGTACTTGATCTATTATTGCAAAGGTTGGAGCCAAAGTGCGAGATTGGTCTGCTTGCTCCTTATAGCGCTGGTTTGCTTCTTTGAGGTTGGTTCAAAGTTGCAATTGAAGGGATTGAATTTGTTCAAGGTAATCGGTAGCAGGTTGAGAAGGTGCTACGTGAAGGGAAGAGAAAGTTGGGTTTCTACCATAAAGAGTTTGGAAGGGCGACTGTTTGGTGGAGGAATGAGTGGAGTTGTTGTAGGCAAATTTGGCTAGTGGGAGCCATTGCAACCAGTCGTCTTTTTGATAGGCAACATACATTCAAAGATATTTTTTGAGAATCTGATTAACTTGCTCAGTTTGCCCATCCGTTTCCGGGTGGTAAGCCGTTGATAAATTGCAAGTGATCTTCAAATGTTGGCATAGCGAGGTCCAGAAGCTTGAGACAAACAGAGATCCACAATGACTAACTATATTATCAGGGAGACCATGTTTCAAAAATACATATTCTATGAAAAAGTTAGCCAAGTCTTCTGAAGAGGCCGTCACATTACTGCGTAAAAATAAAGCCATCTTTGAGAAGCAATCTACTATTACTAGAATAACATCATATCCACTAGAAGAAGGTAATTGAGAGATGAAATCCATAGACAGCAAGTGCCAAGGACGAGGCGGAATTGGAAGTGGCTGGAGCAGCCCATACTTCCGGTGTTTCAAGGACTTTTTACGATTGCAATCATAGCATGCGCTAACATAGTCTTTTACTTCTTTGGTCATACCAGGCCAGTAGAAGTCTTGTGCAATCAATTGGTAGGTTTTATCCTGCCCATAATGACCAGCAAGCGGAGAATCATGCCATTACTTGAAGATATCTAACTTAATGCAAGAATTATCTGGTACTACTATACGATTATCGTAAACTAAAAAGTCATTATCATCTATACTGTAACTACTATCTAATAAGTTTGCACTATTGCAAATTTTGATGCACTTGGGATTGTCGCGTTGAGCTTGTCGGAGTTTGGAAGCCAAATCTTGTAAGCAAGCAATGATCCAACTGAGTTGAGCAGATTGGGTTGAGAAGAGTGTCCTAACGTTTTCAGGGTTGTTGTCGGCAAAGGTGCTCCCCCCCCCTGGGTAAACATTGTCCCAACGTGATAAAGCATCAGGAACTACCGCTTGTTTCCCAGGATGGTACGTGATTGTAAAGTGGAACTCGGAGAGTTATTCGGCCCATTGCGCCTGTCTACGTGTGAGGACTTTTGAGCTCATGAAATACTTCAAAGAATTATGATCAGTTAAAACATCAAAGGATTCCCTAAGACTCAAAAGGTATGAACACAATTTCTTCAAGCAGTAAACAATTGCGAGAAGTTCCTTGTCATGAATCTCATAGTTAAGCTCTGCAGCAAGCAACTTGCAAGACTCGAAAGCTACGGGGTGAAAGAGAGAAGTGGAAGGAGAAAACTGCCAGATGACTCCTGCAATCGCATAGTTGCTTGCGTCTGTTTCGACAATAGTGCAAGCTAGCTTGTTAAAGTGAGCAAGTATTGGAGCAGTGGTGAACGCTTTCTTCAGAGCTTCCAACTCAAAAGCAGCTTGTTTGGTAAAAATAAAATGAGTGTCTTTTTTAAGAAGGTTAGTAAGATTCACGGTTTTTACGGCGTAACTCGCAATAAACCTTCTATAGAAATTACTGAAACCAAGGAAAACTTCAAGAGATTTAACTGAAGAAGGTGGGGGCCAGTCCAATGTGCGTTCACTTTTGGATGGATCCATGAATAGTCCTTGCTGCGAGACTACGACACCTAAAAAATGAAGAGAGGAGGAATGGAACTCGCAATTAGAGGCTTTTGCAAACAGGTCATTCTAGCAAAGTTTCTGCAGCACCTCTCGCAAATGTGCAATGTGATCTTTGAGGTTTCTTGAGTAGACTAGTATATCATTGAGATATACCACAAGGTATTTACCTATAAGATCAGAAAAAATGTCTTTGAAAAAATGTTGGAAAGTGGAAGGAGCGTTGCAGAGGCCAAAAGGCATGACGGTATACTCATAGCTGTCAAACCGGGTTTGCATTGCAGTTAAATACTCATGACCTTCTTTAATGCAAATTAGGTTGTAGGCACCTTGAAGGTCTAACTTCGAGAAATAAGTAGCTCCATGGAAGAGGGTAAGGAGAAGTGACATAGGCGGTACTGGATAGGCATTCTTCCGGGTTACCTGGTTCAGTTTCCTGTAGTCAACACAAAGGCAAAGTCCGCCGTCCTTTTTTGGTACAAATAGAACAGGGGAACCCGTGTTCAAATTGCTTGGTCAAAGAAATCCTTTTGCTACATTTTCGGCAATGTAGTCTTGAAGCGCAATTGATTCTTGCGTCGAGAGAGAGTAAACTGGTCCTGGTGCCGGAGGTGGGCCAGTAAGTTTGATCTTATGATCATAAGGACGGGATGGAGGCAGCTTATCTGCTTTTGCTGCTGAAAAGACGTCAGCAAAGTCATGATAAACCAAAGGTAAAGACTCTCAAATGATTTCTAAATCTTCAATCTTGTCATCTTCAAGCACCGGGTTTGAGGTGCTTGCATGGTTCGAGAGGATTAGGGAGCTCAAAATACACCTTTTGGTTGGTGTCTGTTTCTCTTCAAAGGAACAGGAAAGAGGTAAGCTGGATAGGTAAGCAATAACTCCTAAATCTGAAGAGGGGATTTGAGAATGAAGGTCAGGATATTGCAAATCTCCTGGCGGAAAAGTGTCATTCAACTCAATGACAGTGTCAGGTAGGCTGTTTAATTAATGATTGACGGAAAGGTTAGCGTTCTGGGGTTGCGAGGTTCGAATTTTAATTACTACTTCTTGCCAATTCACATCCGGATTCCTGTAAACTAGGAAATTGTGGCCTAGAATGGTATCATCCATTCGGGGTATAGCCAAGACAAATAAATCCCATTTGAAGCTGGGGAAATTGGAAAATGCAAAGGTTCATTTTTCCTTTTGGGAAACCCAATAAGACGGTTCAGTCGCACCACTTACTAGATAGATGGGAAATTTATCTAACTCGGAAGATTCTTTGAAGTGGCAAAAGATTCACTGATGAAGGAAACATTAGCGCGGGAATCAAGTAATACTTGATAAAGAGTGTTGTCGGAATGGAATAGGATAAATCTCAAACTTGGAGCACCTAGTGACTCGCAAGTGCAAAGATTTACTTGCGGTTATTTAGATAATGTGTAGTTTTCCTTGCAAGTATCATAAAAACTACAAGCTAATTTTTTGACTGCTTAGCCGCTTCACGCGCTAATTGCTTTGCACAGCTTTCAACATCATGTTTCCCTCCACAATACATACACAGCCCGTTCTTTTCCCTTCGCAGTTGTTCCTCACTTTGAAGCATCCCCGTTTCCTTGTCCAGGAAATTCGGAGTTTTGGCAACGGCTTTCCCTTTTGAGTTGGAGTTCGAAGTCGGGGTCAGTTTGGATGGTTTTGGGTTCCTTGTGTTTTGCTTCAAGGAGTCATCCACCTTCAAAGCCGAGGTGGATGATCCATGGTCCTTTTGCCAAGAGCAATTCTTGTCATGATAGCCATTATCAAGCTCAATCACTCAATTGATTAGATGCTGAAGCAAGGTTGTCTTATGACCCCCAACTGCGAGCTGTTTGATTAAGCGTGCCGGTAAACCCTTTTGGAAATGGAATAGAAGAGCGTCCTCGTTCCACTGGATGCAAGACTGCAAGGTTTGAAAATGAGAAATATAAACGGAGGCTCTACTATTCTCCTTCATAACTAAACTATTAAGTTCGTATTTGGCGTTTCAAACTTCATTGGGATTGCCAAACAGGGTGAAAAATTGTTGCTCAAACTTGTCCCAGTTGTTGAGAATACAAGTGGGACTGTTGTTGGATAAAAGTTTGAGGTACGGTTCAAACCACTGCGAGGCTCTACCTCCTAAGAAGGAAGAAGCATACATAACTTTATGTCTATTGGAAGGGAAATTGTTGGAGTCATTTGAAAAGATGATTTTACAAGACTGTAGGTAGGATCTAAGCTTATGAGGATGTTCTCCTGTAAAGTGATCAGGTTGTTTCATGCCCGGAGTGCGAAAACTAGGAGTGCTTGGAGTAGATAGCTGTGCACCATGAGTGAGGGCCTGGATCAATGTTGAAAGCAGAGTTGGAGCATCGGGCTCAAGAACAGTAGAGAGAACCCCTGGTCTACTACGAGTCAAGGTTTCATTGGAAGAATGGTTGGAGTCTGCAAATTCTGCGAGAGGGTCCATCGGAGCATCCCGTGGAGAAGCCTGAGGATCATCTAGAGGTTCCACAGATGGTGATTTGGAAGGGGGAACTGGATCTAAGGGTTGTTGGGCCCAAGGAGCACTGGTTTTCCCTACCCGATGAATCTCATCATTGTAAGGGGCGAGGGAAGCGTTCCTGGTTGAGCGAGTACGTGACATCGAGAAAGAAGAAGTCTACTATAGGTTGGCAGGCTAAAATAGATGAGTTGAGTTAGTTAATTTACTGTCACACGACCACCCCACGTACTATAGGGCAATTCTTAGATGATTGTGAGCGCAAAGGAATACCAAGTGTGAGGGCAAGTGCAAATAGCAAGAACCAATTGCAAAGTGCAAACTTGGTTATGCCACTCAACAAACGGCAAGATGAATGGAAAGTTTTCCAAAGAAGGAAACTCAACCTGAGTCCAATGTAATAACTAGGTTGTAGCAAAATGAAAGAACGTATGAAATTAAATAACTGAGGAGACAATCATCAGGCAAGGGGATAGCCCTTATAAGGTAATCCAAAGTGACTAGATACAACCTGGTGATGAGCTAACTACAGGTGAAGCGGTGAGGCAATGAATGACAGGAACGGAATAGGAAATGAAGCAGTGGTATAGATCCAAGGTCTTAGCGTAAGTGCAAGACAATAGAATCTGAGCATACATTTGCATGACGAATTGGGATAAGATCGAGTGATGTTGAAGGTAATGCAAATGAGAGGTAATAGTGTATGCAGGGTAGGGACTAGTCCAATTGCAAACTATACAGTAGTGATGGCTTGGTTAGATGTAGATGCGAACTAACAAACAATGAATGACCAAAGATGGAAGTCCAAGGCTGTTGATTGGCCAGGGAAGGAGATTGGATCTCATAATGGATGGTTGACCGGTATGGAGTTAACTGCAAAGTTTACAAGTATATACTGAGTTGGTCGCCGAGATTGGAAGGTCAGCGCAAGCCAGAGGAAATAGCCGATTGCACCATTGATGTTGTGCTTTTATTTGTGTCACGCTTTTAGACTGAGGTAGATGGTACTGAGGAGAGGACATGTTGAAGTGGTGAAGACAATAATCCTTAAGTGCAAAGCATGACATAATCAACCCCAATGAATTCTTCTTCAACCAGCAAGGCTTTTGGTTAGTGATAGGGATAAGCCCACAGATGGGCCAATCAAGGATTTGAGTATGGAGGCTCAAGGATCAAAGGGCAATTATAGATATACCCGGATAAGATGCTCAGATAAAGGGGAAGGGCCCGTGGATTATTTATTTCTCCAAAATGATGGATGAGTTTATTGATGGATCATGGATGATGAGGCCAAAATTCTGGGGAGAGCCCCTCCTTATATGGGCAAAATCTCCTGTAAACTATTTAAAATGGGATAATACACATTAGAGCGGAAAATAAAATAAAACTTTTTGACAATCAAAGATGGATGAGGGAAATTATTAATGAAAACAACAATTAGTAGTGACAGGAATGATCAGGACATGTGAAAAAAAATGAAAAAGAAGGAAACCAGCCTGGGTCAAGAACTATAAACACGGGCAGCAGATGAGCGTCTGCGGTATTGAAGATGAGAATTGGTGGCAGTTGGATGAAATAGGCAGGAGGATTGAGCAATTGGCGGTGTAAGGAAGGCAGGTGATCTGGTGGAGTGATTGGTGGGATAGGTGGATGGCCGGACAAAGGAGGATCAAGATTGAAGGGTGTCAACTATTTGGCAAGCGGCAGAAAAAAGGGCTTTCAATGGCAATGCTAATGGGGGCAATGATCAATGGGATGATATGGGGTGTTTTTGGAGGCCTTTGGAAGAGCATTGGTGGCTTGTTGCTGATAGGCTTTGGAGGATGAGGTAGGATAGGCATCTCCGCGTTGGCTGGTGATGAATAAAGGAGGATAGACAGGGGATGTTTGCAAGCTGGAAGGCAACAGTGGCAATGCTAATTGGGGGATGATGGTTGGAAGAGGTTAACAAATGTGCGTTGGATGTTGACAGATGAAGGAGGATAGAGGGGGGGATCTTTGCAAGCTGGCAGGAAATGGTGTCAATGCTAATGGGGGATGATTTTATTGAGAGTAGAGATTTGGAAGCAAACGCCCGCACCAACAGCGCAGGCAGCGGCTACGCAGCACAGTGATGATAATTAAAGTTGTAACCTAATCTAAGTTTTCAATCAGCTAAAATGGAGCCTGGAGGACAGAGATTGCCTCCTCAATCAACTTCAATACTCACTGTTCCACTCTTGTTGTTCTCTCTGTCCTCCAGGTAAGTTTCCTTCTCAACCTTCCTACTCTAGTCCTCCTGTTTTCATTCCTCTTATTATGTTAACTCCTCTTCATTTCTTCAGGTGTGATCCCTCTAAGTCGCCTTGTCTTTGCGTGTCCGCTCAACTCACCTACTTGGGTGTTTTATTAGGTTGGGCAGCTTTATCAAACTTTCCCAGTTGTTGTTCTTTTCTGCACTGTGCCAATCAACTTCAATACTCACTGTTCCACTCTTGTCGTTCTCTCTGTCCTCCAGGTTTGATCCCTCTAAGTCACCTCCTCTTTGTGTGTCCACTCAACTCACCTACTTGGGTGTTTTATTAGGTATGATCCCTCTAAGTTGCCTCCTCTTTGCGTGTTTACTCAACTCACCTACTTGGGTGTTTTATTAGGTTATGAGCCCAGCTTGCTAAATACATCCTACACACCATGCAATCCAGAGATCAATTCAAAGCCCTCTTTGTGCTCCAGGACAACAACTTTCCGTTATGGAAGTCAGCAATCAAAAGCTATCTAAGCATGAACAACCTGCTCTCCCATCTTACCACTGCTGTCCCTGGAGCTGGCAACAATCCTCACACCTTCTACAAAGAGCAGAGAAGGACGGCTGGCATCCTCACCATGTACATGGGATACCCAAACATCCAACGCTTTGTCAACCCCGACAACAAACAGAGTCCCAGCGCGCTATGGGCTCTCCTCTCAAACCGCTAAAAATCTCACTCCAAAGACAATCAGGCAAGGGTTTACACCAAGTTCCTGGAACTCACATTCAACAAAAGCATCCAAGATTTTGTGAACAACCTCAACGCACACATCAACGCGTTAACAGCAGTAGGATTAAAAATTGGCGACGAAAATAAAGGGTTTGTCCATCTTTACAAACCCCTTATGGCTGAATACGTCGTAAGTCAACTCCCAAGCTCGCTGGAAATCACCAAGGAAATCCTACATTCCAAACGACCACTCACACTGAGACTTGTGATGGATGCACTTGACTCCAAGCAACAAGAATCCGGTGTCAGCTCCAACTTAATCGTCAAGACAGAAGAGAAAGCGATGAAAGTTCATGTCAAAAACTATCCAGTATGCTCCAATGGGGTGCACAACCCAAAGAAAAAGCACAAGGAATCCAAGTGCCGCAAAGCAAAGAAATCAGGGAAACAAAGAAACAAGGCCAATACCGCAGAGGCTTGTCCTGACCCATGCTCAGACAACTCACGTTCTTTGTTGGGAGCCTATGTATGCGTTGCAAAGGAACTGACCATCAAAGCCGCCGGGGACAATGCAATTCTTGATAGCGGGGCCAGCCACCATATGTTCAATAGAAAGGACATATTCACCAACTATTGAGCACGGTCCACCACTGTTCAAATTGCAGACGGAAACTTGCTGAAAGTGGAAGGAGACAGATTTGTTGAGGTGAAAACCCTCAACGGAAAAAAGGTTACTCTCAAGGCCCTCCACGTTCCAAAACTGCAAGGGACTCTCATCAGCCTTGGCAGACTACTCCAAAATGGCTTTAAAATAATTCACTTGAGCGACTCCCAGATTTGTCTGCTCAGAGAAGATACTCCCATCTTTGAGCCAGACATTGTCACCAACGTTATCGTGATGAAGGCGCCAACCTCAAAGGCAGGTCCATATGCTCTGAACACCCCACAACCCGTAAACATTACTTACCTTCAACTGCTGCACAGACGCGCCAGACACCCCAGTAACAAGGCTTTAAAGCACATTTTTGGAGTGGACTCTTCATCTATCCACTGCAAAAGCTGTCGCATGGCAAAATCCCATTGTCTTCCCTTCAAAGGCACAGTGCCCCAGTCCACAGAAATACTCGAGACAATCTTCATGGATCTCAGCGGGAAGATCACACCTCCCTCCCTCTTGGGCGGACACTATTATTTCAGAATTACTGACTGGTTCACTGGCTGCAGATTTGCTTATATTCTTCAAAACAAGTCAGAAACTTTTGCCACATTCATGTCTTTTGTTACTATAATGGAGAATTTGAAAAACAAAACAATAAAAAATGTTGTAGTCAATGGTGGCGGTGAATTCAATTCAAAAGAATTTACTAAATATTTTGAGCAGAAAGGGATCTCTGTCCATGTGACCAGCCCGCATACACCCCAGCAAAATTTGGTTGCAGAACATGGGAACTGTACCACAAGCAAGAAGGCCAGAACCTTACTGCAACAACCCAATCTCCCATCTCCTTACTGGGCTGAGGCGGTCATGACCACAGTGCTTCTTGAGAACGTGACACCCAGAAGAAAATCTGGATGGTTGTTGCCTCATCAACTCTGGTTTGGCAGTCCATTTGATCTCAACCGGCTAAAGCCTTTTGGTTGCTTAGCCTACGTCAACATCCCTAAGGCCACGCGTGAGGGAAAATTTGGCAAAACGGCAAGAAAGGGACTCCTCCTTGGTTTCCAGCTAGGTCTGAACAACTGGAGAGTACTCACAGCTGATGGCTGAATTACTCAGAGCCACAACATACGCTTTGTCCAAGACAAGTTCCCAGGCCTAAGTATCCTTGACTTGCCGGCTGAGGAACTCACAGTTCTTCTCCTCAAAGAATTCAATGCTTTCATTCCTCCAAACACTGAAGGAGCCCCTCCATCCAGACGCACCTTCCTCTCTGGCGTCCCTGATGCAGACAACTCACCAGAGCAACAAGCATTTCTGCACCAGCCTGAACCTGCCACCTCTCCAACCGCAGGCCTTGATTCCGGCCCTACTGCATCCCTTCTGCCTGACCATGAGCAGCCAGCGCGCAAGACTTGTCCTGGCTGGGACTATGTCCTATCCTCAGACAAAGCACCACGGGATATCTGTGCCGACGTGGATCAGTCCAATATCCTGTCCCACAAACAAAATGCAGGGCCAAGAGCCATGCTGGCGGCGGTGCAGGCCCTACTCTCCACCACCAACGCCACGGCTCCCTCTTCCTTCCGGGAAGCAAAGCTCTCCGTGGAATGGGAAAAGTGGCTGAAGGCAATTGAAGATGAACTCGCGGCAATGGATTGACTCAAGGTCTGGGATATCATTCCAGTCCCTACAGGCGCCAGCTTACTTAGCACTGTCTTGGTCTTCAGAAAGAAACTCAACAAACATGGCCGCATTCTCAAATTCAAGGCGCAACTCTGTGCCCAAGGAAACAAACAGCGGGATGAGGAATACAACCTCATGTACGCCCCTACCGGTTGATCTACGGCTCTACAAACTGCAATCTGTCTTGGCCTGGCCAAGGGGTATGAAATTCACCAGATGGACACCAAGAACGCGTTCCTCAATGGGGAGCTCAAGGAGACAATCTATCTCCGCCCTCCAGCAGGAATGAAAGTTCCCACCGGGTTCTGCTTGCGGCTAAATAAGTCGATTCATGGCCTGCGGCAGGCGCCTTGCGTGTGGTATGGGGACTTACAAGACTTTCTTGTGTCTGTTGGCTTCATTGCCTCACCGGCGGACCCCTGCCTCTTTGTCTTGAGCGTCCCCGGCTGGGAATGCTTTGTCCATGTGTACGTTGACAATCTTATCATCGTCAGCCACGATGTGGCCAGGTTCAAGCGTCTTATCACCCAGAAGTACCTCATGGAGGACTTGGGAGAGGCCAAGCTCCTTCTCGGCATCCATCTTCAACGGGATAACAACTCCATGACCCTCTCCCAGCAAAGCTATCTGGAGCGAATCCTGGCGAAATACAACATGTCTGAGTCTTGCTCCCTCGCCACCCCAATGGTCCCCAAAACTTGGCCCAGCGCTTCCACCAACTATGAACACACCTCCTTCTCCCAGAGCAACATCAATTACAGCCAAGCCATTGGCCTTCTCAATTAACTGGCCGTATCTACGCGGCCAGACATTGCGTTTGCTGTTTCCCAGCTGTCCCAGCATCTCAAGAAGCCTAATATGTCCCACTGGAACGCAGTCCTTCATCTGCTGCGCTATCTATTGGGGACTTGTAGTGTCAAAGTTACTTTGAATGGCGCCGACGTGGCAAAGGTCAGCATCTTCACTGACTCAGACTTTGGCAACTGTCCGGACACGCATCGCTTGTACTCCGGCTATGAGGTGCCGCTGGGGGCCTCAGTCATTGCTTGGCGGTCCAAGAAGCAAGAGTCTGTCTCCACGTCCACCACGGAGGCAGAATACAAAGCCACCTACAAAGGCCTTCAGGAAGCGGTCTGGCTTCTTGCGTTGTTCAAATCCCTCAACCACACCATGGAGCGTCGCCCCAAGCTGTTGGTTGACAACCGTGGTGCCCTTATGCTTTCCCTCAACCCAATTTATCAGTCGCGCTCAAAGCACATAGATGTGAAATTCCAATGGGTTTGC
Source organism: Puccinia polysora (assembly GCA_025617555.3). Classification (NCBI taxonomy): domain Eukaryota; kingdom Fungi; phylum Basidiomycota; class Pucciniomycetes; order Pucciniales; family Pucciniaceae; genus Puccinia; species Puccinia polysora. The sequence goes on from CM062644.1 coordinate 7,187,194, forward strand.
GAGGTTGTGGACAGCGGTTCCGTATCAATCTCTTATATTCCAACTAATGATAACCTTGCCAAAATGTTCACTAAGGCTCTTCCAAAGGTGAAGCACGTGCAGGATTGCCACCCCTTGAACCTTGAAAACTGAAGAGGAAGGGGGGGTATTGAGAGTAGAGCTTTGGAAGCAAACACCGCGCCAACAGCGCAGGCAGCGGCTACGCAGCACAGTGATGATAATTAAAGTTGTTAATAAGATTCTATTGGATTTCTTGAGAACTAAAACCAGCTGAGGCTATGAGAATAAACAAGTAAAATCAGAGGAGAACTTTAGAGAGAAGAGAAGAAATGGAAAGATAAAAAAAGTAGATCCCTAAAGCATAGATTCATCAGGATAGACAAAAAGACAGTTTTGAGTAGTGAGAGTTTAAGAACGTGAGGACAGGTTGACAAGAAGAGAGTGATGTTAGAATGTGAGGACAGGTTGACAAGACAAGAGTTATTTTATTTGGGCAAAGACAGAAATAGCCGCTAGATGTGATGAATGGTCAGACCGGGTTTGATAGCTTTATTGGAGAATTGGGCATCTTAACAGTCAGAGATTTGAGAGGCAACTGGATTGGTTTGGTACGTGGTTGATAGTTGAGCGGATGGAAGCAAAAGAAATGAAAGAAGAAGAGAAAATGAAATAAGAAAGAAAAATAAAATAGAAAGGTAGACTGTAGACAAGTAAGACGGTGTGGTGTTGTATTTATAACCCCGGATCAAGAGCTGCGTTGCGGGCTGCGCGCTCAGCAGTTGGGTAGGTCGGGCTCAGCATCTGGCATGCGCGCGGTCTCAGCAGTGCCTGCTGCGGGCTCAGCAGCAGTCGCGGCGGGCTCAGCAGTAGGGGCTGCGGGGCTCAGCACCAGGTATGGGTTGGTCCTACCTCAGGCGGTGCCGGACCGCGACCCGCCCGGAAGAAGCGGACCATGTGATGGAGCCAGCCCGACCAAGCTCGTGGGTTGCTAGCCTGGAAGGCGAGGGCGGGGCGATCATGGGCTATACGCGCTGGGGAGGCCCGCGCGGGCATAAGCGTGGGCCAACCCATGGATCACGGGATTCGCAGATGGCGCGGACGGAAACACGGGGGGCTCCAAGTAGGGCGCGGCGGAGGGCCGCGCCATGAGAAGGACGAACTGGGCTACGTTAATACCAAAGGGCGCGGGTGATGGCGAGGGATGGAGGGATAGGGTTGGGCTAGGGTTCTGCGGCTTAGGGTTGTATTTCATCACTTGTTCTTGTTGTTTGTGGTTGTACTTAGGCTAGGGTTGAGGGGTGGGACTTAAGACCTCACCCTCAACTCCGGGTTGGGGAGGATCATCATCTTACGGATTGGAGAAGGAAGGAATTTCATCATATATCATCACTCTCTCTTCTTAAAAACTCATTGCGCCCAATCATCTTACAGACACTAGACCAATAATTTCCGGAACTCAGGACAACTTGCGAAGGTTACTCTTCTTAAGTTTCCACATCTGGGGGTCTTTCTGGGAAATCACCTTTCGTCTCAGTCTCTCAAAGATAGCGTACGCGATGTTGCCGACAACTACTCCAGGATCGACCAATCCGCCCCCATTTCCCCCCCGGGCGGGAGTCGGCGGACCGACACCTCCCCCACCTCCAACCACTCGGACCGGCGGCTTCGCCCCCCCTCGCTCGGAGCCTTTGGAGGTGGCCAAGGCCCCACGGCGAGTATGGCTTAGGCCGCAGAAATTCCCCCATCTTTGGTTTGACACTGCCGATATCGGGCGTTTTCTTGCGAGTTTCAAGGATATCGCGGACTCCAAAAACGCGACAAGCAAGGACAAGGTCCGCACTGTTGTTCTCTTCATCACGGACAAAAGTAAGCTGCGGGATGTGGAGGATATGGCAGGCTATGAGGCTCGGGACTGGATTAGGCTCCGGGGCAAGATGATGGCGAGGTGGGGGAAGCAAGAACCCCTCTTTCGGGAAACGGATTTCAAGTGGGTGGCGGCGGATGCAATCTCGCGAGATGGGGTGCGGACGCGGAACGATTTTTCCAAGTACAAATCTCTGTTCGACCATATCTATAGTTATTTAGCAAAGAACCAGGTGGTGGCGGGTCAGACGGGAGCAATGAAACAGGAGTTCTTGGGCGGGCTCGCGCCACAACTTCGCGCGCGGGTTCAGCGGCACCTCTTTGAGCACGGTATGGTATTGGGGTCGGTGGACCAGAGTGTTATCCTTCTCCCGGACCTGAGGGCGATCAACGGGGCGGTAGAGAGCGAGATCAATCTGGAGGAACTGATCAAGGACACGGCTAGGGCGTTCCCGTCAGCCTCAAAGGGACCAGCGGCTTCCTCAGCCCCGCCTCCAGTGCAGGAACTACACGCGGGCCCATCCACGACGAGTCGGCCGGGTACAATGGAGGTACCGGTGAATGAAATGACGGACATGCTGAAGGACCTGCGGATACTCCTCAATCGGGTAACAGCGCAGCCCGCGGCCCAGCCAACAATCCAGTCAATGGCTCCGCCCCCGCCCCCTTGGCGCGATGAGCTGCCCCACGTGGGGGGGGGTCCTCGGCCTGGTAGCGGACCCTCAGGAGGGTTCTCGGCTCAAATCTGTAAATATTGTGGCGACAGGAGACATTGGAGGTCAGGTTGCGCGGAGTTGACCAGGGATATGGACGAGGGATTGGTCCGCGCGTCCGGATCAACTTTCATATTTCCAACGGGTGAGCCAGTAAGTCTTGGGCCCGACCACCCGTCCCCATTGGACAAGGTCAGGACAAGAGCGCAGTCTGCAGGGGCCGCTTGGGTGTCGCTTGGAATTGTCACCGGGCCCAGCACGTGGCGAGCTCCGCGAGTGGAGGCGGAGGTTAGGGCGTTGGCAGCGGACAAGCAAATCTTATCAGAGAAGATGGAGGTAGACGTGAAGGAGCGGCTGACGACTCAAGCCCCAAAGACTGGTGTGCAAGGACCGTCGGGCGACACGCCGTTGGCCGGCTCCGGAGGAAGAAGGAAGGCCGCAGAAGTGGTGCGGCGGGTGATGGGGAGCGAGATGCCAGTTCCTCTCACGCTACGGGAGCTGGCCACGGTCTCTCCGATGGACGTCAAAGAGATGGTGCAGGCGCTAAGGGAGTACGGGCGCCGCAGGGTTCTGGCAATGGTGCAGCGCGTGAACGCGGCAGAGGAGGGGGGGGAACGCAAGCCGTGCCCACCCAAGGCCGTTTCGGTCCCGCTTGCCTATGCCTCAATGAAGATTGCGGATTGGAAGGTGTGGGCAATGGTGGACAGCGGGTTGATGGTTAACTTGCTCCCGTCAAAATTGGTAGACAAGTTGGGGTTGGTCCGGAGGAAGTGCGCCATGGGATTGCAGGCGCTCAACGGTGGAGAGTGTCGGGTGGACGGGGTGGTGGAAGGAGAAGAGGTGGAGGTCGCGAAGGTCTGTAAGCCGCTGTCATTCCTTTTGGTGGAGTGCGGCGACGTGATTTTGGGTTGACTGTTTATGTTCGGGTTCCGGGCCCGGATGGCGTTCAATGAGGAGGAAGGGACGGAGGCGCTGACGGTAGAGGACGCGTCCGGGGCCAAGTTCGAGACAAAGATCTCCGACCACGGGAAAGGGAAGTGGGTGAGGTCGGCGGCGGCTGGCAAGGAGACAGAATCCGACGGGGGGAACGGCTGCGAGGGCCGCCTCACGGGGGATTTTGCCTAGTCAACCGCGGCAACCACGCGGGACAGGCTCCGGTCTCGCGCGGGCGGCCGACTAGGGAGGAGCAGGGGGAGGAGGGAAGCGCGCGGAGGGTGCGGGCGGCAGAAGTAAGTTCTTTTCCTTGGTATGCGTCACCGGGAGGTACCGCGTTTCAAAAACCCTACCATAGTGCCACGCTTGTGAGCAAAGGCAAAAGCCGCAGGTTGATTGTTGCCAGGATCCATGACAACAACGACAGACGCGTGCGGATGGTTAGGTGTAACGCGGGGCGGTATAAGCCTGTGGCGCGAAAGGTCCGGCCTCGGAAGGAACCAATGCCGCAGGGGCTGAACGGGCCCCTGAGACCAATCATCTGGTCTCGGGATCCCTGGGTAAGTCCATTAAAGACGTTGGTGTGGGTAACCCGGTCAGCGCGGATCACAGATGAAAGGATTGAGGCGCTTAACTTTGGGCCGGCGGGGTGGTTGAGTGCGGAGGAAAAGGATTTGCTGGCATTGGTGTTGGTGCTTTGCGAGAAGGCCCTCTCCTTTGTGCCGGACGAGCGCGGATTGTTGAAAAGAGGAATCGGCGACCCCTACGTAATCCCCACGGTGCCGCACAAACCCTGGCAAATCAAGCCAATTCCGATTCCCCAGTCTGTATGGGAGCCCTTTCTGGAGCTGGTTTGGGAGCGCGTTAGAACGGGTTTGTACAAGCAGTCCACATTGAGCTACTCTAGCCCAATCTTCGCGGTGGTTAAGCAGGACGGGAAGTTGCTGAGGATCGTCCACAACCTGCAGCGGCTGAATTCATTCACCATCCGGGATGCGGGATTGCTGCCGCGGGTGGACAAATTCTTGGAATCAATGGCGGGGCGCGGGTGTTACGGACTGGTTGATGTGATGGGGGGGTACAATCAGCGGGAGCTCCACCCCAAATTGCGGCCGTTGACCGCGTTCGAAACAGGGCTGGGACGAATGCAGTTGACGCGGCTGCCGCAGGGCACGACAAACTCGGTGGCAGTTTACCAGGCTCAGATGACGTGGATACTACGGGACAACATCCCGGAGGGGGCTCTGATCTTCATTGAAAATGCGGGGATCAAGGGGCCAAAGAGGGACTACGGGGGCGCGGTGTTGGAGGAAGCCCCAAGGATTTGCCGCTTTGTCTGGGAATACACGAGGACGTTGGAGCCGATCTTGTTCTGAATTGAGGAGGCGGGGCTTACGGTGTCAGGGTGTAAGTTGGCGGTTTGCGTTCCGGCGCTGGAGGTGCTGGGACACGTGGTGGGCGCCAACGGCCGGAGGATCGCGGAGAAGAAACGGAATAAAGTCCTCAAATGGCCGACTCCATGGACGCCTTTGCATATCCTCCAGTTTTTGGGGATGTGCAGCTACGTCCGCATGTTCATTGAGCGGTTTGCGCAGGTGGCGAGTCCGCTGCGGGCACTTACGCGTAAGGGTGCGGCGTGGGAGTGGACGGCGGGGTGTGACGCTGCCTTTGCAAAGCTCAAGGAGATTGTGGGGCGCGACATCGTCCTCCGGGACCTCAACTATGAATTGGGAGGTATCCGCCTGGCCGTCGACTCTAGCGAACTCGGCGCGGGAGGCGTTCTGAAGCAGGAGGAGGATGGTAAGGATAGGCCGGTTCTTTATGAATCCGTGACCTTCACCGCGACTGAAAGTCGGTATTCGCAACCAAAGTTGGAACTGTGCGGGGTCACCAAGATTGTGCAACGGCTGCAGCATTTGCTTTGGGGGGTGAATTTCAAACTCTTGGTGGACACGGAGGCTCTGGCGCGGATGATCAATTCGCCAATGCTGCCAAACACCCCAATGACTAGGTGGGTCGCGTTCCTTCAACTATTTGCATTTAGTGTGGTTCATGTCCCAGGGAAGGCGTTCAAAATGCCCAACGCGCTGTTGCGGTACCCGCGCGAGGATCCGTTCAAAGGGGCGGAACACTTGGACGTGGAATCTCCAGTTATCCGGGTGGGCATGATGGAGACGGAGGTTGCTCTTCCGCTGCAGCAGTCCGGGCGTTACGCGACGTTGTGCTTCTTTCTGCAGGGTCTCCGATTCCCGGAAGGTACTTCGGAAACGGTAATTCCGTGGGCAAAACGGCGGACGACCAACTTCTATTTGCAGGAGGGGCAACTGTGGCGGAGGTGCACCCCCGTGCCCCTGGTGGTCGCGACATCAAGGAGGGACCAGGAGGTAATTCTGCGGTGTCTTCACGACGACCTTGGGCATCAAGGCAAGATCAAAACGCAGCGGCGGGTGAAAGCGAGGTTCTGGTGGCCGGGGGTGGTACGCGCGGTGCGCGAGTGGGTGAAGTCATGCGGGGCTTGTCAGAGGCGGAGTTCTAGGCTCCCGAGGGAGGTGGGTCACCCTACGGGGGAGGACGCCTTGTTTGGACGGGTCTCCCTCGACGTGGTTCACATCAAGGCGGGGAAGTTCGCGTACCTGCTGGTCGCGCGGGACAACTTGTTGGGTTGGGTCAAGGCGCGTCCGCTGGTCAAGCTGTCGGCAGAAAGGGTCGCCCAGTTTTTGGAGGAAGATTGGTTCGCGCGGTATGGTTCGCTCCGACTGGTCACCATCAACGGGGGCGCGGAGTTCCGAGGCCGCTTGATGGGGTTAGTTCAGAGCTGCGGGGCTAAGTTCGGGCGGGTCACGGAGTACTACCCCGAGGGTGCCGGGATGATTGAACGCGGCCACCAGCCAATCAAGGACGCGCTGGTGAAGATGTGTGGCGAAGACGGGAAGCGGTGGCAGGAGACCCTTCCGGTGGTCCTCTTTGCGGATAGGATATTGGTCAAGCGCTCGACGGGCTACTCGCCTTATGAACTCCTCTACGGACAGCGCCCGGTCCTTCCGGTGGACATCGAGCTGGAGACTTTCTTGGGCATCAATTGGTGGAAGGTGAAGACCTCCGCGGAGCTCGTGGAGGCGCGCGCCAAACAGCTTCTCCGGCGGGACAAGACCCTGGCGAAGGCCGCGGATAGGTTGCGAAAGACCAGGACGGCGTCGGTCCGCTACTGGGACAAGCGCTGTTCCCATTGTCTCCAGGATCCGTCGCGGAAGGGGGACTTAGTGTTGCTGTACAACCGTAGTTTGGAGTCTCAGTGGGGTAAGCTTTTTGCAAACTGATGGAACGGCCCCTTCCGCGTGGCATCCAAGTTTGAAGGCGGGAGTTATCAACTTGAGGAATTGGATGGGGCGCCGCTCAAACGGAAGGCAGCGGCTTTGCACATGAAGCGCTTCTTCGCACGCGGCTCCACCTCCTTCGACGAGACGGCTGGTGATGGCGCGGACGCGCGAGATAAACCTGAGGGTCCAGAGTCAATGGGCGGGTTGGGTTTGTCGGTTGAGGAGGAGCACGCGCTTGACATGCCGCCCCGGAGGAGTGAAAGGCTTCAAGTCGCTGGGGACAGTCGTCAAGTCGGAGGGGGGCGCGAGTAGGGCAAAAACCTGATTTGGTGAGGGGGTGTTCTAGCCGGTTCACAGCCGGGATGACTAGACACCCCAGAATGTCCGTTTTCCTATTTCTTGTGTAAACTGGTTTTGCAAATTGGTACTGGTGTCGGCTATGTTTGGTTTTTTTAGGGATGCGGGCGCGGCGCAAGCCAGGCCCGTGAACGCGAGGACGAGCCCCGCGGATGGGCACGCGGGACAAGGAGCGGAGGCCCCAGGTAAAAAAAAAAAAAAAAAAAAAAAAAATATATATATATATATATATAGTGATCTTTTTCTTTAAGGTTTGGATCTTTTTCTCTGTTTTTCTCTCAACCTGTCGTCTTGTGTAGGTGTAACACGCGCGGGACGAGTCTGATTTGGTAAGGGGGTGTTCTAGCCGGTTCACAGCCGGAACAGCTAGACACCCCAGAGTGTTTGTTTCCCTTATGTCCTCTTCCTCTCTCTTGGATAACTGTGTGCGCGCGCTGGTGTAGGGTTGTTTTGTTTATTGCAGGGTGGGTACAGGGAACTGTGTGGCAGTTCGGCTGGGGCGGACCAGGTACCTTCCGGAAAACTTCGTTGGCTCAGTGCACGGGCGGGACGCGGATCCTTCCGGAAAACTTTGTTGGCTCAGTGCACGGGCAGGGCGCGGATCTCAATTTCGTCTCAATCTCACTCTCACTCATAAAGCGCGTACGCGGAATTCTCTCAAGGCTCTCACGAAATGGCGCGGCAAAAGTCTTTCTTTGCAAAAAAAAGGGCGCGGAATAGGAACTATAAAAAAAAAAAAAAAAAAAAAATTATAATAATAATAATAATAATAGGAGGGGGGGCGATCCATCTAAGTCAAGCGGATCCTCATCATATCCTCCGCGTCCGCGCGAGCCGCCGCGACCAGGGTTTGGAAGGCTGCCAAGAGTTCCCGACGGTCATCAGTGGTGTGGGCTCGAGGGACCGCCAGGAATTGCCGGAGTAGCCCATCCGCGTCGTCCGCCATCGCATTGAACCTCGCAAGCGGGAGAGCCGGGAGGACAGGAATGTCCGGAATCTTGGGCGGGTTGGGGGGAGGCGGGACCGGGGAGAAGGAAGCCTCCGGGGGACCATCTGGACCGCTTGGACCGACAGGAGGCGACAAGGGGATAACAATGGGTGACGCGCGCGGTTGAGGGGTGCCTTGCAGGGTTGGGGGCCTCTCGTCCGAGTCCGACAAGTGATAGGAGGCCAGAGGAGGGGTCGGGCTTGGGGCCGGGGCTGGGGGAGCCGGAGCTGGAGGAGCTGGAGCTGGAGGAGGAGCGGGAGCCGGAGGAGGACCAGGGGCACGACGCCGGAGAATTTTGTCAAGGCGCGGGTCCCTCGCGCCTTGCGTCACTCAAACCCGGTCCGCCCAGAATTGCATGGCCGCTCGGAACGCCGCCAAGTTTGGGTAATCTTCCTTGCGGGGAGGTCCACCGTGACGGTAGGGAGAGGTGGAGTCGCGGTTCAAGGTTGGGGAGGGACGGCCAGGTGGCGATCCAGGAGGGGTCCACGAGTGCTCCGAGACCAAGTCATTGTCCAAAACCACAAACAAGTCTGGACGGGCCCTCTTGCGCGGCCGGGGACGAGAGCCGGATGCGGGTGGAGGGCGTGGCATACCCTCCCCCAAAGAGCAGCAGCGGTGACCGCGACAGCAGGAACCGCAGGCACGTTGACCAGGGAAAATCGTGCAGACTAGCCCGTTCCGGGCACAGTAATCACAGGGGATCATGGCGATGGCGGGGAGCAGAGGAAAAGCGCGGCTAAGATGGCTAGGGTAGGGGTGGACTGGGGGAGGGGGTGGAAGTGGTTCAGTAGGTGCAGCAGGGGCGAGGTGGTGATGGAAGGACCTCTGGGGACAGAACTCAACTTGGGGGGGTGTGGTGTCGTATTTATAACCCCAGATTGAGAGCTGCGTCGCGGGCTGCGCGCTCAGCAGTTGGGTAGGTCGGGCTCAGCATCTGGCGTGCGCGCGGTCTCAGCAGTGCCTGATGCGGGCTCAGCAGCAGTCGCAGCGGGCTCAGCAGTAGGGGCTGCGGGGTTCAGCACCAGGTATGGGTTGGTCCTACCTCAGGCGGCGCCGGACCGCGACCCGCCCGGAAGAAGCGGACCATGTGATGGAGCCAGCCCGACCAAGCTTGTGGGTGGCTAGCCTGGAAGGCGAGGGCGGGGCGATCATGGGCTATACGCGCTGGGGAGGCCCGCGCGGGCATAAGCGTGGGCCAACCCATGGATCACGGGATTCGCAGATGGCGCGGACGGAAACACGGGGGGCTCCAAGTAGGGCGCGGCGGAGGGCCGCGCCATGAGAAGGACGAACCGGGCTACGTTAATACCAAAGGGCGCGGGTGATGGCAAGGGATGGAGGGATAGGGTTGGGCTAGGGTTCTGCGGCTTAGGGTTGTATTTCATCACTCGTTCTTGTTGTTTGTGGTTGTACTTAGGCTAGGGTTGAGGGGGGGGACTTAAGACCTCACCCTCAACTCCGGGTTGGGGAGGATCATCATCTTACGGATTGGAGAAGGAAGGAATTTCATCATATATAATCACTCTCTCTTCTTAAAAACTCATCGCGCCCAATCATCTTACAGACGCTAGACCAATAATTTCCGGAACTCAGGACGACTTGCGAAGGTTACTCTTCTTAAGTTTCCACAATGGTTGAGGACAGAGATGATTAGAAATATATGGAGCTAGAGATTCATCGGAGAAGATAGACACCGTGTCATGAGAGTCATGAATAGAGCTATGTTTTTGGGGTCCCCGTTGTGGACTCAGAGAGAACCCGCGCACTGAGGTGCAGAGGGTGGTGAACGGGGAAGGTATACTCAACACCCCTCGTGACTGGTAAGAGGAGTACATTTGATCAAGAGTTAATTATTAAATACGGCTTGTTGAAGAAGTTTGAGGGTCCCAACGGAGGTGGCTTTAGTTAAAGAATCTGCCAGAATTCTATCTGTGGAAGCCAGATTGAGAATAAATTTAGAGAGGGAAAAGTCTTCGCGCAGACCTTTAGTTTTAATGTCAATGTGTTGAGACTTGGAGTGCAATCCAAATTTTTTTATCTTATCATCTAATCCTTTGTTATCTATATAAATAGTCGGTTTGGTAGAGGGAGATTCATATATCTTGTTCACAAGGTGAGTGATCCACTTCAATTCAAGGTAGCAATCTAGTAAAGCATTAAGTTCAGATTTGGTAGATGAGTAAGTTACATTCCTTTGTCTTGAGGAGTTCCAGAGGATAGGACTGCCTTAATGTAATACAATATATCCGGTTTGAGATTTACGGGAGGTTGGATCATCTCCTCAAGTAGCATCACTATAGCCAGAGATACGGTCCTTGGATGAGTCGTATTTCAGAGTTAACTTGAAGTCCTTAGTGGTCTTGAGGTACTTCCACACTTTACGTACTTCTTTCCAATGGGTTAGACCTGTTTTTGCATTGAATCTCGCCAAGCTGGAAACGGCAAAGGAAATATCCGGTTGGGTGTATTGAGAAAGGTGATTTAGCAATCCAATAGCGGATTGATAATTGATATTGAGTCAACAGAACTGTGCATGGTCTTTGTTGGATGCCGGTTCAAGGTGAGGATTTTGAGTGAGAGTTGTATTGATATCTTTGCATTTGGCAAGGCCCAATTCTTCCAGACCTCTGTTGATATGTTTTGATTGGCTTAAGTAAATACCGTCTCCTTCGAATTCCATTAGCATTCCAAGGATTGTATTAGGTGCATGGCAAGACAAATTTGAGAATCTTTTTAAAAATTTATTTGCAAAAGAGTTGGATTTTCCTACTAAGATCAGGTCATCAACATGGAAGTAGAGGACTTCCCCGGAAATAGAATTAAGATACAAGCAGGGATTGCTGGTGGATTTGCGGAATCCCTGAGATTTGATCCAAGTGGTGAGCGTCTCATACCAATTCTTGGGTGATTGGCGTAGACCATAGAGAGATTTTTTTAGTTTGAGGTAGGGAGATTTCCGATTTGAACCTTCAGGAGTTTTGATTATAACTGTTTCCTTCAGGGGGGCGTGAAGGAAGGCCCCTTTTACATCAAACTGGGTAAAGGTCATATTATTCTTCAATCCATAGACCAGAGCAAGGCGGAGGGATCCAAGTTTTCCAGTTGGAGCCCAAGTCTCCTCAAAATCTATACCTTGGACTTGATCAAATCCTTGTACACATAGACAAGCCTTATATTTCACGGGCTCACCGTGACAGTTTTCTTTCACCTTGAATACCCATTTTGTGTTTAGTATATTATCCGGTTCATTGTAATACTCCTCCCAGACCTCTTGATTTTCAATAGAGTTGAGTTCTTCTTTGGAAGCCTCTTTCCACTTAGGCCATTCTGAGCATTTTTGGGCGGCCTTGTAAGAGGGAGGTTCGTAATAATGGTGGAAGCCATATCTTTGAGGTTTCTGAAGTTTGTGTCTGGGATGTAGAATGATCCGTTGAGGAGGTGGTTCGGGTTCCGAGTGAGAAGGTGGAGAAGGAGATGAAGGTTGAGGTGTTGAGTGAAGGGCATCTTCTGGATCAGAATCAGACTCAGAGTATTCCAGAGTGGGTTCTCTAATTGATTATTGTTTCTCATGCGTGGAAAAATTGGTTTTGTGTGAGTTTGAATTTGATTGAGAAAAGATATCCATGCCAGGCGACTCAAAGAAAGGAAATTTGGATAGTTGATTTTTTAGGAAGATGACGTGCTTGGTTTCTATCACAGCTCCAAGCGTATTCAGAATTAGATATGAATGAAAAGTTGGGTTAAATCCGATTAAGACTCCCTCAAGGCCTTTTTCATAGAATTTTCTTCCTTTTTGAAGGCAATTGGCGAGGTAGATAACAGAGGAACCTACGGGTTTTAAATAATTAGCTGGGAGGACCTTACCAAACACAAGTTCCCAGGGAGACAACTGATTACCTTCTTGAGGAATCTGATTTAGCATGAAACAGCAACTACAAGTCACTATATGCCAATAGTTCTTGGCTAGGCGAGACAAAGAGAAGGTGGATTGGGCTGATTCAATGATTGTCCTATTAGCTCTTTCAGCTCGTCCGTTGTGTTGAGGATGATAAGGTTCGGAGGTGCAAAGTTTAATGAATTTCTTCTTGGCGAAGTCTTTCAGAATTGAGTTAGTGAATTTGGTTCCTTGATCCGAGAAAATTTCAGAAGGGTAATAGTTTAGACATTTGTATTCCGTATCCAGAATACTGATAATTGTTTCAGGGGTTTGATCTTTGGAAGAGAGAGGAAAGCATGCAAGATAACCTGTGTAATTATCAACAAGAGTGAGTAGATAGTGGTGTCCAGCCTTAGATTGGGGAGTAATTGGCCCAACTAGATCAAGATGTATTCGCTCTAAAGGCTTGCGGGCAGGAGTAGAGACATTAGAGAAAGGAGATCTGGTGATCTTGCTCTTGATGCAGTTGTTGCATTGGAAGTTCTGGAGTTCTTTGTTGGCAAAGCAATCTTTGAGGAGAGGTTTAAGCAAAGAAATAGAGGCATGGCCATACATTTTGTGCAAATCCAATAGAGTATAAGAAGGAAGATTATTGAAGTTTACAGAATTATTTTGGCCAGCCGATAGAGGTCTTTCAATAACAAAAAAATTGTCCCTTATCAAGCCCTTCAACACTATTTGGTCTCCTCGAGGAACTTTGAATCTGTTGCCGGTTTGAGTGAGGTTACATCCTTTCTTTGCGAGTAATCCAGGACTAATCCGATTGACAACAATATCCGGTACGTAAACGCAGTCATTGAGCGTGATCACCAAATCGTTCCATTCAAGTTTCACTGTTCCGATTCCTTGTATTTTGAGATTGGCTTCCAGTTTTCCAGTCTTAATTTCTTCTGTCTTGAGTTGTAGATTTATAGATGAGAAAAACTTCAAGTTGTTAAAGATGTGGACATTGGCTCCGGAGTCCAAAAGTAAATTAGGATTGTTGTCCGCATTGATCCAGAGAGTTAGTAAGGCGTGGTAATTGATGGTTGGATTCTTCTTAGTCTTAATTTTCCATTTGTTTTTTTTTGTTTGATCCACCACTGAGGAGCAGTTTCAGTATGGATATGGAAACAGGAAGATTTGGCGTTAGGTGCATTAGGATTGTGGTATCCTTTGTGGCATCGCAATTTTGTCTTCTTCTCATCCTTGAAGGCCCTCGTCCTAGTAGAGACTAGTGATACATCTGCGGTTGACTTACTGAAATTTTTTTGGGCCTTTCTCTTGTTGAGGTATTGAGTAAGATGATTGAAAACCACATCTATCGTTAGGTCCTTTTCCACATTCATAATCTGTTGTTTTAGATTTCCAAGAGTCAGAGGAAATTTGAACAATAGCAAATATGACAGGATATCCTTTGGCAGTTCAATCCCAACATCTGTCATTCTTGTGATGGCTTTTCTCATTTTTGTGATAAAACTCTTGATGGCATTTTCATGGAAGGCTGAATGGAGGAAGTGGTTAAACACTCTTGCTCAATTTGCTGTCTCTGAAGAGGCGAATCTTTTCGTAATTTTGGCCCATAGACGTTTTGAGGAAGAGATATTTGTGGAGTTTACAACGTTTGCATGGGTAGTACTGTCAAGCTTGGATAAAATTATTGCCCTGATTTCTCTATCCTGTTTTAACAAAAAGGGTCCCAAATTTTGAGTGATGGCGTCCTTGATGTCTTTGAGATCAAAGAGCATAAGCATCTTGTCCCGCCAGATGGAGTAGTTTTCTTCATTGAAAGGGTGTATGGCCTCGACCGATGCTTTCAGATCAACTTGATGAAAGTAATTTTTCGCTCCGGCTGGTTTGTTCATGGTTAGAGTTTGTTGGTAGGTCCTTCAGCTTTTAACCATAATAAGATTCTATTGGATTTATTGAGAACTAAAACCAGCTGAGGCTATGAGAATAAACAAGACAAATCAGAGGAGAACTTTAGAGAGAATAGAAGAAATGAAAAGATAAAAAAAAATTGAGCCCTACAGCGTAGATTCATCAGGATAGATAAAAAGACAGTTTTGAGTAGTGAGAGTTTAAGAACTTGAGGACAGGTTGACGATAAGAGAGTGATGTTAGAACGTGAGGAAAAGTTGACAAGACAACAGTGATGTTATTTGGGCAAAGACAGAAATAGCCGCTAGATGTGATGAATGGTCAGACCGGGTTTGATAGCTTTATTGGAGAATTGGACATCTTACCAGTCAGAGATTTGAGAGGCAACTGCATTGGTTTGGTATGTGGTTGATAGTTGAGCGGATGGAAGCAAAAGAAATGAAAGAAGAAGAGAAAATGAAATAAGAAAGAAAAAGAAAATAGAAAGGTAGACTGTAGACAAGTAAGACGGTTGAGGACAGAGATAATTAGAAATATATGGAGCTAGAGATTCATTGGAGAAGATAGACACCGTGTCATGAGAGTCATGAATAGAGCTATGTTGTTGGGGTCCCCATTGTGGACTCAGAGAGCACCTGCGCACTGAGGCGCAGAGGGTGGTGAATGTGGAAGGGATACTCATCAGTTTTAACCTAATCTAAGTTGTTGATCAGCTAAAATGGAGCCTGGAGGACAGAGATCCCCTCCTCAATCAACTTCAATACTCACTGTTCCACTCTTGTCGTTCTCTCTGTCCTCCAGGTAAGTTTCCTTCTCAACCTTCCTACTCTAGTCCTCCTGTTGTCATTCCTCTAATTGTGTTAACTCCTCTTCATTTCTTCAGGTGTGATCCCTCTAAGTTGCCTCCTCTTTGCGTGTCCACTCAAATCACCTACTTGGGTCTTTTATTAGGTTGGGCAGCTTTATCAAACTTTCCCAGTTGTTGTTCTTTTCTGAACTGCTCCAATAAACTTCAATACTCACTGTTCCACTCTTGTTGTTCTCTCTGTCCTCCAGGTGTGATCCCTCTAAGTCACCTCCTCTTTGCGTGTCCGCTCAACTCACCTACTTGGGTGTTTTATTAGGTGTGATCCCTCTAAGTTGCCTGCTTTTCGCGTGTCTGCTCAACGCATCTACTTGGGTGTTTTATTAGATTGTTGGTTGCAGTGGACAAAGATGAAAATTGACCTTGGCACCAACAGCCACAAGCAACTTCTTTCTGGTCTTTTTGATGCAATGATTGTTGGCGGTTTCAATAAGTTTGATGATGATGTTGGCCCTTGTACCCAAGTGTCTGCGTGCACTTGGCCAAAATAATTGGGTTCCAAGCGCAAAGAGGAGGAATTTAACGCATGAACTGGGGACTTGAACACCCCAGGGGTACCCTTCCTAGATGTTAGGAAAGGGAGAAGTTGGAGGAACAGAAAAAAGAGTGTAATAGTTGCCAACACAGAATTTTTTTTTTTTTTGATAGATAGAAAAAATCATAAAAAAACTTTTAAACAATTTCCCTGTTAAATGAGGTGTCCCAAATTTGTAACCACACCATGTTCAGGGACAAAGTGGAAGATTGATTACATTGTTTCATAGCTTTTGTCGGGTGGAGGAAATCAAAAATTTTATAGCTGGAACGTGTACACAGGACTGCCAATTTGGCAATGGATACCAATAGAAGAAATTTGGAAAGGAAGGGAGCACCCAGAATCATTTCATAATTCCCTTCAATGTGGCCCAACTTTAGATGGAAACTTGAGAACACCAGTTCCCCATATTTTTCCTGAAGCATTACCACACAGAGGTCCTCAAGGATTATTGGCTGTGGTGTTCCACCTCTGAATGCCAAATTGACCGCTATAAATCTTTGGAGGGGCTGTCTTGCAAAGCCTTTCTTGTCAACTGCCCGTCTCTGAGATCAGTTCAATGTCTGATCCTGTGTCAATCATCAAGGAGATGTAATTGTCATTTACTAGAACTTTGAATACAATAGGGTGGCTGTTTCTCATGGGGACCCACGCTTCATCTTGGGAAAGGCGCAGTTCATTCTTCAGCTGCTTGATTTCCGTTTCCAAGACAGAGTCCCATTCAGGGAAGAGCAGTTGGCCATTAACTGTTGCCACAGTGGTGGCACAATGAGGGGGTCTGCCTTCTGGGTAAGTATTTTGTCTTCTCCAAGACATTGGGTGCTTGTATTCCGCAGGCTTGGGGGGTGTCTAGAAGGATTTGGGGATAGTGAAAAAAGAGCTGTCAAAGGGTCCTGGGAAGGCTCCTGGGGCGCTTCCACACTTTCTCTTAAAGAAATTGCAGATCCCCTGGGTTTTAAAATACCTATGCACTTACGCGTGTGCTATGTATAAGTCTAATCCAAATAGGATGCAAATATAAGCCTCTCCAGCCCATTGGACACTCACACGGACCATACGTGCCTGTGTGGATGTCACGGATTTGAGGAAAATTGCCTCAAAAAGTGTGAAACAGGCTCATTGGTACACGGGCCCTAACAGGCCCGGTGGGGGATATGGGCAAATACAGCCAGATGGGCTTGTATGAGCATAATTGGGCCCAAGGTTTATTTTGGACATAATTGGCCAGAAGGGCTGGCCCTCCAAAGTGTGTTTGTCTCAGGTTTTGGGCTTGGGGTGGCCCATTGGGGCCGCCGCCCATGTCGCAGCCCGCTTGGGGCTGCTGCCTGTGCTGCGGCCCGCTTGGGGCCGCTTGTATCCCTTGGTTTGGCCCACGCCGGGCCCAACAGCCCGCGCGGGGCTGTTGCAGCAGCCGAAGGATCCAGCCCAGTGCGACGCCATGCAGGCCTGTCCGGTTGCAAACGGCAGCCACCGCCGCAGGAGCAAGGGCCAGCGGCCCCGGCTCCCTCCCCCTCCCCTCGCTTGCCATTGCGAGGGGCAAGGGGTGGCTGGCTGGGTTGAAAAAGTCAGCGACCAACCGCAACAAGTGGTTGGTCAGGGCAGGGGGGATTTCATCACCCCCTTGCCCAAAGGATGACAAGGCCGGCCGCAAGGAGAGCAACTGGCGGAGGGGGGGATCTGATCACCCCTCCACCATCAAAGCAAAGCAGAGACCAGGGGCGCTCTCCCCCCCCTTTACCAAGGGGGAGGAGCGACGGGGCTGAGGGGATTTGAGCACACCCTAGCCCACTTCCATTGACAATGCCCTGGGGGTATCAACCCCCAGGGCCCCTGGTAGGGGGGATTGACCTCCCCCTCCAGGGATATGAGAGAAAGCGGGTGGGGACAGCATGTCCGCTGGTCACACACCCCCCCCCCCATGTGAGTCTGAGACTGGACCCAGGTGTGTCCTGGGTCCCACCTTGCCATTTGTATGGCCAGGGGCTGGTTGCATGAGGCAACCAGCCAGTGTGTGAGGCAATAGGAATGGTTGTAAAAGACAACCTGCCCAGGGATTGAACAGCACAGGGGCTGGTTCAGCCCCATTGAGGTTGAAACACCAGAAACAACCGGAATGGGCTGGTAGTAAGGGTACAGGGACTGATGCCATGTGGGCTGATGTAGCCCAAACAAAGGAACAAGGCCTGTAGAGCCTTTAGAGCTCTTTTGGGGCGGAAAAATTTCCTTTTGGCTTGTTGTATCATGGGCTCACAAGAGGCCAATCTTTTTTACTTAAGGAGCTCTTCTCCCTGCTGTTTTCCATTCATTCATCATCCAATTGAATTCATCAACAATATCATCCAACGTGTTCCCCCATTGTGAGAGCCCATCAAGCAAATTATTGAAACAAGGTGTCCAGCATTTTTTTTGCTTTAAATACTGCTCATTTGCCTAAGCTAATTGCTGGCCATAATTATAACACTTGGAGTGTAGATAAAACCTCCTATTTCATATAGTCTCCTCCCAAATACCCAATTTGGTTTGCAGTCTGTTTGCAGGTCTGGGCTATGGCAGTAGATCTTATCCTGCCTGTGGAGAAACAAGAGATGCCTTCCCAGAAAAGCCCAGCATTAGTGTCAAATTCTGCAAAGTGAAGGGGCTTGGCAAGTAATAGATGGTGGTTTTTGACCTCTGTTTGGAGGTTGGCGGGCATCCCAAAGCTCATTGCTTCAACAAGGTCAAACTCAGAGATGGAATTTTGGTCAAAGTTCAGCATGGAATGGAGTTTCTTTGCTTGGGTGCTGTAGTATTTGTATGATTCAGGCACAGACATTTTCAGGTTCAGGAAATAGGCCTGGAGGAAGGTGCGCCATAGGGGTTGCAGGGCAAAACCAATTGGGGAATCCTTGAATTCTTTCCATGGGTGGCCAATGAAGCTTTCAATACTGGCGGCTGTGGTGACCAATTTGGAACACCTACTGTAAAGTACAAATTTTTTAAATTTTTTTTCTCTCATCTATCTCAAAAGACTATTAAAAAATAAATAAAATAAATAAAATAAATAAAAAATCTGTGTTAATATGGCAACCTTCACTTTTCCCTCTTCCCAACTTCTCCCTGTCCTAGAGGTCTAGGAAGGGCTCCCCCGGGGTGTTAAAATCCCCAGGTCTTGGGTTCAGTTGCTCCCCCTTGCGCTTGGCACCCTTTTTTTTTTGCCAAGCGCGTGCAAACAATCATCATCCTAACCTCCAACATTCTCAATCAATCCATCATCATTATCAACTCAACACCAATTGCCTTTTTGTTATCAATAACCAATCCATCCAATTGATTTTCAACGACTGACATATCAAAGACAACTCCTCAGGCTCCCTAGTCTAGGAGTGCCAACAATCATCCTTTGCAGATGCCTGTCAGCAACTGGCAATCCACCGCTGTAACCATCCAATTGAGATTTCATTTGATGAGCAAGGGGAAGGAAGTGACCAGTTGAGCCAATCTTCTGGGATAGGCGCCCTCAACCTCATCAATGCCCACCTCATCCTCACCACCATTGGCAAAAAGCAATTGCCCTTTCTTCATCCATGGGATGGCTTCTTGCACTCATCTTGCGCTTGCAGTTGTTGCAAGCCGCAATCTGCGCATCTTGCAGTTTTGCCCCTGTTTTCTGTGCGGCTTGGAGTTTCATTTGATACTCTTCCCTATCCTTTCCCCCCTTTGTTAAGTCTCACCCTCCCTCCACCTTTGGCAGGGGGTGGGTCTTGTTTATCATCACATGCAAGCTTCCCCGGATGGATGCAAGCAACAGCCAGGGGTGAGATATTTGCAACCCAGTTGCAGAAAAGTTTTCAGGGAGGACTGGACTTTCCTGATCCCCAATTTAAAGAAATATATATATATATATATTTCTTTCTTCTTTCATTTGTGTCATCTGATTTGAAATAGTCTACAGGGTCTTTTGCCAATAAAAGTAGGGGTTCTCACCTGCCTTTGATCCATCATCATCCAGTAAATAAATCTGTGGGAGTGGGTCCATCTACCCTCCCCTTTTATTTGAGCAAATTCATCATCCTTATCCGGGGTATATCTATGATTTCTCCTTGATCCTTGAGCCTCCATACTCAAATCTTTTATCTGTACCTCTGTGGCCTTATCCTTTATCACCAACCAATAGCCTTGCTTGTTCGACAAGAATTCATTTGATTTGATTCTTCAGTGTGTTATACCACTGCTTGATCCCTTTTTTGACCATACTGGTCTTTATCATTCTTTGATTTTCCTTCTGGAACCAGTCACGTTTGTCCGAAGAGGTTTTTTTAAATATTGAAACCCAGCTGGAGTGTTAAACCTCCCTTTCTTTCCTTGAAGTTGCATTTTGCCACGCTACTCTTGAGTCCCTTGAGAAGTGTTGGGTTTTTCTTGAAAAGAATGAAAATCTTGATTTCAAAAAAGGAGAAACAGAAGAAGAAGCACAATAGGGGTGTGTTCTATACTTACAACCAGGTGAGAATCAGAAAATGAATTTTAGAAATCAGAAAAAAAAAGAATAGAAAGGAGATGCAGAAGGTTAATCAAAATGGGAGGTCTCACTACTAGACAGAGCTGGAGATGAATGTAAAATTTTGGGAGTGATAGTTTAAGGTGATGAGGTTGAGTGAATGGAAAAGATGAGGTTGAGTGAATTTTGAATCTGAGGTTGAGTGAATGTTGGATTGCGGGAGTTTTAGGTTGAAGGTGATGAGTTAGAGATGAGATGGATAATGTTTATATTGGCTAGATGAAGGAGGAGGAAGATGGAGGACAATGAGAAGGGCTGACAGGGATGGAGGAGTGATTGGAAGGTTGGATGAGATAATGATGTAAGATTGTGGATGGAGATTGGATGAGACAATGATGAGGAAGGAATTATTGGGAGATTGGATGAGGGATTGATAGAGATTAGATTATTGAATGATGGAGATCAGAGAAGATAGAGAGGATGATGGTAGATTGACTGGGATGGAGTCATCTCTCAACAATTCTTGTTTTAATTTGTTATTGCTTTGCTTCCAGAGATTCATAAAACAAATTGCTTTGTTTTTTACAGCCACCCACAGTTATCTGGTACCCTTCAAGCATTTGAAAACCTGGAGGTTGGTTGGTATTGATTTGATCTTTCCTATTCTTCTTGTAATGACCATATTTATCAACTTGTGGGTGTTGTTACTTACAAATGCCTTGTTCTATTGAACTCTGAACAAAATCTAACTTATTTTGTTCAATTCTTTTTGCGCATCATGTTGCCTTGGATATCTGTTGCTACCAATCACTATCAAACTCATCCCTTCCCATTGATTCCTCATTCACAAGGTTCTGGACCTTGATTCAGGTTACATTCAAATATTTTTGTAACACTCAGGGGGGCAGCCTAAAAAATCACCTTTCCCTTCCACAGAACTTCCTTCGGCCAGCAACTTTTTGAGTTTTACACCACATAGAAGCTCAGCGTTTTGGTCTCTTGGATCAGGCTCCCCACCACCTGTAGTTTGTCATTGTTGTGGCTGATTGCCTTTGTCATAAATAAAAGGTGCACCACCTTCAGCCAGTTGATGAGTGGTTTGACCTCCTGGAAGAAGCCAGAGAAGGTGGGTCCATCCAAAGAAGAGAACCATTGCAGTTCAATGCTGTGCGCTGCTGGGTTAGTGGGGGCCTCAGGTATTTTGTGCTTCATTGAATGATGGAGGAGGGATTCTTCCAGTCAAGTTATCCTCTTTGTGTCTGCCTTAAGGTGGGCCAGCATCTCTGACAAGTGTGGTTCTCAATCCAGGACACCTCAGGAAAAAAGGATTCTTTTTTTTTATATACACATTCTTTCATCCAGCGTCAAGCAAAAAAAAATAAAAAATAAAAAAATAAAATCACTTCCTGTGTCACTATGGGCACTCTTTCTCTTTCAATTCTCCCAGCTTCTTTTAGTCCTGAAAGTCTAGGAAAGGATTCTCCAGGCCTTTCAAACCCCTAGATCCCTTTTTCAACTCCTCCTTGTTGCTCTTTCAGCACCAAGTTTTGGCCCAGCCCATGCAATAATCATCATCATTGTCATCCCCATCCTCATCCTTGCCAATTATCTCCATTTGTCAAAACAACCACAATCCCCCCCTCTTCAACCATTTGGCAAACAAAGTTTTTACTCACCCATCATTATCACATCTGACTGTCACCAACACAACAACAGTCCACTGACTACTCCCTCATCCAGAGAAAAAGAAAAAAAAGGATTGGATTTTGAATTTGATTCCAAACCTATTGAGACTGTAAATCCCAAGGTTGTGTTGAGCTCTTGATCTGAGGGTACGCAGGGGTTTGGAGCATAAAAGAAGGATGATGATTTCATATGGAATGGAATGAGATCAGCAGAGTAAAAGAAAAAAAACATATAACAGATGAGAAATAAAATGTAATAGATTGACTTACCTGAGGGTACGCAGGGGTTTGGAGCAGAACAGAAGTATGAGGAAAGAGATCCTTCAGTCTGCCCCGAACTCTGCCCTCAGGTAGTGTACAACAGGATTAGGATTTGTGACATGTATGTGCACGCATGTGATTGGTGTGGTTAATGTGAGTGAGAGCGCGTGCATACATGACATGTGGTTGAGGATGGTTTCTAGTGGCCATGTATAGAGAAAGAAATGAGATTGAGAGGGAAATGAAAATGATAACAAAGGACATGAGAAATAATAGACAGGAATCTATGATAGTATTCCAACACCCCCCCTTGCTAGTCAGAGCCGGTGAGACCAAAGGTCCGCCAATGAGCTTCAAGAAGGACCCTGGATAGAGGCTTTGTTAGCATATCCACTAGCATGTCCTTTGTGGCAACGTGACCTACCGTGAAAACGCCTTTGTCTACACACTTCCGTATGAAATGATGGCGGGCGTCAATGTGTTTTGTCCTGGAGTGATGTTTGGGGTTTTTGGCGAGCGCTTTGGCTCCTTTGTTATTGACAAGCATTTGCACGGGGGAAGAATCTTGTAGATGAAGCTTGCAGAGTATGTTGCGGAGCCAGAGTCCCTCCTTCCACAAGTCGGGGAGGGCCTTGTATTCAGCCTTGGTACTGGAGAGCGATAAAGTGGGCTTTTTCCTTGACTTCCAGGAGATGGCTCCTTGCCCCAGCCGGAATGAGTATCCTGACGTAGAGCAACAATCTGATTTGTCTTTGGCCCAGTTGGAGTCGGAGTACCCTGTAAGTTTGATGGACGGGCCGCCGAGAGTCAGGCAATGATGTTGAGCACTACAAAGATAGCGCAGGATGCGGAGGGCAGCGTTCCAATGGTCCAGGGAGGGGTCCTGGAGGAATTGGGACAGCCTGTTGACTGCAAACGCAATGTCGGGGCGGGTGCATTGGGAAATCCAGAGAAGGGATCCCACAAGCTGATTGTACTGGGGAGGAGATGGAGGGGAACCGGGTGCGCGTTGAACTAGATCCCTGAAATGAGTATCAGTAGGGGTGCGGACGGCTTTGGTGTTTTCGGGGAGGAAGGATTCTGCAACGGTTGAGATATAGTGGCCCTGAGAGATAGAGACGGCTTTGCCGTCAAGATCTCTTACGATGGAGATGGAGAGGAAAAGGGAAAGATCTTCATCAGAACCGACTTTGAAACGTTTGCTGACGGACTTGATAAAGGAGCGGACAAAAGAGTTGGTCCCAACAATGAGGAGATCATCCACATGGGCGGTGACGGCACCAATGAGATGTCCGGCGGCCAGCTTGTAGTACAGGGAGGGATTGTACAGGGACCTGGAGAGACCAAGGGACAGGAGCGCGGAATTCAGTTCCCTCTTCCATTGACGAGGGTATTGTTTGAGCCCGTAGATAGACCTGGTGACCTTACAGACCCAGTCCAGGTGGCTAGGATCCTCAAAACCGGGGGGTTGTGCCATGTAGATAGGATTTTCAAGGTGGCCATTCAGGAAGGCCGTTTTGAAATCTAGTTGACGGCCAACCCATCCCTTGTGGGCGAGAAGACTAAGAAGGAGGCGCAGCGTTTCCAGCCTGAGGGTGGGTGCGAAAACCTCGCAGAAATCTAAACCACGAACTTGGGAAAAACCCATGGCAACGAGTCTGGCCTTCAGCTTGATGATGGAACCTTCCGGACGCCTTTTAACCTTGAAAACCCACTTACTGCGAATGATCTTGCGACCCTTTGGAGGTGGTACAAGAGTCCACGTGTTCATGCCTTGGAGGGAGGACAT
Source organism: Puccinia polysora (assembly GCA_025617555.3). Classification (NCBI taxonomy): domain Eukaryota; kingdom Fungi; phylum Basidiomycota; class Pucciniomycetes; order Pucciniales; family Pucciniaceae; genus Puccinia; species Puccinia polysora. The sequence continues at coordinate 7,210,774 of CM062644.1, forward strand.
TTCTTCTTGAGCTGAAACAATCCACCGACGACGATGAGGTGAGCGCATGAGTTGTTTCCAGGTCGTGGGGGCAATAAGATCATCCTTGACAGAGGCACGGCGTGAGTAGTTTCCGTAGCGGGTTGGGGGGCGAGAGACACGGGAAGACCGGCAAGGCAATGCGGCACGGGGAGAATGCGCTATATCGAGAGAAGGCAATGGGGGACTTGGGGGAGGGGGAATGGAAAGTGGTTCAGGAGAGGACGGAGTCAAAGGAGGAGGTGTGAGGGCAAGAGGGTGGAGAAGTATAGAGTCATCATAAGGAGCTGGGCTAGTGGAACAAAACGGCCAAGACACAGGAGCCACCGGGGGGTTTGAAGGGAGGGGAGAAAGAGAATGTGGGGTGGTGGACGGGCAATTGTCGGACGGTGCAGATGGATTCCGTTGCAAGGAGGGGGTGGGAAGAGGAAGGGCAGGCTGAGTCATTGTGAACAAGGGGGAAACCGGTGGTGGAGCTGGCAGATTGTCAGGCCAAGTAAACTCTACAACACTGGGGGAGGGAGTGGCTTTGACTATGGTGTAATGGCCATAAGGGAAGGAGGACTTGTTGAAAAGACAATCACAGGATTTGATTACTTTCCTCGTAACCAGGTTGAGGAGACGGAAACCCATGTGATCTGCCAGATAGGAGAGGAGAGCAGCTGGTTGACCTTTTTGATCTAGTTTTCTTCTGTTGGCTTCTGGAACCTTGTACCATACAAGGCAGCCAAAAGGACGGAGAGTGTCAGGTCTAACATCCGCCGTTTCGAGTATGGAGTTTGGTGAGACAAAACCTTGGGGGGTTTTGCATGGGTAGGAGTTAAAAGCGTAGAGGCAGTGATGGAGAGCATCTACCCAGAAAGATTTTGGGAAGCCTGAGGAGAGAAGCGCGCAGCAGATCATGTTGGAGATAGTGCGTTTGGATCATTTGGCAACCCCGTTCAGTTGGGGTAAGTGAGGAGGACCGGGTTCGTGTGAGATTCCTTTCTCAGCAAGGTATTCCTTCATGGTCTGGTTCAGATATTTGCCTCCATTGTCTGATCTTATTGTGGCGATTCTTGACCGGTCTTGTTTTCAAAAAAGGAGATAAATGACTTGGTGGATTGAAGAACGTCTGATTTGAGTTTGATAGGATAAGCAAAAAGAGCCTTTGAGCAGTTGTCCATGAAGTTTACAAAGTAGTTGAATCCTTCCCTGGAGGTGGTTGTTGGTATTCAAGTATCTGCTCAAATCACTTCATCTTATTCTATTTCATGTTACTCTATTTCATTCTATCTTTGTTCTATTTTACTTTGTTTTCTATTCCTACACCTATTACCTTATTTTCTTTATAATTCCTCAACCCGCTGCCATTTTCCTCTCCCATGCGTCCCCCACATTCAACCGCTGCCAATGCTCCATCTCTGAAGGCCCGCAAGACTGCTCCCCAGGATCTCTCAAACCATCATTCTCACTCACCCGGACGCGCTCCATCCTCCAACCAACTTCAATTCCTTCCCGACATCAACCAGCTTGCCCACCAGCTACCGCTACAGCTCAAGCTCAAGCTCACCCAATTACCAACTCAAAGAACACAACACCAGATCAATCCTCCCTTATTCTTTCTTTCCCCCTCTTCTTCTTCTTCACCGCTCTGTCTAGTCAACACGCTATCTGGTCCTTTTAAGGTTTCTACTCAATTATGTTTCTTTTCTTTCTGATTCCTTTTCTCTGATCATCCCTTGCTGAAATTTAAACGTCCTTTTAAGTCTCTTATACTTTCAGATTTACAGTCCCACTCACTTATTGGACCAGATAGGCTCTATGTCCAACTCGTAAGAACAACTCAACCCATCAAAGCTCAACATTCCCCTTCTGAATGATTTGAACTTCCCATCTTGGAGTCTCAGGATCAAGAGTTATCTCCGCAGGAAAGGACTTCTCGAGTTGAACGTTGAACCCCCTCCTTCACCTATGACCGGGCCCCAAAAGAAGAAGATTTATGAAGCCGCAGACATAATCATTCAACATCTTGGCAAATCGGCTTTCAAATCCATTGTCAATGATGACAACAATGGTAATCCCCATGCCATCTGGCAGGCCATTCTTGAACAATATGCCTCACAATCCTCCAAAAATTGCGGCCACATCTGGCTTAATTTCATCCGGTACCTCTTCAAATGCAATCTGATGACCTACATCAAGGACTGCAGGAAACTCATGAACAAACTAACAGTTGTTAGAATTGAGGTTCCTCCTGACATCCTCAGCTACACCATCCTTGCCAAACTCCCCAGCTCATTCTACCACATTGTCAACTCCCTAATTCTTAATGACTCCCTACTTCAAAACCCAACTGGTATCTTGAACAAGCTCCACGAGGTCCTTCACCTCAAATCCTCTCGACTGCCGGACGTCAACCCGTCGTTAGATACGACTCCTTTGGTCGCTCTGCACAAGTCCACAGCTAGGACCATAACAAGGAAAAAGCCCAAGAATCCCTGCTCTAAAGGACACCACAACCCCTTAGCCAAACACCCAGAGAGCAAATGCTGGTTTGTCCACCCTCACCTCAGAACCAAATGGAACAAGATTCACTCATCAAATCTCCACTCAGTCGACAAAAGCCCACCCCCCAAGGATATAAGCAGCTCCAAAGGTGCCGAGCTTCACTTCAACGCCCAAATCTACCTGTCATCTGACAGAAAAGACTCTCATCTTCCGGTCCTGGACTCTGGGGCAAGCCACCACATTGTCAATGACCCTAAGGTTATGTTTTATTGCACTCCCATTCATCTTGAGGTGGGAACCGGCTCCCCAAATAACTCCCTTACAGCTACGAATTCTGGATCAGCCAAGCTCACCAATCATCTTGGCTCTTCCATCATCCTTCAAAAATTTCTTCGCATTCCGTCAATCAACCGGTGCCTCATCTCTCTCACTCAACTAAACTCTTCTAAGGCAAACTTCTCAAAAATTGGATACTCGGGCTTTGAAGTGAAGCTGGATAAGATTAGCTTTGTGGGCACCACAAACAACAAATTAGCGGAACTTTGTGGAACCAAGTTTCAGCGATGCAATCAGTCTACAATGCTTCTCAAGGCTCCGGACAACCTCTGGCATCTGCGTCTTGGTCACGCTAGTACTCAATCCCTCAAGACTCTCAATCTATGCTCTGATGACTCTGATGCTCAATCCCCCATCTGCCAAATCTGCAAGACTTGCAAGCAAGTGTTGACTCCTTTCAACCATAAATTCAAAAGGGTCACCAACCTACTTGAAGCTGTCCATCTGGACATTTTCAGACCTTTCTCCATCACCTCAAACTCGGGGTTCTCCTACTTCCTCTCCCTCACGGATTGATTCTCCGGATATTGCTCCGTGGCTCTCCTCAAACTGAAAAGCAAGGCACTTTCCGCCATCAAAGACTTTGTGGCGCGAGCCAAACGTCAAACTGGCCATTCCGTGAAACTTCTGATTTCTGATAACAGCGGCGAGTTCATCTCCTCCGAACTTCACGCCTTCTGCCTTGAAAAAGGAATCTCTCAGCACTTCTCTCCCCCCTACACTCCTCAGCAAAACGGACTTTCTGGGAGATCAAATTGCCTAATTCTGGAAAAGGCTTGCTTCCTGCTAAATCAAAGTAATCTACCGCTCAAGTTCTGGGAAGAGGCCGTCAATACTGCCACCCACATCCTTAACGCTCTCCCCTCTAGAACTCGTGGCAACACTGTTCCTTACAACATCTGGCACGGACAATCTTTCAACCTCAACTGCCTACAACCTTTTGGTTGCGCTGCCTTTGCTATCATTCCCAAAGCTGATCGAACTTTCAAACTCCTCCCCACCAGCAAAAGAGCGATTCTGCTCGGGTACGTCAATGACTTTTTGTCATTCAGACTGTTGGACCTGGACTCCTCCAAAATTTTCATCTCCGCAAATGTGTCATTTGACGAGCTCTCCTTTCCTTCCCTGCCCGGCTCAACACCATTGCATTGTCCTACCAGCTCCGACCACATACTGACCCCCTTTTCTCCTCTTTCCCCTCCCATAAACAACTCTTTGGATCTTCCCTCTGCTCCTCTTCTTTCCTCCCCAAATTCCATTGATGTCCCCCCCGCCAACTCACCCCCCGCACCTGTATCCCCTCATAACACTCCTGGCTCCACCATCCCATCCGCTATCAATCCCCCTCTCCCCGCTCCTCAACTGTCTCCCGACAGGCTAACTCACGACAATATTATCCCCCATCCACGTTGCCTCAACTCGAAAATAGGTCTTCCCGCCATCTATCTCATTGTTGACAACAGCTATTCAGATCCCAAGTCAGTCCAAGAGGCCCTCAACTCGAAATACCAAGAAGAGTGGCTTGAAGCAATGAGGCACAAAGAACTCAACTTACTCAACTATCAAGTCTGGGAAGAGACTAATCTCCCCAAGGGCAAGCTAGGACTTAGATGCGTATGGGTTTTTCGGACAAGACAAGACGAGCAGAACCAAATCGTTGAGTTCAAAGCCCGCCTATGCATACAAGGCTTCAGCCAACAGTATGGCATTTACTTCACCTCCACTTTCTCGCCCACTGGGGACAAGACCTCCCTCCGTATGCTCATTGCCCTGGCAGCTCATCTAAAACTCAAATTCCACCAAGTTGATGTGAAGGCCGCTTTTCTGAATGCCCCTCTTTGCAAAGAAGTCTACCTCACCCCTCCACCCTACATCTCCGTGGCAAGCGGAAAGTACCTCAAGCTCAAGAAGGCCTTGTACGGTCTCAAACAGGCACCAGTGGCCTGGTACAACACACTGAGCAGCTGGCTTGTTGACCTTGGTTTCCACCGGAGCGAGGCCAACCAATGCGTCTTTTGGAAAGATTCCACTTACCTCTACGTCCATGTTGACAATATTGCAATATTCAGTGATCATCCGGACGCTTTTGTTAGCCAACTCAGCTCCAAATTCAAGATAAAGGACCTGGGACCGGCTTCCATACTTCTCGGAATGAATGTCACTCACCTTTTGAATGGATTCAAGCTCTCCCACAGCTCGTACATCAACCAAATTTGTGGACAATATGCGCTTCCGCCGCACAAGTCATTCTCAACTCCCTTCAGGCCTCATGGGAAGCTATATGCCTCAAGCAAGGAAGACCATCACCAGTTTCTGCAGTCGGGCACAAACTATAGAAAGATTGTTGGTGAGCTCAATCATATCAGTATATGCACAAGACCCGATATCACCTTTGCGGTAAACTACCTGGCCCAATTCCTCATTAAACCAAATCTTCACCACTATCAAGCGGCCTTACAAGTCCTCCAATATCTTCAGCACAGCTCAAGCCAGGGAATAACATTCATCCCCTCCTCCTCTTCCCTCCCCCCCCTTGAAGCGTACGTTGATGCCAAGTGGGCAACCCGCCCCGCCACAAGGAGGTCTGTCTCTGGGATAGTCATTTGCTGGCTCGGAAGTTTCATCACCTGGAAATGTAGAAAACAGCCAACCCTTTCATTATCCACCACTGAAGCCAAGTACAAGGCGCTGGGCGACGCCATCAAGGAATTAAGCTTGGTAAAATTGCTCATGAGCAATTTCCTGCCGGGAGAAGCTACCAACCGGCCATCGTCCACAAGGACAAGAAGGGCTGTTTTAAACTAGCTCTCAACCAAGCTAATCACGCCACGTTTCACACGAAACACATGGAATTGCGGTTTCACTATGTCCGCAATGAAATTCTGAAAAACGCAATCAAGCTCCTGAAAGTGTCCTCCAAGAAGAATCTGGAGGATTTCCTCACCAAACCGGTAGATAGGATGGCGCTTTACCGCGCGTTAGACGCTCTAAACATCTCAAAGTGATTTGAGCAAGGGAGGCTGTTGGTATTCAAGTATCTTCTCAAATCACTTCATCTCATTCTATTTCATGTTACTCTATTTCATTCTATCTTTGTTCTATTTTACTTTGTTTTCTATTCCTACACCTATTACCTTATTTTCTTTATAAGTCCTCAACCCGCTGCCATTTTCCTCTCCCGTGCGTCCCTCACATTCAACCGCTGCCAATGCTCCATCTCTGAAGGCCCGCAAGACTGCTCCCCAGGATCTCTCAAACCGTCATTCTCACTCACCTGGACGCGCTCCATCCTCCAACCAACTTCAAGTCCTTCCCGACATCAACCAGCTCGCCCACCAGCTACCGCTACAGCTCAAGCTCAAGCTCACCCAATTAAAAACTCAAAGAACACAACACCGGATCAATCCTCCCTTATTCTTTCTTTCCCCCTCTTCTTCTTCTTCACCGCTCTGTCTAGTCAACAAGCTATCTGGTCCTTTTAAGGTGTCTACTCAATTATGTTTCTTTTCTTTCTGATTCCTTTTCTCTGATCATCCCTTGCTGAAATTTAAACTTCCTTTTAAGTCTCTTATACTTTCAGTGGTCTCAAAAATGCACACATCCGTGTGGATCAGTTCCCCTGGTTTTGATGATCGGTAGCTGAGGCGGGAATGGAAAGGTTGTCTTGTCATTTTTGATTGGATACATGTGGTGCATTGCTGGACTTCTTTTTTGTTCCTTGGTTGGGGGGTTATCCCGTGCAACCTGAGGTATTTCTTGAGGGATTTCAGATTCAAGTGAGATAGCCTACAGTGATAGCCAAAGAGACTGTTGTCAGAAGCTTGAGTGATACTCAAGCGAATTGATTCTTTGTTGCTTACATTTGCTTGAGGCAGATAGTAAAGGTTTCCCTTCCTGTACCCCGTTTGGAGCGGTGGTTGATTTATATTTGAGATCAATTGGTGGAAAATCTTGCAACTGTCTTTATGGAATACCACCATCAGTCCAGAGTCACATATACTCAAGACGGAGAGAAGGGGCTCATGAAGATCCGGCGCCACCAAAGATTTGAGTTGTCCAAACGGAAAGTGAATAATTCCTCTTTCGAGCAACAATATCTTTGATCCGTCTGCCAGGCGAATGACAGTGTTATCTGGTGTTCTATTTTTGATTTGATCTTGATGAGGAGTCATTGAGACCAAGCATCAGGAATCAAGGTTAAAATCGTGTTGTATGGCGTGAGAAGGAGTTGATGAGATGCAAGTGGCCAATCCAGCGTGCACTATGATCTCCGAGTCAGAAAAATTGTTGGATTTGGAGTTTAATTCGGTTGCTTTGGTCTTGGTCAAGTTTGCATTCACGGGCCTCAAATTGTTCCCGGAGGACCAATTCTTGGTCTTGTTGGTGGTTCTCTTCATCTGGTCTAGTACCTTACAAACCTTGGTACACCTCAAGAAGGAATGCCCTTCAACGTTGCAGTGAGTGCAGAAATACGTTCTGGGCGGTCTGGAATCTGGATTTTGATTTGAGGAAGAGGCGTGTTTTTTTTGATTTAGTTTGGTTGAGTTAGCCATAGCTTCATTGTTTTTGGTTTGATGTCGGAGGTGTTCTTGCTTCAGGGCGGCAATGAGTTTTGAGGAAGGAACTGATTCTTCATTCATCATACGGGAGACGCAGTTTAGCCAGTCGTCAGGCAGAGAGAGAAGGATGGCTGTTGATTGGAGATTGTTGGCGGTGAGAGTATTTTTTGCTGTGATCAGGGAAGAGAGCTTCTCTCCATACAATACTATTTCTGACAGGTGTGTTGTCATATCCTTGTCGTTGAGTCAGGTGAGGAGAAGTTTCCAAAGCCAATATATTCTACCTCTGGACGATTTATCTTGATGAGCCTTGCGCAAGGCATTCCACATTCCGACGGCGCTTTCCTTGTGTTTCCGTATGAACTGGAAGTTCGACAATGTGATAGATCTAGAGATGACTGAACATACCGCAAGATTTTCACGAGTCCAAGTTTCCTGATTTGCTTTTTGTGTTTTGTTACTGATTAGGTATCCTTCACCGGAAGCTCGGAAATGGATTCGGAGAATCATCGCCCAGTCAAGATAATTTGATTTGGATCCAGGGGCGTTGAGAGGGATGATGGCGGGAGTTTTGAGTACTTGATGGGAGGAACTCATTTCTTCCATGATTGAGGAGTTAACAACACTAATGAAGTGACGGATCCTTCTGAGTAGCAAGTGTGTTCAGTTATAAATGTAGCTCTGGGCTCATAACCTGTTGAGCTCTTGATCTGAGGGTACGCAGGGGTTTGGAGCAGAACAGAAGGATGATGATTTCATATGGAATGGAATGAGATCAGCAGAGTAAAAGAAAACAAACATATAACAGATGAGAAATAAAATGTAATAGATTGACTTACCTGAGGGTATGCAGGGGTTTGGAGAAGAACAGAAGGATGAGGAAAGAGATCCTTCAGTCTGCCCCAAACTCTGCCCTCAGGTAGTGTACAACAGGATTAGGATTTGTGACATGTATGTGCACGCATGTGATTGGTGTGGTTAATGTGAGTGAGAGCGCGTGCATACATGACATGTGGTTGAGGATGGTTTCTAGTGGCCATGTATAGAGAAAGAAATGAGATTGAGAGGGAAATGAAAATGATAACAAAGAACATGAGAAAGAATAGACAGGAATCTATGATAGTATTCCAACAGGTTGTTGGTTCAATCCCAGCCCAGAGGACCAAAGGTAAGACTCCAAACGGTACTGAGCCGCAGGCAGTTCTGTAGAGGGGAAAGGTGCTTTTTAGGATACCCTCCTGAGTGTTACAAAAATATTTAAATTTAACCAGAATCAAGGTCCAGAACCTTATGAACAAGGAATAAATGGAAGGGATGAGTTTGAAGATAGTTGGTAGCAAGGAAACAAAACTATCCAAGGCAGGATGGCGCGGGAAAAGACTTGAAAAAATAAGTCAAAGTTTGTTCAGAGTTCAATAGAACAAGGCAGTTGTAAGTAACAAAACCCACAAGTAATAACTCTGGTTGTCAGAAGAATATTAGGAATGATCAAATCAATCCCAACCAAGCTCTAGGTTCTCAATGAACCTTCCCAAATCTCTGCAATCAAGCAAGGGTACCAGATAGCTGTGGGTGGCTTTACAAAACACAGCAATTTGTTTTATGAAGCTCTAGAATCAACAAAGTAACAATTTCAAAAAAAAATAACCCAGAACTTCTCAAGGGACTCAAGAATAGCGTGGCAGAATCCAACTTTAAAGAAATACAGGGAGTTTTAACCCTCTCATTTTCAAGCTTAAAGAAGCCTCTCAGTCAAGCTTGACTGGCTCCGGAATGATAATTAAAGAATGATCAAGACCAGTATGGTCAAAAAAGGGACCAAAGAGTGGTATAACGCACTCAAGAATTCAATCAAATGAATTCTTCTTCAACCACACAGGCTATTGGTTGGTGATACAAATAAGTCCAAAGAGGGAAGGATCAAGATTTTAGTATGGAGGCTCAAAGATCAAGGGGAAATCATAGATATGCCCAGGATAAAATTCTCAGATAAAAGGGAAGCACCCCATGTATTTATTGCATAGATGATGATGATAAATGGATCAAAGATTGTGAATGAAAAGATGGATTTCTGATGAAAAAGGCAGGGGAGATCCCCTCCTTTTATGGGCAAGAGGCCCTGTAGAATACTTAAAATAAATAACTACAAATGAGTGCAGAATTTTTTTTTTTAGTTTATTTTGGATCAGATCAAAACAATTAAGCATAGTGAAAGATGAAGCGCAAAATAAGAAAAAAAAATGGAAAAAGAAACCAGACTGCGGGCAGGGGATCAGCCTCCGTGCAATAGGGGATGAAAAGTTGCGGCGGCACATGGCAGCAGCTGGAGGATGATGGCAAACCGCAAGGGCAATGGTGAACCGTGGTGAAGACTGCAAGAGAAGATACAGGATAGTTGGATGATTGGGAAAAGGATGGGGTGGCCGTTGAGAGCTGGATTAATCCTTGATTGGGATCAATTGCTATTACCAGGAAAAATCCAATCCATTGGTGGGAGAGATTGAGAGGGTGAGGATGGCCATCCACAAGCTGGCAGGCAATGGTGGTGATGGCCTCACAGACGGATAAGGGATGGTGATTGTGTGGAATTGAGATGGCCAATGAGCGGAGGGAAAGTTGATGACCAAAGGCAGCACCAACGGGCCCAAGCAACAGCTTTCTGGTTGCCAGGTGAATAAGCCAGAGGTGATGATGTTTCCATTTCCTCAGATCTGATCTGTGGAGGCAACCAATCTCAGAAGTAAGTCCTCCCAATTTTGCACCGCTTGGGCAAGACTCTTGTTGTTTTTTTGTGAAACCCCACTCTTGCCACACTTGTGAGCCACTTTGGAAATCTGCTCTTTGGATCCTCTAGGAAGTCCATTATTCAAAATGGCTTCTGACGGTACCCCCACCCCCTCTGCTCAACCTAGGATGGTCAAGGTCAAACCTCAGAAAAGCGACTTAGGGTTCAAAGGGGTAAATGTTGAAAGGTTCTTGGACTCTTATGAAATGGCTACTGAAGTGGATGGGGCATTTGAATAAGACATGGCCTATCAGTTAAAATTCTTTATCTCCCTAAATGAAGTCATGGAAATAATTGAGGCATTTGAGGGATTTGAATCCCACAACTGGCAGCTTCTAAAGGAAGAAATGTTGGCATATTGGTTTAAAATAGATGTAGATTGATTTACTTTGCAGTACTTGGATGATCTTGTCTCTCAATATATCTCAAATGGTGGTTTCTCTTCAGCCTCTGACTATCAGTCTTTCAGAAAGTCATGGGATCCAATCCAAATTCCAAAACAATCACATTGATACCGTGGAAAAATTTTGAGTGCAATTTTTCCAATCTTTTTTGCTAGCAGTGCACAAAAGGATTAGGGATGAATTGGTAAAGTCTGGATCAATGATCACCACCACGGATAATTGATTCAAGCTCCCTATGTTCCTTGTCGTTAGGATTACTTTGGATGAAGTTATGAAAGGTCAAACTGCTTTAACTTTTGAAAATCCTAGAACCACTGAACTAGTCCATGCTCCTTCTTTCAAAGAGTCCAAAAAAATTTTGAATAAGATGGAGGCAGATCACAGGCCAAAATTGAATCCACAGTCCAACTGGGAATCTCCTGCTATAAACAAAATCACCAAAATACTCCAAGCTTTTGAGAGCAAAATTGATCAAAAGATTTCTTCTCTTGATACTCCTAAACCCTCTAACTCTGTCCCCAAATTAACTCTGGTCTGTTACTACTGTCATAGGGAAGGCCATGGAACCAGAAAATTTCTTGAACTCCAGAAGGATAAGGAGGAAAAGTTGGTGGATCAGAAGGGGAACAATTTTTTCTTCCTAATGGTGCTCTGATCCCTTTTGATTCATCTCTCCCTATTTGCCATTTAGTGGCCTCTTATCAGCCACCACATCCTATGAAGGCATCTGGGGCTCCTTTCAATTTTAAATCTTCCTGTGGTAATGTTCAACCTTGGTATCCTTCAGCCATCTCCTTCTCCAGTCTTCCTGGAGTTATCAATCTGATCAGTCTAGGAAACCACATGATGAACCTAAACCTCACAACTCTTCTTCCTTTCCAACTTCAATTCTTTGAAAGCTGGTTGAATGTCAATCCTCACCTGAGCCTCATTCCTATGATGTAGAAGACATGGAGGTGGGAAAGGAACCACTGAAGGAAGGGTTTCAAATCACTGTGATCCTACTCCCTCATCTAAATCACCTCAACCTTCTGATCCTGTTCCTGCTTCACCAGAACTTCCTCCCTCCACCCAGCCCAAAGTTTGGTTTGAGAGGGGAATTTCAAAGGACCACCCCAATGCTGTGAAAGGGGTATTGAAGAAAATTTCAGATCTTAAAATTCCTGATCTATCTTTTGCTGAACTACTGTCAATCTCTCCATCTGTTGCTGAAGGAATGAAGAAATGGGTCTCTTGTTGACATGTGGAAATTGGTCCTGACACATTAAAGTTTTCCTCTGGTACTTTGATGGAAGACTCTGGTGGAACAAATCCCTCCTCAGAGTCCAACATTTACTCCTGTCGTCTTGGTTTTCTTCCTTGTTATCTTGGTGATTCAGCTCTAACTTTTTCTCCTCTTGTGGATTCTGGATCTCAGCTCAACTTAATTTCAGATTCCATTGCTTGAAAACTCAAGCTTATTCCTAGGGTCAGCTTCAATTCTGCATTTTATGTGATAGGGAATCAATCTTGTGAACTGGTTGGTATGGTTGAAGATGTCCCGGTTAGGACTTATCCTTACAGACGCTAAGACCATTGCTTCCAAAACTTAGGGAAAACTAGGGGACTTTCTCTCTCTTGCTTCCACAACATTCAACTCAACACCTGGGATAGCCCCCTGAGTGGAATCAAGACAATGCCCTTAATATTTACCAACACAACTCCACCAAGAAGGCGCTAGAAGATTTTGGTTTTGGACACCTCAACGCTGTGAAAGCACCCGCTCCAATGATCACACACAATGTTGTGGTACAAGATTTGACTGAATTTGATGTGAAGACCATGCATAAGGCATTAGGCACCCTCATACACCTAGCCATTCACACAAGGCCAGATATTCAGTTTACGGTCAACCTGTTGTCCCTATTTGCAAACAAGCCAACTCAAGCCCAGTGGAAGATGGTAAAACACCTATATTGGTACCTACAAGGGACAAAGTCTGTGGGCCTCTTATTCACAAAGTCCGCCAACCCCGGAGATCAACTGTGTGGATGGGCAGACGCAGATTACGGCTGGTCCATCACCACCCAAAAACCAACATCTTGTTACATGGTTACCCTATATGGAAATCCCATCAGTTGGACCACAAAGAAACAATCCATTTCTCCCAATCCACAACGGAAGCAGAATTTGTGGAAATCAACTTTTGTGCAAAAAAAATCAGGTGGCTTTCAACACTCATCATTGGAATTGGCATCCCAATCTCAAAGCCAAAAATCAAAAAAGACAACCAAGGGGCAAACTTCATAAGCAAGGAAGCCCAACAAAACCACAACTCATGGAACATCAAGGTCCGGTTCCAGTATGTACAAGACCTTGTCTCCAAATCCATACTCTCCGTCAAACATACACCGTTGGATGACATGATAGCTGACATTCTCACAAAGCCCCTTGGGTACGTCAAGGTGGTACAGGCTAGACTCCAACTACACCTCACATCCGCTGAATCTAGGAGGAGTGTTAACTGAAGATCCAGTGGTCCTCCGCAGTTTCCGTTGCGCAGACCTCTTACTGTAGTTGCAAGTGTACCAGGTATATCTTCAGAATGTGACAACAAGGATCCTCTTGGTCACCACCACTTCATCTTCTTCTGCACCGTATCACACCTCAATCTATCTCAACTCCATGTCCAATCTCCCTCTCCCTTTCTGTTCTCACCACCTCACCAATCCTGAATACCATTCCGCACGCGTCCAAACCTTCGCTACGTAGCTAACTCAAGGAGGAGAAAGTTACAAACCAACCATATACCACTAGCTCCAGGCCAAGTTAGCCAGTAGTGCTTTTGACTCAGGTGATCTATTGTGTCCTACCCTTTTTACTCTGTTCATGTTCTGATGGCTATCACTTTCACTCCTTTCTAAATCATGTCTGTTCACGTCTCTTTATCACAAACTACCTCATGTGTCTTAGACTATACTGTTACAAGATTTGGTTGTTGAATTGAAATAAAGAGACTCTCAAGAAATATTAACAATAACATCCAGCAGTTACTAATGCCTGCATTGTATAAGTTGATGTTTTTTCTAAGATCCAGTCACTTTGCAGATGATAACACCCAACTGATTGAGGGCCTCTCTCATATTAATGCATCTTTTCAAAATTACTTTGCAATAAGGATATTATTAATAGTAAAATGGATTCACCAGCATAGGTTCCAAATCAGATCATGCGTTGATACGTTGATCCACTACAAACACTGATTATTCTACCATAGTGTGTAACAAAGGTGTAACAATTAAGTAAAAAATGTGTAAAAATTATTTCATTTTTCTGCTTCCTAGGTTTTTTTTGTAAATTTGCTTGTTTATCTCTAGTTTTTTTTTAATTTCAATGACAAAACTCATTTATATGGAAAATATTCATATTTCATTATTTAAACCATCCACCTTTGTTCTACAAACAGTGAAATGAAAATTTAAAAAGCGCAATTGAAATGCATTGGAAAAAGTGAAATTTCAATGAAAATCAAACTTTTTGATTTCAATGCACTTCAAACAGTGCAATTTCAATTCACTGCAAAAATTGAAATTTTAATGCACTCCAAACAGCAAAATTGAAATCCATTGCAAAACATGCAACTGCAACACACTGAAAAAAGTGCAATTGAAGTGCCTTGCAAAAATTGCAATTGAAATGCACTGGAAACAAGTAAATTCAAATGTGATGCAAACAGGGACATTTCAATGCAATGTAAACATTTCAATTTCAATTAACTTCAAAAGTTTCAATTGAAATTTCTATAACTGCAAAAAGTGAATTTTGATGCACTGCAATCAGTGCAATCGCAATGGACTTCAAATAATGCCATTGCGCTACACATCAAATGGTGAAATATCAATGCAATAAGAAGAGTGCAATTTTGATGCAATGAAAACAGGAAAAAATTTTTAAATGAAAACAATTCAATTGCAATTCACTGCAAACAGTGCCATTGCAATGCACTGAAAAAATTGCAATGGAAATGCAATGAAAATTGCACTTGCATTGCACTGCAAAAGTTGCAATGGCTATGCCATGGAAACAGATAAAATTGAAATTCAATGAAAAAAATGCAATTGAAATTCAATTAATTAAGTGCAATTGCTGTGCAATTACAACGGGTAAATTTCAATGCACTGAAAACATTTTAATTTCAGTGCACTGGAAAAAGGGAAATGGAAAAGCAATGCAACCAATGAAAATTAAATGCACTGCATGTTGAGATTGAAAAAGCTAAAAGCTGATGTATTTCAGAAAAAAGCTGATAGAGATGATAACAGAAAAAACACAACTGGAGAAAAGGAAATCACCTAAAATACCAAGAAAAATCAGAAGACTAAGCACCACTTGAGACAAAAAATACTTAATTAAAACAACCATGTAAACTCTTACTGAACACCACTAGATTCATGAAACCTGATGAGGAAATAGTAAATTCAATCAGAAGACTTGAAATGAGGAGAACACAAAAAATGGGCTGATTGCAGCACTTACCTGATCCAAGACCCACCACTGCTGGATCACCTAACTGGTAAGGTGATGAAACTCAGCAAAAGTGCATCCAAACCAGGTATGCAAGTTAAGTTTATATACTACATACAAAAGCAAGTATCCTTGTTGAGGATATGGTGGGGAATTTATTGGTCACATTTTTTTCTGCTTTATTTTAACTGCTCAGTAGGGAGGGGACCACAAAAATCCCCAGATGTGCAAAGGCTGAGTATCCAGCTGAGCAAATGGTTTTTGTTAATTTAAAAATTGTACTGGAGCTTTGAAGCTGAGATGCAAGCCAGATCTTCTCCACTGGGCAACAGACTGCTGAGCAAATTGCTCAGATGGGCAAAGGCAAAAATTTTCTACTCACCCCATTCCATGGTTTTTTTTTCTTGATTTTTTTTTCTCCCTTTGCCTTTCTTTTTTTTCATATTTCTACTTTTAATCTTCATTTAAAACTTTTTTTTGTTTATCTCCATTTTATTTAGGATTAAATATTGACTTGTATAAATTTTTGCATTTATTGGTTGTTCACTGATGAACTCTTTTTTCTCCATTTGTTGTATCTCATCTGTGTTTTCACTACTCTGTGCAACATTTTTTCAAGGAGCATGAATTTCATTTTTCTGAGGTATTGAAAATTACTTTGTGAAGAAAATACAAGGCTTTTTCACATTCCCAATAATTTTCTTTTTGTTGTTTTGAATTCCCATTACCATTCAATTTTCCACTTTTTTCTGTTTCCTAATCATCTCACTGTTTATCTTGTTTGTTTTCCCAGAGGTACTTCCTGACTTTGAATTCCATTATTTCTTTTCTGATCACTGATTCACTCATTTTTCATTCATTTCCTGTATTTCATCCATGTCTTTTGGCTACCCCATACAAGTTCATGGAAGAAAATCACATTTCCCCATGGTATTTTATACACTAAAAATTTCATTGCCCAAAGGCAATACATGCATTCTGAATTTCAGTTAAAAGAGGTTCTGAGTACAACACTATTCATAGTTTAAAGTGGTTGAAAGCACCCAGGCAAATGATTAACACTTGTGGCAGAAGGAAGAATAGATTTTTGTTCATTTTCTGATTATTTACTCATTCTTCCCCTATTGCCTGGTTCTCATTGATATGCTTGGAATACTTCATCAAACAGTTGTTCATACGCTCAAATTTCATTTTTCCAAGGTGTAATATATGTTATAACTTTCATTTCCCAAAAGCAATATGTACATCATGAATTCCATCTTACAAAGGCAGTATATAAATTTTATTCATAAATAGAAGCGGTTGAAATGGCCCAGGGGAAGGATTGAGCACTTGTTAAAGAAGGAAGTCCAGATTACTGATACAAGCTCAAAATGAAAATCTTGATTACTGAACAAGGGCACACCGAAATCATTATCTGCCACCTACACTTCCAGCTCTTGAGCATTGCAGCAAGCAGCTGGCTCAGTAGTTGATGAAGCAGCATGAGAGAACTTCCCCTCTTGAGAGGCAGAAAGCACTTTGGGTTGCTGGATTGAAGGCGTTGCCATCTTGGAGTCTGGAGGAATTGTTGATGGTGGCAATGAATGCAAAACTGATGGGTTTTCAACATGATTAAATAATGTTCATTCATGCCTTGACTGCTAAAATAAAAATTGGTACGCTTCAGTTTCCTCAAATGAAGTGCAAAAGATACAACATATAAACTCTTGCAGGCAAACCTCATTCACCTGGGTTTGATTGCAGGGGGTGCCATAAGCTTTAGGTTTGGCCGTATCCGTGGTCTGATCCTTTGCAGTTGGGCATGTATCCGTGTTTTGACCATTTGTGTTTGGAATGTTATCCATTGTTTGATTGTAAGCGTTATCTACGGCTTGGACCTTTGAGTTATTGTTTGCTTGCCCTGAGGGGGATGGCTGTGGCAAAGAAACCAAAAAATATATATCCAGTCCATTGGCTATTCACATGTTTTGATACCCAGCCTCAAGTGATTGTATGAGAACTTACTCGTTTTCCATTGAGGTTCACCCCACGTGTACAAAACAACTCTGCCAAGGCACCATGAGCAACATGCTCAAATTCAGCCGTATTGAACAATTGGCTTGCCCTTGCTATATCTGGGCCTAGAAACTCAACCAAAACCTTTTTGGCAAATGCCTCCAACCCAGCTTTGGATGCTAGTTTGGGAGGGGGTGCTGTTTAGACCGGGGCTGATGAGGACTTGGTGCTGATTTCAGAGTATTGGGAGGAGGTAGAGCAGTCGGAATAACCATTCAATGACACAGAATCTCGGATATTTTTGATTGGCCGCGTTGCCTAAGTGGAAGTCCTAGTTGGTACTGCTAAATGATCTGATTTGGCAGAACAAGGCTTCTTGGATGGACTGCTTGATTGATGGAATGGCATAGGGGGTGGAGTTGGAGTTGTCAAGCTTATAGATGGAGTAAGTTGCGAATTGTTATTTGGATGTTGTGGGCCAGTGTAAGTTCCACATAGCGGATGCTCAGTGTTGGTATTTTGGCGACTTGGAATCCTATGATCTGAGAGGAAGCTAGCAATTTCAGTCTATGCAACAAGCTTTGGTTTTTTTTGATTTGAGAAGCAGAACATACCTGATACAAAACTTGCATCAAAAATTGACTTGCTGTTTGATGATCCACCTTGGTTGGTTGTGGAGTTGGGATATTGGGACAGTAAAGATGTCTGAGTAGGTTGCGTAGTGTGCAATTCAGACATTGTTCTGTGCGCACTTGGTACCGGTACCGTGAAGGAGAAGCTAGGTGGTACACAAGCAGTTGTGTTGGACTTGGGATCCAAAAAAGTAGGTTTAGGTTGGCTTAGCATGGGGGGAGCTGGGGTTTGTGGCACTGAAGTTGGGTGAGCGGTGTAAGACTCCAAACGGTGCTAAGCCGTGGCAGTTCTGTGGAGGGGAAAGGTGCTGTTTAGGCTGCCCTCCTAGGAGTTACAATAATATTTTAATGTAACCGGAATCAAGGTCCAGAACCTTATGGATGAGAAATCAAACTAAGAGAAGAGGATAAGAGTTGTCGGTAGCAATGGAAACAACACTATCTGAGACAAGATGGCGCAGGGAAAGACTCGAACAAATAAGTCAAAGTTTGTTCAGATTTTAATAGAACAAGGCAGTTGTAAGTAACAACGCCCACAAGCTAATAACTCTGGTCGTCAGCAGCTGATTAGGAAAGATCAACTCAATCCCAACCAACCTCCAGGTTCTCAATGAACCTGCCCAACTCTCCGCAATCAAGCGCTTGAAGGGTACCAGATAACTGTGGGAGGCCGAACAAAACAAAAGCAATTTGTTTATGAAGCTCTAGAAGCAAATCAATAACAAATTTGAGCAAGAATATCCCAACACTTCTCAAGGAACTCAAGAATAGCGTGGCGAAATTCAACCTCGAAGAAGAAGGGAGGTATAACACTCCAGGTTTTAAGCTTAATAAAACCTCTTCAATCAAACGTGATTGGCTCCAGAAAGATGATCAAGGGAGATCAAGACCAGTATGGTCGGAAAAAGGGATCAGAGTGGTATAACACACTCAAGAATTCAGGCAGACAGGAATTCTTCTTCAACCAGCAAGGCTATTGGTTGGTGATAAGGATCAAGGTCACAAAGGACAGAGTTTTGAGTATGGAGGCTCAAAGGATCAAGGGGCAATCATAGATATACCTGGATAATTTTGCTCAGATAAGTGGGGAAGGATGCCCACGGATAAATTGCTTATGATGATGCGATGCTCTGAGGAACTAGGATGATGCCATATCGTCCCAAAAGGCAGGGGAGAGCCCCTCCTTATATGGGCAGGAGGCCCTGTTAGACTATATACAACGGATTCTACAAATAGAGCGGAAACGGGAAGGTAACCATGTGGTCACTCGCGTTGGTCAAGGATCTGCCAAATGCTTGCGGGAGCGGTCGGGATGGATTCAGTAGATCATGAATGAGCGTCGCGCGACGGTAGCAAAGAGGAGATTGGGAGGCGCAACGACGAAGATGAAGAAACGCAACAACAAAGATGCGGACGTTCTATAACAACGGCGGAGATGGGAAGCAACACGGATAAAGAACGCGCGACGCGCGCGGATGAAAGGAGCGCGGCGCGGCGCGGCGCGGCGCGGAGCGGAGCGCGACGCGGAGCGCGACGCGGATAATGGAAGCGCAGCGCGGCGCGACGCGGCGCGCGCGCGTGGGTAAACAATAGTTGGATGAGCCTGAGGATAAGTTGTCCAGCCGGGTGGTACGTTTGCAAAAGTTTATGAATTGAGGTCTTAAGGCGGTACGGGTGTCCAGGATGGGGCACCACATCTCTCCCCAACTTACAGACTGTCCCTAGTCTGCTCCCGAGTTTGATGCCATAGAAAGAAAGAAAGGAAAGACAGATGATTGAAACCAAAGAATGGCCATTTTGATCTTGAGAGTGGTTGAAGAGTTGAGGAAAATATCTTGATTCTTCCAAATGAACCCTAGAAGCGGCAGGAATAGAACAAGGAGGGCGTCCCAGGTGCTCACATATGTGGCATACAGTAGAGTTTTACAACAAAAACGCAGCAAATGACCCCGGTGGTGCACAATTGGGAGGACTTACTTCTGAGATAAGTTGCCCCCACGACAATGGAACTTCTTGACTTGATCAGCAGAGAACCTTCTGGCCAACCGAGTACCATCCAGCTCCTCCAAAACATAAGATCCACCTCTAACTTGATGAACCACTCGATAAGGGCCATTCCAACGATTAGAGAAAAGCTTGCCCCACTGGGTTTCCAAAGATCAATTATAAGCTAAAACTAGGTCACCAGGGTTCAAGGGCTCCCTGATTCGATTAGAGTGCTTGTCCTCCCAATACTGGACGGATTTTGCTCTGGCCTCCATCATCTTTTGATAAGCTTCATCACGAACGTCTTCACTTCGCTCCAGTTGCTTGGATCTAGCAACTAACAGATCAGTAGTTGAGGACACCTCTTCCCAAGAGATACCCAAGAAAGATTCCATTTCCAGATCCAAAGGAAGGACTGCTCTTTGACCAAAGATGATTTCATAAGGTGAGTAGCCAGTAGTCCTTTTGGTTGAGATTCGATCAGAAAAGAGAACAAGAGGAAGGAATTTGCGACAATTCTTGCCACTTTCACCAGCCAGTTTAACAAGTGCAGCCTTCAAAGGGGCATGGCCTCGTTCCACCATGCCTTGGCCTTCAGGATAATAAGGAGTAGTAACTCTATGTTGTCCAGGAAGGGATCGGATCATTTCAGCAAGCTTGCCCCCAAATTCAGAGCCACCATCAGTAGAGTAAGATTGAGCCAGGCCATAACGCATTGTCCAGGTCTCGTAGAGGAAAGCTGCCACTGATTCAGAGCTAAGGTTCTTAAGAAATTTCGCTTCAACCCATCCAGAAAAATCATCCCTAGCCACAATGAGGTACTTAGCACCACCTGCCTTAATATGAACCACATCCATAGCAATCCTTCCAAAGACAGTGGACTCCCCAGTAGGATAACGAATTTCGGCTGGACGCCTAAGATCACGTTTTTGGCAAACTTCACAACTCTTGCACCATTGGGAGACGGATTTCTTCAAAGATGGCCACCAGAATCGTTTGGATAATCGTTGATAAGTTTCAGTTTCCCCACGATGACCAAGGCCTTCATGGAGACTTTCAAGGATGGAATCTTGTTTAGAGGGAATAGTAACGACAATAAGAGCACAAGGATTGCCCCTCTTCATAAGTCTAGAGCCTTGAACAAAAAAATTAGAAGACTTTCGTTTAAGAGATCGAAATTCCTTAGCAGAGAGATCAGGAGGTTTTTGAAGAGTTGAAAGGTACTGCTCTAATTTAAACCAGAAGCCTTGTTGAAAGCCAGAATAATTTTGTGAAGAAAAAGAGAAGATAGGTCGAATTAAAGGTTCCTCTTCATTGAAATTGGTTCCAACATCAGATTCGTTGTCCCCAAGAGGTCGTCGAGATAAACCGTCAGGCATGGTGAAAGATTTTCCAGGCCTGTGAACAATATCAAAAGAGAAAAGCTGGATAAAGGCCACCCAACGAGTCATAGGAGCATTGGGAAGACTGGGAGCGTTGATCATTTCAATGATGGATCGGGCATCAACTTGCAATTCGAAATGTTGGCCCCAGAGAACGGTTTGAAGTTTCTTCATCATTCGAGCCACACCACAGAGTTCCAGTTTGGGCTGGGAGTATCTGGATTCTACATCTGAAAACAACAAAGATTCATAAAGAACAGGACGGTCCCAACCATTTTCATCTTCCTGAGTAAGGACGGCCCCAACAGATTGATAACTAGAATCGACAGCCAGCTTGATCTTGCCAGCTCCAGGTCCGTAAGAGATCTTTTTCAAAACTATGTCTTCACCAACTATCCTTTTGAGTAGCTGGAAAGCACATTCACAATCTTGGGTCCAAATCCATTCAGCATCTTTTCTGGTTAGACGACGCAAGGGTGCACAGATTTTGGATAAAGATGGGATAAAGATTCTAACATAAGTGACAACACCTAGAAAGCCCCTAACTTCAGTTGGATTGATTGGGGTAGGCCAAGAGATCATCTTGTTGACTTTGGCTGGTGCCATCCTTCTTCCTTCCTTGCAGACCACATGACCAACAATTTCCAGAGCAGGGACACAAGCCGCCAGTTTGGATCCAGAGACAGTAAGGCCAGATTCCTCGATTCGAAACAGAATCCTCTCCAAGGTAGTAGCATATTCCCAGATAAAACGACGAACTCCTGAATGCCAAGGTAAGAGCTCATTATCATAGTCAGATACTGGACCTTTAATTCCGCCATTGTCAATAAAGATACCAGCATGATCAGGGATTTCATCCTGGAGGATCCACATCATCTGAGCCTGATAGACTGCGACCGAGTTGGTGGCTCCTTGAGGCAATCGAGTAAGTTGAAATCGACCAAGAGGAGTGTCGAAAGTAGTGAGAGGACGAGAAATAGGATGTAAGGATCGTTCGTCATAGCCACCCATAATATCCCCTAGACCATAGCAAGCTCTTCCCGCAAAGGATTCAACAAATTCTTCAGTAGCAGGAGGGATACCAGAGTCTTTAATAGTAACTTTATTAAGAGGTTGAAGATCATGAACTATTCTAAGTTTACCATTACTCTTGAGGACACAGAAGACAGGGCTGGAGTAACTAGAAGTTGACTGTTCATACAGGCCAGTTCGAACTCGTTCCCAGACCAACTTGATGAATTCGTCAACTTTAGCAGCGGGGATAGGGATCTTTTTCTTTTGCCAAGGATCATGTTCAACTACAGGGATGATATAAGGGAGGCCATAGGATTCCCGCAAGAGACCTCTCTCTTCTTCACAGAAAGCAATAGATTTTTCTCTTAGAGATAAGACATTTTTAATTAAATTTAACTCATCAGGAAGAAGCCATCCATCTGGACCAAAGTTGACCACCTTCAGACGTTCTTCAGTGACCCGTCCATTAGGCACAAAGGGACCAGTAAGAGATTGAGGAAGCCCACAGTAAGGATCGCGAGATAGAGGAGGACGCATAAGGGGAGGATTGAGGTTGAGAGGCATAGGCTGGTTGACTGGTTGGATCTTTTTAGCAACTGGTTTATACTTAGTGGCAAAAGAGAGAATTTCTTGTTTCCTCCAAGAGTTTACCAGAGAGACTTGATTACGAAAGCTGATTCCAAGTTCCAACATCTTCCAAGTCCGATGTTCTGCAATATCCTTGAAGGGTGCCTTTTCCATAAAAGGAGAACCAGGAGATAATACGTTGCTCACATGTGTGGCACAAGGTAGAGTTTCAAAAATGATGGTAAAAGTTTGCCCTGGCAGTGCACAATTGGGAGGACTTACTTGTACCCCAAATTGCCTCCACTGCAGCCCATATTCCTTCATACCAAAATCACCAAAAACGGAATTGCAATTAGGATCTAGTTTAGACTCATTGCGGAGATTCGAACCAGAACTGAGGGAAGATTTATCAGACTTAAAAGTAGAAGGAAAAGAAGACACAACAGATCCAGAGAGAGAAGGAGATGGTGGAGAAATATTTTTGGATTTTTCTATTTTGATAAGTTTTTGTTTTTTAATATCCTTGAGTTCAGAAGCGGATGATGAAAGGAATGAAAAATAAGCCTGAGGGAGGGGAGTTGACCCTTGAGTTGCAGTCTGAGGCTGAAAAGAACTACAATCATTAGTAGGATCAACTATTCCCCTAAAAAATGAGAGGAACTAGAGTTATCCTTCTGCTTTCCCTTAAAAGATGATTTGGGAGGATAACCAGGAAAATCTCTTTCCCAACAACCAGAATCCAAAGAGCAAAGAGGGACTTCAATTTTCCTGCCATCAGCATCAGGGAGAAGAATTCTCTCCCCAACTTGATCAGAAAACATCAGGGTTGCACCAAAGTCCATTAAGAAGGGTCGTCCCAAGATCATAGGACTGTCCAAACGAGTAATCCAAAAATGGCAGGTTCCAACAATATTTCGACCAATCCTGACTGGTACATCTTCAGCAATACCAACCAGTTCACAAGCTTGATTTCCTATCCCATATACTGCAGAGTTGAAGCTGACCCTAGGACTAAGTTTGAGCTTGCAGGCCATAGCATCCAAGATTAAGTTAAGCTGAGATCCAGAATCCACAAGAGGAGAAACAGTTTTAGCTGAGTCACCAAGATAACAAGGAAGAAAGCCAAGAGGACAGGAATAAAGATTGGATTCTATAGAAGGACTGGTTCCACCAGAGTCCTCCATTAAAGTGCCAGAGGAGACTTTGAGTTCTTCAGGGCCAATTTCAACACGTCGACGAGAGACCCATTTCTTCATTCCTTCAGCAACAGATGGAGAGATCGATAGGAGTTCAGCCACAGATAGATCAGGAATTTTGAGATCAGAAATTTTCTTTAATACTCCCTCCACAGCATTAGGGTGATCCTTGGAGATGCCTCTTTCAAATCAAACCTTTGGCTGGGTGGGGGGAGGAAGTTCAGGTGACGCAGGATCTAAGATCGGATTAGAAGGTTGAGGTAAGGGAGAAGGATCAGGGCGATCTGGGAACCTTTCCATGAGTGGTTCCTTTTCCACCTCCATGTCTTCTACATCAGAGGAAGGAGGCTCAAGTGTTGATCGACGTTTAACGGGTTTTCGAAGGATTGAAGTTGGCAAGGAAGGAGCCTTATGAGGTTTAGGTTCCTCATGTCGTTTCCTGGCTGGATCGGATTGATAAGTAGTCCCAGCAAGACTAGAGGATGAAATGGCTGGAGGATACCAAGGTTGGAGGGTACCACAGGATGATCGAAATTCAAAGGAAGCCAGAGATGCTTTCACAGGAGGTGATGGCTGGTAAGAGGCCACCACATGTCGGATAGGACGAGACGAGTCAAAAGGGATTAGGGCACCATTAGGGAGGAAGTAATTGTTTCCCCTCTGCTCTACCAACTTTTCCTTTAAGTCCTTCTGAAGTTCTTGACATCGTCCGGTTCCATGGCCTTCCCTATGACAGTAGTAACAGACCAGAGTTGATTTGGGAACAGAAGAAGGAGTTTTAGGAGTAGCTAGCGAAGAAATCTTTTGATCTATTTTGTTCTCAAAGGCTCTAAGTAACTTGGTGATTTCATCTATAGTAGTAGGTTCTCGATTGGAATTAGGATCTGCTTTAGGCCTACGATCTGCCTCCATTTTAATCATAATATCGTTTGACTCTTTAAAAGAAGGAGCATGGACTGGTTCAGTAGTTCTAGGCTTTTCAAAGGTAAGAGCAGTTTGACCTTTCATGACTTTATCCACAGTACTCCTAAGGGTAAGAAAAACAGGGAGCTTGAATCGATTATCCCTGGTAGTAATCATGGATCCAGATTTGACCAGTTCTTCTTTAATCCTTTCCTGCACAGCCGACGAAAAAGATTGAAAGAACTTTGCTCGAATTTCGTCCACTGTGTCAATGTGATCGTTTCGGATAAGATAGTTTTGAATGGGGTCCCAAGACTTCCTAAAGATCTGATAGTCAGAGGCTGAAGAAATACCACCATTTGAGATCCACTGAGAAACCAGAGCATCCAAATCCTGCAGAGTAAACCTAGCCACATCTATTTTACCCCAGTATGCCAACATAGCCTCCCTGAGAAGCGTCCAGTTGTGGGATTCGAATCCCTCAAAAGACTCGATTACCTCCATAACTTCATCAGAGGAGATAAAGAATCGTAACTGATAAGCCATATCGAATTCACTAGCTCCATCTACTTCAGCAGCCATTTCGTAGGAGTCCAAGAATCGCTCGACATTTGTACCGTTGAAGCCTAAGTTCTTGTTCTGGGGTTTGATCTTTACCATCTTAGGTCGAACAGAGGTGGTTGGAGTAGCGGGAGATGCCATATCAAATAACAGAGTTCCTAGGGGATCCAAAGAGCAGATTTCCAAAGTGGCTCACGAGTGTGGCAAGAGTAGGGTTTCGCCAAAAACAACAAGTATCTTGCCCGAGCGGTGCACAAATTGGGAGGACTTACTTCTAGACCAAGCTGCCTCCACGGATCAAAAAAGGAACAAACAGAAAAAGAAAGAGAAATTGGATAGGATTTCGGAGTTGATTCTTCAAGTTGGGACTGTAAATCCCAAGGTTGCTGGTTCGATCCCGGCCCGGGGGACCAAATGTAAGACTCCAAACGGTGCTAAGCCGTGGCAGTTCTGTGGAGGGGAAAGGTGCTGTTTAGGCTGCCCTCCTAGGAGTTACAATAATATTTTAATGTAACCGGAATCAAGGTCCAGAACCTTATGGATGAGAAATCAAACTAAGAGAAGAGGATAAGAGTTGTCGGTAGCAATGGAAACAACACTATCTGAGACAAGATGGCGCAGGGAAAGACTCAAACAAATAAGTCAAAGTTTGTTCAGAGTTTAATAGAACAAGGCAGTTGTAAGTAACAACGCCCACAAGCTAATAACTCTGGTCGTCAGCAGCTGATTAGGAAAGATCAACTCAATCCCAACCAACCTCCAGGTTCTCAATGAACCTGCCCAACTCTCCGCAATCAAGCGCTTGAAGGGTACCAGATAACTGTGGGAGGCCGAACAAAACAAAAGCAATTTGTTTATGAAGCTCTAGAAGCAAATCAATAACGAATTTGAGCAAGAATATCCCAACACTTCTCAAGGAACTCAAGAATAGCGTGGCGAAATTCAACCTCGAAGAAGAAGGGAGGTATAACACTCCAGGTTTTAAGCTTAATAAAACCTCTTCAATCAAACGTGATTGGCTCCAGAAAGATGATCAAGGGAGATCAAGACCAGTATGGTCGGAAAAAGGGATCAGAGTGGTATAACACACTCAAGAATTCAGGCAGACAGGAATTCTTCTTCAACCAGCAAGGCTATTGGTTGGTGATAAGGATCAAGGTCACAAAGGACAGAGTTTTGAGTATGGAGGCTCAAAGGATCAAGGGGCAATCATAGATATACCTGGATAATTTTGCTCAGATAAGTGGGGAAGGATGCCCATGGATAAATTGCTTATGATGATGCGATGCTCTGAGGAACTAGGATGATGCCATATCGTCCCAAAAGGCAGGGGAGAGCCCCTCCTTATATGGGCAGGAGGCCCTGTTAGACTATATACAACGGATTCTACAAATAGAGCGGAAACGGGAAGGTAACCATGTGGTCACTCGCGTTGGTCAAGGATCTGCCAAATGCTTGCGGGAGCGGTCGGGATGGATTCAGTAGATCATGAATGAGCGTCGCGCGACGGTAGCAAAGAGGAGATTGGGAGGCGCAACGACGAAGATGAAGAAACGCAACAACAAAGATGCGGACGTTCTATAACAACGGCGGAGATGGGAAGCAACACGGATAAAGAACGCGCGACGCGCGCGGATGAAAGGAGCGCGGCGCGGCGCGGCGCGGAGCGGAGCGCGACGCGGAGCGCGACGCGGAGCGCGACGCGGATAATGGAAGCGCAGCGCGGCGCGACGCGGCGCGCGCGCGCGGGTAAACAATAGTTGGATGAGCCTGAGGATAAGTTGTCCAGCCGGGCGGTACGTTTGCAAAAGTTTATGAATTGAGGTCTTAAGGCGGTACGGGTGTCCAGGATGGGGCACCACAGCGGGGGTCAGAGTTCTAGTTTGGCGGAAGCTGAGAGCTTTCGGAGGAGGAGGTATAGGTCCAGCGGGGGATGTGTAAGACTGTGTTGCTGATGTCGAGTTACTGGATGAGAGGAGATTTGATCCCTGGACTTGATGGTAACCGTTCAGAAAGATTGAGTTTGTGGATGGTGGAGGTTTACTAGATGGAGCTTGGTGGAAAGGATTGTTAAATGTAGGTTTGTGCATTGAAGGTGTTGGAGCTGAGGGAGTAAACAAATTTGCAGCAGTTTTTTGATGTTGGGTAGAGTTAGCAGTTGAGGATAGGGCTTTTTGGGCTGTTGCAACATGAGAATTCTGAGAACTTTTTGGGGGAGATGGGGGAGTGAAAGTAGCTGTGGGTATGGCGGATGAGAATGGCAAGGTGCCCGACTGGTTAAAAGAAGTAGATTGCGGTGTGGTGCCCCATCCTGGACACCCTGGCCAAAGGATAACCTTAGAATTCAATCACTCAAGCTCAAGTTTGAGTACCAAGCAAGCCACTGAATTAAAGGCTTACAAAAAAATCCTAGCCGAGGCGGTCAAGAACGCCCAATCTGATCCCAAAAATCAACTATGGCTCTGTCAATTACAAGAGAAACAAGCCAGTCACGATGACTGTCAGAAATCCATCAAATCCTCCATTGAT
Organism: Puccinia polysora; assembly: GCA_025617555.3. Classification (NCBI taxonomy): domain Eukaryota; kingdom Fungi; phylum Basidiomycota; class Pucciniomycetes; order Pucciniales; family Pucciniaceae; genus Puccinia; species Puccinia polysora. The sequence continues at coordinate 7,238,637 of CM062644.1, forward strand.
CAACTTGTTCAACAGATTGATTCTCACACTTGTGCCAAGACAATCTCAATCATCAAATCCCTTGTTTCCAAGGGCGTCTTTGATCCACCTCCAACCAAACGCTTTGACACCTCTTCCTCCTCTCCATTCCCTACCCCCCCCCCCACCACCTCAATCAAAACAATCGAGAAATGCCCGGAGAACAAACAAAGAAAACAAGAGGAATTGTTCCAATCACTCAAGCGGCGATTCAAAGACTATCAAACCTTTGTCACCCAACGTATCAAAACCCTGGAATCTAAGCTTCAGGATTACACCCATCCCTGACCCTCGCTCAGCTCGCTTCCTAGACTCTCAGCCTCATCCAATCCAACATCATCTCCACCTCCAACCTTCCATCCTGTCTTGAGCGGCCGTCCATCGATCCTTTCCACCTCTAGCTCACCGGTCCCCCGCGCGGGTCTCTTACGTTGCAGGTGCCTGTCAGATACCTGCCGGAGGTCATCCGCAGCCTTGGCAGTTGGCTGGGCCCCACAGGATGCCGGCGGGCGTCCCTCTTTGGTTTTTTTTTCTCTGAGTGCTTGTTTGTTTCTTTTTTTTTCTTTTGTTTTCTCATGACACTGATCCTTAAAAAAAAAAAAAAAAAAAAAAAAAAAAAAAAAACCCATCCGCTCCCATTTGTAAATCTCTCTTGTAAATAGTCTACAGGCCTCTCATCTATAAAAGGAGGGGCTCTCCCCTACTTTTTCTGGGGAACATCATCAGATAGAAATTCATCCAAGGGAGTGTGTGCTTGTGTCCCCCCCATTATTGAGAAATTGAATCCTGATCCTTATCCTGGGTATATCTTTGATTGCCCCCTGATCCATTTTTGACCCTGAGTCTTTGCCCCTCTGTGGCCTGATCCTTATCACCAACCAATAGCCTTGCTGGTTGAAGAAAAATTCTGTCTGTTGGAATTTTTGAATGTGTTATACCAATCCTTGATCCCTTTCTCTGACCATACTGGTCCTGATCCCTGATAATCTTTCTGGAGCCAATCACAATTGATTGAAGAGGTCTTATTAAGCTTAAGACCTGGAGTGTTATACCTCCCTTTATTTTCTTTGGAGTTGCATTCTGCCAGCCTAATCTTGAACCCCTTGAGAAGTTTTGAGGTTATCCTTGATTCAAATCAGTTACTGTTTGCTTTTAGAGCTTCTTAAACATTGTGCTTTGTCCTGTACAGCCACCCTCAGTTATCTGGTACCCTTCAAGCGCTTGATTGCGGAGATTTGGGCAGGTTCATTGAGAACCTGGAGGTTGGTTGGGTTTGAGTTGATCATCCCCAATCTTCTGCTGACAACCACAGTTATTAGCTTGTGGGCATTGTTTACATACAAAAGATTTTTTTCCTTGAACTCTAAGAAGACTTTAACTTCTTTTGTTCAAGTTTTTTCCCTGCATAATCTTGTCTCAGATAGTGCTGTTCCATTGCTACCAAACTATTATCATCTTTATCCTCTACTACTTGATTCCTCATTTACCAGGTTCTGGACCTTGATCTTGGTTACATCTAAATATCTTTTGTAACACTCAGGAGGGCAGCCTAAACAGCACCTTTCCCCTCCACAGAACTGCCACGGCCTAGCACCGTTTGGAGTCTTACATTTGGTCCCCTGGGCCAGGATCAAACCAGCAACCTTGGGATTTACAGTCCCAACTTGAAGAATCAACTCCAAAATCCGATCCAAATTTTTTTTCTTTTCTTTCTTTTTTTGTTTGTTCTTTTTTCAGATCTGATCCATGGAGGCAACTTGGTCCAGAAGTAAGTCCTTCCAATTGTGCACCCTCTGGGCAAGATCCTTGTCTTTTTTGTGAAACTCTACTCTTGCCACACTTGTGAGCCACCTTGGAACTCTGCTCTTTTGGATCTCTTAGGAACCTTCAACATGGAATCTGCTGGATCCTCCTCATCTTTTTGGGCCAAGATGGTCTAAATCAAACCTCAGAACAAAAAATTAGGCTTCAATGGGACCAATGTTGAATGATTCCTGGACTCCTACAAGATGGCTGCTGAAGTGGATGGTGCCAGTGAACATGATATGGCTTATCAGTTACAATTTTTTATCTCTTCTGACAAAGTTATGGAGGTTATCAAATCGTTTGATGGATTTGAAACTCATAACTGGAGGCTCCTGAAGGAGGCTATGTTGGCCTATTGGGGAAAAATAGATGTAGCCAGATTTACCTTGCAAAACTTGGATTCCATGGTTTCTCAATGGATCTCAAATGGTGGTATCTCCTCAGCCTCTGACTGTCAAGCTTTCAGAAAATCTTGGGACCCTATCCAGTCCTATTTTATCCAGAACAATCACATTGATACGTTGGATGAAATTTGAGTGCGATTTTTTCAGTCTTTCTCTCCAAGAGTGCAGGAAAGAATTAAGGATGAAATGGTGAAATATGGATCCATGATCACGACAAGAGATAATTGGTTCAAGCTCCCTGCTTTCATGGTTCTTAGGAATACTGTGGATAAAGTGATGAAAGTTCAAACAGCTCCCACCTTTGAAAAACCTAAAATCACTGAACCAGTCCTTGCCCCCTCTTTTCAAGCATCTAATGAAATCATGAATAAGATGGAAGCCAATTGCAGACCTGAACCCAATCCTCAGAACCACCGGGAGACACCTACTATAGATGAGATCACGAAATTACTTCAGGCATTTGAGAATAAAATAGATCAGAAAATATCCTCTTTAGCCACTCCTAAAACTGCTAATTCTGTTCCTAAATCTACTATAGTCTGTTATTATTGCCATAGGGAAGGCCATGTTACTGGTAGATGTCCTGAACTCCATAAGGACAAGGAGGAGAAGTTAGTAGAGCAGAAGGGAAATAATTTCTTCCTTCCTAATGGTGCTTTGATCCCTTTCAATTCATCTTGTCCGATTCGTCATGTGGTGGACTCATACCAACCACCAACCCCCAAGAAGGCATACTTGGTCTCTGTGGATTTTTGATCATCCTGTGGAACTCTGCAACCTTGGTATCCTCCAGCTATCGCTTCTTCCAGCTTCCCTGGCACCTATCAATCTGATCCAGCTAGGAAAGGCCATGAGGAAACAAAAACTCATAAGTCTCCTCCTGTTCCATCCTCAATCCTGCAAAAACCTGTTGAACGTTGACCTTCACCTGAGACTCCTTCCTCTGATGTGGAAGACATGGAAGTAGAAAGGGAACCACTTATGGAAAGGTTCCAGTACAACTCTGATCTTCCCCCTCTTCAACCTGTCCAACCCTCAGATCCTCTTCCAGCACCTGTTTTACCTGATCTTCCTCCCTCCACCCAACCCAAAGTTTGATTCGAGAGGGGCATCTCCAAGGACTACCCTAATGCTGTGGAAGGAGTATTAAAGAAAATTTCTGATCTTAAAATCCCTGATCTATCTGTGGCTGAACTCCTGTCAATCTCTCCATCTGTGGCAGAAGGGGTGAAGAAATGGGTTTCTCGTTGACGTGTGGAGATTGGTCCAGACAAATTGAAGGTCTCTTCTGGTACTCTGATGGAGGATTCTGGTGGAACAGATCCCTCTTCAGATCCCAACCTGTATTCCTGTCCTCTTGGCTTTCTCCCATGTTATCTTGGTGATTCAACTAAAACGGTTTCTCTCCTTGTGGATTTGGGTTCTCAGCTCAACTTGATTTCGGACTCCATGGCCTGCAAGCTTAAACTTAACCCAAGGGTCAGTTTCAATTCTGCTGTGTATGGAATAGGGAACCAGTCCTGTGAGCTGGTTGGTATCGCTGAGGATATCACTGTTTGAATTAGTTGGAATATTTTTGGCACCTGTCACTTCTGGATCACTCGTCTGGATGGTCCCATGATCTTGGGAAGGCCTTTCTTAATGGACTTTGGTGCTACCCTGATGTTTTCTGATCAAGTTGGGGAGAGAATTCTCCTCCCTGATGCTGATGGCAGAAAGATTGAAGTTCCTCTTTGTTCTCTGGATTCTGGTTGTTGGGAAAGAGACTTCCCTGGTCATGCTCCCAAATCTTTCCTGAAGGGAAAGCAGAAAGAAAACTCTCATTCCTCTCATCCTCATTTTTTAGCAGAATAGTTGGCCCTACTGATAGTTGTAGTTCTTCTCAGCCTCAGACTTCAACTCATGGACCAACTCCCACCTCAGAGTCATATCTTTCTTTTTCCTCATCATTTCCTTCTCATCCAAATAAGATCAAAAATCAAAAACATGAAAAATCCAAAAAATCCAAAAATATTTCTTCTCTGTCTGGATCTGTTGTATCTTCTTTTCCGTTTTCTTTTCAGCCTGATCACTCATCCTCTATTCCGGTTTCAAATCTCCGCAATGATTCTAAACTAGATCTCAATCTCAATTCTTTTCTTGGTGGCTTTGGTATGAAGGAGTATGGTCTTAGGTGGAGGCAATTTGGGGTAGAAGTAAGTCCTCCCAATTGTGCACCACCAAGGGCTTCTACTACTTTCATTTTCAAAACTCTACCCTTTGCCACACATGTGAGCAATGTGTTATCTTTTGGATCCTCTTTTATGGAGAAGGCACCTTTCAAGGACGCAGCAGAACCTTGAACTTGGAAGATGTTGGAATATGGTCTCAGTTTTTGTAGTCAGGTCTCACTGGTCAATGCTTGGAGGAAGCAAGGATTCCTCTCCTTTGCCACCAATTACAAACCAGTTGCAAAGAAGGTCCAGCCATTCAACCAACCAATGCCTCTCAACCTCAATCCTCCCCTTATGCATCCTCCTCTATCCCGCAATCCTTACTGTGGTCTATCCCAATCCCTCACTGGTCCATTCATTCTTTCTGGTTGGGTCACTGAAGAATGTCTGAAAGTGGTCAACTTTGGTCCAGATGGATGGCTTCTTCCTGATGAGTTAAATTTGATAAAAAATATCTTGTCTCTAAGGGAAAAATCTATTCCTTTCTGTGAAGAAGAGAGAGGTCTCTTGAAAGAATCCTATGGTCTCCCCTACATCATCCCTGGCAAAAGAAGAAGATCCCAATCCCTGCTGCTAAAGTCAACAAATTCATCAAGTTGGTCCCCGAGCGAGTCCAAACCGGTTTATACAAACAATTGACTTCTAGCTATTCCAGTCCTGTTTTCTGTGTCCTGAAAAGTAATGGTAAACTTAGAGTAGTTCATGATCTCCAACCTCTTAATCAAGTTAATATTAAAGACTATGGCGTGCCTCCTGCCACTGAAGAATTTGTTGAATCTATCTCTGGGAGAGCTTGCTATGGTCTAGGTGACATTATGGGTGGCTATGATGAACAATCCTTGCATCCTATTTCTTGTCCCCTCACTACTTTCAATACTCCCCTTGGTTGATTTCAACTGACTCAATTGCCTCAAGGTGCCACCAACTTGGTTGCAGTCTATCAGGCTCAGATGATGTGGATCCTCCAGGACAAAATCCCAGATCATGCGGGTATCTTCATTGATGATGGTGGGATTAAAGGCCCAGTTTCTGACTATGATAATGAGCTTTTACCTTGGCACTCAGGAATATGACAATTTATCTGGGAGTATGCTACTATCTTGGAAAGAATTTTGTTTTGAATTGAGGAATCTGGCCTTACTGTCTCTGGATCAAAACTTGCTGCCTGTGTCCCTGCCTTGGAAATTTTTGGTCATATAGTCTGCAAGGAAGGAAGAAGGATGGCACCCTCTAAAGTCAACAAAATCATCTCCTGGCCTACTCCAATAAATCCAACAGAAGTTAGAGGTTTCCTAGGTGTCGTAACTTATGTCAGGATCTTCATTCCCTCACTATCCAAAATCTGTATTCCCTTGCGTTGCTTAACCAGGAAGGATGCTGAATGTGTTTGGACCCAAGCTTGCAAGCAATCATTCCAGTTACTCAAAACAATTTTTGGGAAAGACATTGTTTTGAAAAACATCACTTATGGACCTGGAGCTGGCAAGATCAAGCTGGAAGTGGACTCTATTTATCAATCTGTTGGGGCTGTCCTTACCCAGGAAGATGAAAATGGTTTGGATCGTCCTGCTCTGTATGAATCTCTTCTTTTCTCAGATGTGGAATCCAGGTACTCCCAGCCAAAACTGGAACTTTGCGGTGTGGCCCGAATGTTGAAGAAGCTCCAGACTGTCCTTTGGGGTCAACATTTCAAATTGCAAGTTGATGCTCAATCCATTGTGGAAATGATCAATGCTCCCAGTCTTCCAAATGTTCCAATGACTTGTTGGGTGGCTTTCATCCAGTTGTTCTCTTTTGATATTTTTCACAGGCCTGGAAAATCTTTCACCATGCCTGATGGTTTATCTCAATGCCCTCTTGGAGATGATGAATCAGATGTTGGAATGGATTTTGACGAGGAAGAACCTTTGGTCCGCCCTGTTTTTGCTTTCTCCTCCCAAGATTACTCTAATTTCCAGAAAGGTTTCTGGATCAAGTTAGAGCAGTACCTTTCAACTCTTCAAAGACCCCCTGATATCTCTGCTAAAGATTTTCAATCTCTCAAGAAGAAGTCCTCCAACTTCTTTGTTCAAGGAACCAGGCTTATGAAAGGAGGAACTCCTTGTGCACTTGTTTTGGTCACTATCCCTTCCAAGCAAGATTCAATCCTGGAAAGTCTCCATGAAGGCCTTGGTCATTGTGGGGAAACTGAAACTTATTGACAAATATCTGAACAATTTTGGTGGCCATCTCTGAAGAAATCAGTCTCTCAATGGTGCAGGAGTTGTGAAGTGTGCCAGAAATGTGATCTTAGGCTCCCTGCCGAAATTTGTTACCCCACTGGAGAGCCCACTGTCTTTGGGAGGATTGCTATGGATGTGGTTCACATTAAGGCTGGTGGAGCTAAGTACCTCATTGTGGCTAGAGATGATTTTTCTGGATGGGTTGAAGCAAAGTTTCTTAAGAACCTCAGCTCTGAATCAGTAGCAGCTTTCCTTTATGAGACTTGGACGATGCGTTATGGCTTGGCATGATCTTATTTGACCAATGGCGGCTCTGAGTTTGGTGGTAAACTGGCTGATATTATCCAATCACTTCCTTGTCAAAATAGGGTGACCACTCCTTATTATCCTGAAGGCCAAGGCATGGTGGAAAGAGGCCATGCCCCTTTGAAGGCTGCTCTTGTTAAACTGGCTGGTGAAAGTGGCAAGAATTGTTGCGAATTCCTCCCCCTGGTCCTCTTTTCTGATGGAATTTCAACTAAACAAACCACTGGCTACTCACCTTACAAAATCATGTTTGGTCAAAGGGCTGTCCTTCCTCTGGATCTGGAAATGGAATATTTCTTAGGTATTTCTTGGGAAAAGGTTTCTTCCACCACTGATCTATTAGTTGCTAAATCCAAGCAGCTGGAAAGGAGTGAAGATGTCTGTAGTGAAGCTTATCAGAAGATGATGGAGTCTAGGGAAAAATCAGTTCAGTATTGGGAAGACAAGCATTCAAAGCAAATCAGGGATACCTTGAACCCTGGGGATCTAGTCTTAGCTTATAATTGTTCCTTGGAAACTCAGTGGGGAAAGCTTTTCTCTAACCGCTGGAATGGTCCTTATCAAGTGGTCCGTCAAGTTAGAGGTGGATCATATGTTTTGGAGGAACTGGATGGTACTCAGATGACCAGAAGTTTCTCTGCTGATCAGGTCAAGAAATTTCATTCTTGTGGAGGCAACTTGTTCCAAAAGTAAGTCCTCCCAATTGTGCACAACCAGGGCCATCTGCTGCGTTTTGTTTTGAAACTCTAATTCATGCCACGCATGTGAGCACCTGGGACACCTTCTTCATTTTATCTCAGCCACTTCTAGGATTTTTGGACAGATTGACATATTATTTTTCAACCACTCTCAAGATCAAAATTGCCATTCTTTGGTTTCAATCATCTTTCTTTCCTTTCTTTTTTATGGCATCAAACTCGGGAGCAGACTAGGGACAGTCTGTAAGTTGGGGAGAGATGTGGTGCCCCATCCTGGACACCCTGGACAAAGGATAACCTTAGAATTCAATCACTCAAGCTCAAGTTTGAGTACCAAGCAAGCCACTGAATTAAAGGCTTACAAAAAAATCCTAGCCAAGGCGGTCAAGAACGCCCAATCTGATCCCAAAAATCAACTATGGCTCTGTCAATTACAAGAGAAACAAGCCAGTCACGATGGCTTTCAGAAATCCATCAAATCCTCCATTGATCAACTTGTTCAACAGATTGATTCTCACACTCGCGCCGAGACGATCTCAATCATCAAATCCCTTGTTTCCAAGGGCGTCTTTGATCCACCTCCAACCAAACGCTTTAACACCTCTTCCTCCCCTCCATTCCCTACCCCCCCCCACCACCTCAATCAAAACAATTGAGAAATGCCTGGAGAACAAACAAAGCAAACAAGAGGAATTGTTCCAATCACTCAAGCGGCAATTTGAAGACTATCAAACCTTTGTCACCCAACCTATCAAAACCCTGGAATCTAAGCTTCAGGATTACACCCATCCCTGACCCTCGCTTGGCTTGCTTCCTAGACTCTCAGCCTCATCCAATCCACTTTCATCTCCACCTCCAACCTTCCATCCTGTCTTGAGCGGCCGTCCATCAATCCTTTTCACCTCTAGCTCACTGGTCCCCCGCGCAGCTTGTCGGTTGCCCGTGATGAATTACTGTGAAAGACTTGAATGAATTAAGAACCAAGAGGGCTGAATCATAAAAGAAATTAGTTAAGAATAAAGCAAAGATCTTAAAGAAAAATAGTGAAGAAAAGAAAGATTAAAGGAAGAAAAACAAAAATTGAGCAACGGTGTAGAATTGAGAACTTGACAAGTTCGAGAGTGTGAGTGTTTGAGGAAGAGAGGTGAAGGTGACAATAAAAGACTTTAAAGAGAAAGTTATTATAAGTAAATTGATGTGAGTTGAATGGCAGACAAGCCGGGTTGAATTCTTACCAGTCAGAACTTGACAAGCTGGAGGATTTGATTAAGAGAATTGATGAAGAGATAATAGTCAAGTCATGGTTAAGAAAGAATTAAGAGAGAAGGAAAGAGTGAGGATGACAAGAAGAGAGCGCTGAAGGATGAAGGAAAAGATTCGAGTTGGAGAGGTTGTTGCTGAGGGACGATTGATTAAGTTGAGTCGAAGGAGTTGTTCTGGAAGGATGAGGAGGAGAGCCTCCTTGAAGCTTCCTTAATTATTGTAGATGAGAGGATTGTGAGAAGAGAAAGATTGAGCGACACAAATGTGAAATATGGAAATTGACAAGTGACAGTGGTTAGAGACCCGCGGATGTGACACTTAACCATTGACTCTTGACAGGGACAGATTGTGAACATATACTGAAGGAAATGAAAATAAAAAAGGACAAAGAAAAAGAAGGAATACGAGGGAAGGTGATTTGTAGTGCTTTATTTGACAGCCTGGGCGGGTCTCTTACGTTGCCAGTGCCCGTCAGACACCTGCTGGCGGTCCTCCGCGGCCTTGGCAGTCGCCCGGGCCCATCAGGATGGCTGCAGGCATCCCTCTTTGGTTTTTTTTTCTCTGAGTGCTTGTTTGTTCCTTTCTTTTTCTTTTGTTTTCTCATGACACTGATCCTTAAAAAAAAAAAAATCCCCTCCCATTTGTATATCTCTCTTGTAAATAGTCTACAGGCCTCTGGTCTATAAAAGGAGGGGCTCTCCCCTGCTTTTTCTGGGGAACATCATCAGATAGAAATTCATCCAAGGGAGTGTGTGCTTGTGTCCCCCCCATTATTGAGAAATTGAATCCTGATCCTTATCCTGGGTATATCTTTGATTGCCCCCTGATCCATTTTTGACCCTGAGTCTTTGCCCCTCTGTGGCCTGATCCTTATCACCAACCAATAGCCTTGCTGTTTGAAGAAAAATTCTGTCTGTTGGAATTTTTGAATGTGTTATACCAATCCTTGATCCCTTTCTCTGACCATACTGGTCCTGATCCCTGATCATCTTTCTGGAGCCAATCACAACTGATTGAAGAGGTCTTATTAAGATTAAGACCTGGAGTGTTATACCTCCCTTTATTTTCTTTGGAGTTGCATTCTGCCAGCCTACTCTTGAGCCCCTTGAGAAGTGTTGAGGTTATCCTTGCTTCAAATCAGTTACTGTTTGCTTTTAGAGCTTCTTAAACATTGTGCTTTTTCCTGTGCAGCCACCCTCAGTTATCTGGTACCCTTCAAGCGCTTGATTGCGGATAGTTGGGCAGGTTCATTGAGAACCTGGAGGTTGGTTGGGTTTGAGTTTATCATCCCCAATCTTCTGCTGACAACCAGAGCTATTAGCTTGTGGGTGTTGTTTACATACAACAGCTTTTTTTCCTTGAACTCTAAGCATACTTTAACTTCTTTTGTTCAAGTTTTTTCCCTGCATAATCTTGTCTCAGATAGTGCTGCTCCATCGCTACCGAACTATTATCATATTTATCCTCTACTCCTTGATTCCTCATTTGCCAGGTTCTGGACCTTGATCTTGGTTACATCTAAATATTTTTTGTAACACTCAGGAGGGCAGCCTAAACAGCACCTATCCCCTCCACAGAACTGCTACGGCCTAGCACCGTTTGGAGCCTTACAGCGGGTGCCCTTGGGGGGATGGTTGGTAATTGTAATGCGCGTGGGGCGTGTAATTGTAAGATGGGCTTTGGTTGTAATGTGGCTCTTGCTGACCAGTCGGGGTGTGATTTGGCATACTTGGCGCTTGAGGTGGGAAATTCCAAGGTGAGCCATAGCGGCTATGAGCACTAGTGTTTCCAGCGTATGGATGCGCTGTAGGGTTAGATGTCAATATGTTAGGTTGGTTGAGTGTGCCAGGATGGGTTGGATTGTAAAACTTTACTGGCGAGTAACTGAAACAGGCTGTCTCTGGTTGCTTTCCATTGGCCTGGGGGAAGGATTGGGCGGAGTGTGGATATGGGGCACAATAATAAGGTGTTGAGCTGTAAGGACTGGGCTGGTACAGATGGTTTGAGTGATGCAACAGTGCTGCGGGTGTGAAAAAAGACTCATTCTGGAAGTACAAAGTAAAACATTTACTTTGAATCTATCATACAAATAAGGGAAACTGCTTACCAAGTCCAAGTGCAATCTGGTTTGGCTATCCCAAGAGGAATGCCTCTTTTCCTTGTGACGTGATTTAGACAACTTCAGCTTACTTGTCATTTCCTCATCCAGGTCAGTGCTCGGACTGTAGCAACCTAATCTGAACCATGGAGAATCAAAGGCGTAACTGCCTTTTTCAATATCCTCTAGTAGATCGCCTTCACCTTGTTGTTGTGGATGCTGTACAAAACTAAATGAGTCAGCTGAAGTCAAACTATATTGAAAAAGGGAGGGGAATCCGCCAGAATTAAAAATAAAAACTAACTTTCTTTGTTTTTTTGTAGGATTTATCTTGGACTTGTTACTCCACAAAGGTGACCCATTGGGCTTGGCGGGCATCAAGTTTCTTATTGGATCTCTGTAAATGAACTTTCCAAGGACTGTTAGGCTTGAGTTTGTGCCTTTCCAAGACTGGCTTTGGTTTGGAAGTGAAAGAAGAGCGTGCTCTGTTTTGGCTAGATGAAATTGAGTTACTTGACGTAGAGGCACTGCTCAAATCATTGGAGGTCAATGCGCTACTCAAGCCACTGGATGCCGATGCGCTTCTTGAATTGCTTACCGCCTCAGAGGAAGAATTGCTGGTTGTTGAAATAGCTATCACTTGGGATGAAGATGTGCTATTTCTGGAATGATTGCTTGAATTGGATTCTGATGCGGATGAAGAAGAGCTTCTCTTCTTCAAAGCAGCTTTCTTGGAGACAGCCTTCCGACGCATTTCCTTGGGAGAAGAACGTTTCTTGTGCTTTTTGTATTTTGAGGAAGATTTGATCTTGGGGAGAGTAGAATGTGTTGGCGACAGAATGCAAGTTTGAACAGCAATTTTTTTTTTTACAGGAATTGGTTCTACTTTGGGAGGTTGCAAGTTAAGTTGCCTTTTCTTATTGTATTCATAAACAGTTGAGTGATGAGGATCTTTGGTTGATGTCCGGGAAGGTGTTTTTGGACACTGGGACGGGCTTGTTGGTGATTGAGCTCGCATGGAGGATGGTGAGGTCTTAGCAGGTTGGGAAGATCTTGAAGGAGTTTTTGGCCAACAACTGTAAAAATTTTTTGATGTATGCACTGTGGAGGTGGATGGGGAAGTGGAAATTTTCTGAGTTGCAGATGGATTTGAAGGTTGCGGTTGTTCCTTCACAATATCCGAGGTGTCTGTTTTTGATGAACCATATGGCTTGGAAGTTGGAGATGGTGTCAAGTTGGATGAGCTGGCATTTCCATTAGGGGGATAGGCTAGTTTATCACCTGGAATAGCGTTAACTCATTAATTTACCATCCAATCGGACTAGAACAAGAATTCAAAGGAATTGCACATCAACGCACCCATGAGATTTTTTGCCAGCCGACGCAACTCATCAAGCTTTACCTTGCAAGGGATGACAGCGTGGGGGTAATTGGTGTGAATATAATCCAAGATATCTGTTTTTTGCAACAATGACAAATTGGGATCGAAAAAACTGCCACTTGCCTGTCTTCCTACCATTGCTTGTCTAGCCCAGGGAGCAATCAGTTGGGCGAGTGTACAAGACTGGGTGCTTCAAAATAAGGGTTACAACAGAAGGTAAGTACATAAGACAGATGCAGCAACGGTGATGACTTGGGGATTTCTATTCAAGGAAGAAATGACAATACCTTGAACCATTAAGTATTGCGCTGGCGTACATGATCTTGGCCTTGAGCTTGGGGTATCATTTTCTGGTGGTGGTGGTGCTGGTACAGTACATACCTGTTGCAGTCGGCCCAAAAGGGGAGGGAGAGAGTAGGGGGTGGTTTTAACTGTATCATGGATGGCATCAAAGGAAAGCGCTAGTGGTGATTGCAGGGAGGCTTATTGTTCATTGGTGTCGGGTTTGTGATTTTCTATGTTCATAGGTTGTAGATGGATTGTCCAACAGTTGTTTACAGGGTTTGGTTCATGATGGGCTGACTTTGAACAAGGGTGGTTGCAACGGCCTAATTAGAACTTGAAGGATTGTGCGGCTGGAGAGCCTTTAGGCGCGGACGTGGGCGTGGTCCATGGCAGCATTCTCAACAAAAAGCCTGCCAATCCCAACATGGCTCCCTTCCAATTCAACCCACATCCCACTTTCCAAACATTCAACAGCAGCTAGCCACCATATTCCACCAATCCTTTTGGTTGATTTCACTATTTGATTTCTTGGGACTAAAAACCAGCGGGCTGAAGACATGAATTTTAGAGAAGATTAGAACAACTGATTCAAATGAGAATATAGATGACGAGGAAGATGAAAGGAACACCAACGGCTAGAACTATGATCAGGAACAGGACAGCGTGAGCGGCAGAAGAGAGGATGAGGCTAGAGGAGATGAGTAGATGACTGAAACGGACAGAAGTCAGAGTTGAGAGTTGTTAGTTGTGATAAATCATGCGGATAGGTCTCTTACCAGACAAGAGCACATGGACCATAATTGGGTTAGCTGAGATGGTGGATTGAGAATTGAGGCAAGATGTGATTTAAGGGAAAAGAACAGAGAAGGTAGAAAAGAACAGAAAAAGTAGAAAGGAAAGATAGAATAAAGAAAGAGAAAAAGAAAGATGAGGAGAATAAAGAAGTTGATTTGAGTAGTTTTTGTGAGAGGTTATTTGGGGAGAAGAGGGATTTTTGAGGATGGAAGAAAGTGGACTTGACGCTGGAAGGATCTGGAGCTGAGACTCAAGGTTGAGAGAGGACAATCCTCAGAATAGAGTGTTCACACTCATCTTCAGGGTGCGCGGCATTTTGGAGGGTGCGCAATGGTCAGAGAGAAGAGAACCGTGAGGAGTGATTTCTCAACACTTTCAAATCCAACTCCACCCGCCAATCACTACATACGTCCCTTCTACCCTCCCCACCATCCGACTAATCAAGCATCATCCAATCCAACTTTCCAAAAAACAGAAGCCAGCCGCCCTATCCCATCAACCCTTTCAAATCCGACTCCACTGTCAGCCGGTGTTCCCTTGAACTAGAATCCGCAGAGTGGTTGGAACTTGGGTAAGATGTAAATTTTGTCTACTTCCAATCCCTTTCTCCATCCTTCAAGTCAATTTCAACCTCCTTCCAACAGCCCGCCAATGCCCTGGACCACGCTTGATCTGGCAGTGCAGCTTGGAAACAATAGATCTTTTACAATCATGATTTCTGACGCAGAGCCGTTCTCAACCGTTGTTTGCCACATTCCCCTAGATCCTACCATTTTGTATTGCCACCACAACAATCTTTCAAAGGGACTTTCTCTTTGAGATCTCTCACTTCCAACTTTGGGTTTACATGTTGGCTGCGGTGCTAGATGTCATTGTTTGCTATGATCAAGCCAGCACAACCCAAGCTTTCACATCAACGTAAAACATTGACTTTAGAATCATGGTGAGAACCTCTTGGATCTTCCTCCTTGCATTGTTCCGGTAGCGTTTGGAACATTGTTCTGTTTTTTCATCCACTTGCTTTCAAATTCAAATAATCATTGGGACAGATTTTTAAATACTAATCTATTTTAATCAAATTTAGCTTACCTGGGGTAATCTTCTGCAAATGTGGTCCCCACCTCACCCAATTCCTTATTCCTCCGTTCTGAGAGCGTTTTTGCTAAATCAATTCTATTGGTGGTTCTGGAAGCCCTCTCCACACTTTCATAATTTAACTCCTTTTGGCCGGAATAATTATTTCTATCATCTGCCATCCGCAAACCATCTAATTTTAATTTCCTTTGACTTTTTTAATTTGAGAAACTCTGTTGCTTCTTACCCCCAATCCTTGGTGCCCTCCTTTCAACTAATATCTCCTATAAGTTTGGTTTTGTTTTTTTTTAAACCCAAGCTATCTTATCTAGAGAACCCTTCTGCTTTTCCATTGTTAAATCATTCTATTGCTTCTGATCTCCAAGCCTCAATATTTCAACAGAACTCTTTCATATCTCGGTCGTAGATCATGAAACACTCATATATAAACCTCCACGCCAAAGACTGGTCGGGTACGTTACTCATTCAACTTATCCAGTCTTTGGTGTTCAAATTGTTAATCATTTCTTTTTCTATCTGCAGATTCAAACAGAATGACCGTTGATGATCTTAAAGGGTTCCTAGATGCATTTGGTCACCATTATGACCATAAAAAACTTTGCCCCAAGCTTTTCTTGAGATATGTCCAACTTGCCAAAGCTGTGTTCCCAGCTTTGGTGGAGAGTTGGACCGGCCACAAGTTGGATGTGGCATTCCCAGGTCAGTTTGCAAGCAAGCTGAAGAATAAAAGCAATCAATTCATATTATATGCTCACACACACCTCCTCTTAGCCTCCGCAAACCTCACGGTGGATAGAATAAAATTTTTCCTTGCCCTCTATATGAAGCCGTTCTCTTCCTATTCAAAAAGCTCCAATCTTTTCAGGGTCTACAACTCTATTGACAAAACACAGCAGATCCCTCAACCCCCTAGCCCAATACCCCTCAACTAAAATTTTCCAACTGGAAAGAAACAAAGAATCCCTGACAAACCCCAATCCTCTCTCAACATATGGTCTTCCCGCTCCAAGCAAAAAGCTTCCCAAAAGGCCTCAAAGAGAAAGTCAGCCATGCCCGTTCCACCTGGACCACCACTTCCTATTTTCCCTCAAAAACGCCTGCAAGATGGGGATGACTCTGCACCCAGATTTCAATCCAGGTCAAAGCTTTCCCAATGTAATCCTGCCCAGAGTGGCAGTCCTGAGCCCATCCTCCGTACAATAACGCGATCATGGAAACTTTTCCCTCAGACCCCAGTACCTGTAACTGCAGCTCCCCACCCGGCCAAAAAATTTTCAATAGGATCCAACTCAACCGTCATGAAGGACACCGGCCGTGAGGTGTTGGGATTTTTGGTCCCTCCAGTACCTCCATTGTCTTCTGCCGCGTCTGGATCTCTCACCCCGGTGGTGGAGGCCTCTTCCAACCAAGCTTTAGTGTTAGAATCTTTGGCTCAAGCCTTGAGTCCCATCTCTCATTCTTTGTCTGCCATTGCCTCTGAATTTTCCAACCTTGTCTTGTTGGAATCTTTGGTCCCTGCCTCAATTCCCGTCCCTCAATCTTCCTCCGTCGGACCAGAACCTCACAGCTCTAAATCTTTTCCAAAGTCTTGCACAAAAGGGCGGCCAAAAGGTGAGAAAAAGAGCAAGGCACCCCCTGATCAAGCTTCAAAATAATGCCTCTGCCGACTTTTCCCAGCTGTCTGGAACTGGTAAGTCCAAAGGTAAGTCCAAAACTAAGTCCAAAGATAAGGACAAGGGAAAACCCAATACTGTTCCAGATTTGGATGTCAGTTATCACAACTCAGCTTGGTCATCTCACAGCAGAACCAAAGCAAAGGGGCAGAAGAAATCACTCCTAGATCTGTTGGAAACTTTGCCCAGCAACATGTCCGAATCATTGGTTTGTTGTCCCAGCAACGTGTCTGATTTGGTTCCTGAATCTTCTGCCGCATTGGAATTTCCCACTCCAACTATTGATTCACCTTTGGACCATAATTTTGTCTCCAAATCCTTGGTCCCTCCCTCCAGCCCAGTCCCTGAATCTTTGACGGTCGCACCTGAATCTCCCAATCTAACTTTCAACTCACCTTCAGGCCAAGATGACGTCTCCAAATCTTTGGTCGCTGCCTCAAGCCCAGTCCCTGAATCTTCCGTTCCATCCAAATTCCCAACTGCAGCTGTTGCCTTGCCCCCTAACAAGGTCTACAAATTCTTGGTCCCTGCCTCAAGCCCAGTTCCTGAATCTTCAGTAGCATCCAAATTCCCAACTGCAGCTGCTGTCTTGCCCCCTAACAAGGTCTACAAATCCTTGGTCCCTGCCTCAAGCCCAGTCCCTGAATCTTCTGTCGCATCCAAATTCCCTACTGCAGCTGTTGCCTCGCCCCCTATCGAGGTCTACAAATCTGTGGTCCCTGCCTCAAGTCCAGTCCCCCAATCTTTGGCTTCAAACCAGGACGACCACTGCAACTCTTTAGTCGTTACTGCGAGTTCACTCCCCCAATCTTCTCTTGTTGCATCAGAGCCTGCGGATCCAGATAACAAGCCATTCTCTTTTGAAGATGGCCTGTTTACCTCTCCTCCAAGACCTTGCATGAGAGGTTGACCAAAGGGTCTAAAAAAGAGCAACGCACCCCCTAATCAAGCTTCCAACAATGCCTCAGCCAACTTTTCCCAACCGTCTGGAAAAGGCAAGAACAAAGGTAAGGACAAGGGGGAGCTCACTCATATTCCAGCTTCTGATGATGGCCAGCGTAACCCATCTCAATCAATTTGCGGGTGAGCCAAAGCAAAAGGTCAGAAGAAATCACTTCAAGAGGACGTTTCCCAATTGTCCATTCCTCCTTCCAGCAATTTGTCCGACTTCTTGGAGCCTTTGCCAAGCAACATGTCCGACTCCTTGGTTTGTTCTCCCAGCAACGTGTCTGAGTTGTTGGTTCCTGCTCTTAGTACAACCAAGCAACTCAGCCAGGATCCAGCTTCAGATGACGCTTCTCCAGAGCTGTCTCAATCAACGGAACATACAGCACCCGACCAGACCAAAATCATGCCTTCTCAGCAAAGTAAACTATCTTGCACCAAGGGCAATGGCACATTTGAAACTGAAAGCACGGCAAAACGGCACAAAACCAACAGGGCCAAAAAGACTTGTAAATCCATTATTTTGCAAATTGACATGGCTACATACTAACACCCGTCCCTCTTTAGCTGCCACACCCTCTAGGCCCCCCAAACCTGTTAACTTTCTGAACCCATCTCTCCTGGTGCGCGCGCGCAACTGTTACCCTGTAACGGGGATCCCCAAATTCTCTGTTTATTCTGATCAGAGACGGCTCTGTCTCTGATCGCGGTTTCTTCAACTGTGCTTCTGTTCCTCCATTTCCTTCTTCATCTCTATTCTTTCTTTCATATCTATTTCCATTCTCTCTGTCTTATATATTTCCTTTTCCAAACCGTCGCCTCTCAATACTTCCGTCCAACTAATCAAGATTGTGAACTCAATAGCTCTGACTGGTAAGACTCCAAAGCCTCCGCTCAACTCAATGACTCCATCTGACTCTCTTTTATCCTCAGTCTGTCTCTGTTCCATCTGATCTACCTGGCCCATCAACCTTCAATAAACCTCATGAGATCGTATAGCTGCCACTCAACCTATACTGATGATATAACTTGTAGGATCCTCTCTTTCTGAGTTATCTGTTTCTATACGTTTTCTCATTTCTCATTTTATTCTAATATCCTGTTCAGCCTACTGGTTCTGCGTCCTCTAGAAATCTAAACAAATCTTATCACGGTTAAAAGCCGAAGGTCTACAAGCAAACTCAACCAGCAAAAAATGACAGAACCAGTGGGAAAAAACAATTATTTTCATCAGGTGGCTCTCAAAGCATCTGTCGACGCCATACCCCCCTTAAACAAAGAGAATTACTCCATATGGCGAGACAAAATGCTCATGCTATTTGATCTCAAAGACATCAAGGATGCCATCACTACAAATACCGGCCCTATGTCATCAAAACAAGACCAAGAAATTTGGGAAATTATCCTCTCCAAACTCGACAGTACAATGCATGCCAACGTCGTTAATTCCTCTAACATCTACTTGTCAAAACTCTTATGGGCCAAGATCACTCAAAGATTTGCGTCTTCAGAGACATCAAAAATAGCTAGGGTCTTCAACCACTTTCTCCATTCCTCTTTCAACAAAAATGCTATCGACGGATTCATTACTGAAATGCAAAAGGCCATCACCAGAATGACAGATGTTGGTATAGAATTACCTAAAGATATATTAGCTTATCTCCTTCTCTTCAAATTTCCCCCGATTCTCCAAAATTTAAAACAGAAAATTATGCATTTTGAGAAGAATCTGACGACAGACGTTGTGTTCAATCACCTCACCCAGTATAATAATGAAAGAAAGGCTCAATTGACTTCTACAAAACCCTCAACCAATGTCTCTCTAGTAGCTACCAAAACCCAAAATAACAAGGACGAAAACAGGGTCAAGATGAAATTCCACGAAGGATACCATGACCCCAACGCTCCTCATCCCAAATCGTCGTGCTTTCATTTACATCCTCAGATTGCTCCAGAGTGGTGGATAGAGCAACAAAACATTTGGAAAAATAAAACAAAAAAGAATCCAACTATTAATTACCCTGCCCTACTCACGTTATGGATCAACGCGGTGTGGTGTCAATATATAGCCTCGGATTGGGAACTGCGTCGCGGCCTGCGCGCTCAGCATCTGGTAGGTCGGGCTCAGCAGTTGGGGTGCGCTTGTTCTCAGCAGTGGCCGCTGCGGGCTCAGCAGAAGGCGCAGCAGGGCGAAGCACGCAGCTGCGGGCCGGGTCTGACTAGGGGAGGCGGGCCGCGACCCGCTTGGTTGTCCAACCCAGTGATGGAGCCGGGCCAATCAGGTTCTCGGGCGGTTAGTTAGGGAAGGAAAGGGCGGAGCGATTGCGGGGCTATACCCGTGGACGGCCACGCGCAAGCGCGGGCCGGCTACGGGACTAGGAAATTCACGACGGCGCGTCGGGCGGATACGGGCAATCGCGGTGAACTTTGAGAAGCGCGCGGCAGAGGGCCGCGCCGCGGGGGACGAACCGGATGCGTGTAATGGCAGGCGAGCAAGCGGAATAGGATACGGACAGGGTACAGGTTAGGATATGGGATAGGGTTTTGGGCCTAGGGTTTCCTTCTTCATTGTTGTCGGGTTGTTCATGTGCTTGTACTTAGGTTAGGGTTGAGGGGGAGGGCTCAAATACCTTTCCCCTCAACTCTGGGTTGTAGGGGGGGCATCTTACCATTGTATCATCAGGAGGCGGGGAGCGGAAAAGGGAGCGGACTTAGCAAAACAGAATCCCTCCCCTCTTCTCTCCTTTTCTCCTCTTCAGGCTCTCAAAAACTTCTCTTTACGCTCGGTATCTAATCCTTACAGACGCTTCAAACCAAGAACTCCTGAACCTGCGGCAACTTCATGAGGGATAACCTCTAAAGTTTCCACAGCGGACAACACCCCTAATCTTCTTCTAGACTCGGGAGCAAACATCCACATTTTTAACGATTTAAAATTGTTTTCTACCATCAAACTTCAGGACAAACCTGATGAAATCAAAACAGGAAAACTCAAAGCTAACCTTAAGATACGCGGCACGGGGACAGTTAAACTTGAATGGAATGACTCAGTTGTCACTCTCAAAGACTGCGTTTACATTCCTGACATTGTAGTTAATCTGATTAGCCCCGGACTCCTTGCCAAGAAAGGTTGTTATCTCTCTCAAGTTTGTGACACGTTCTCCGTGGTTTGAAACAAACAACTTGTTATGAAGGGTTTAATCAGAGATAACATATTTGTCATTGAAAGACCCCGATCTGTAGACCAGCACCAAACGGTGAATCTTTTGAATCAATCCCCCTGTCCTAATCTTTCTCTTCTCAATATCCACCAGATGTACGGACATGCTTCTCTCACCACTCTCAAACCTTTGATAAAAGATCTCTACACCAAGGAAGAACTTCTCAACTTCCAATGTGACAGTTGTGTCAAGAGCAAGATCACAAGATTGCCGTTCTCTGGTTCCTCTACCCCCGCTAGCAAACCTCTAGACAGAATTCATCTTGATTTGGTCGGTCCGATTAGCCCTCAATCTAAGGCCGTTCATCAATATCTGCTCACCCTGGTCAATAACTATACCGGCTACTTAGCTGCATTCCCTCACACATCCAAAGACAAAACTCCAGACACTATCATCAGCATTCTAGAAACTGAATATAAAAGGCTAAATTACTACCCTTCCGAAATTTTCTCAGATAAAGTTACTGAGTTTACCAACACAACTTTCAAACATTTTGCTAAGAAGAAACACATCACACTTTGAACGTCTGAACGCTATCACTCTCAACACAACGGGCAAGCAGAAAGGGCGAATAGAACTATAATAGAATCCGCTTGAGCCACCTTCTCCTCATCTCAATTGGCAAAGAATTATTGGCACATTGTGGTTTGTAGTTGCTGCTTTATGCTCAACCAGGTCCCAAGAGAAGGTATTCAATCCTCTCCCTGGGAACTTATGTTTGGTAAGAAACTTCCCGCTAATTATTTGAAACCCGTAGGCCTGTCTGCTATTTATCTTGCCAATTGACTCCAGAAGGGTTGAAAATTCAACAAAAAAGGTCTTGAAGGAGTGTTGGTCGGATTTAATCCTGCCTTCCACTCCTACCTAATCCTCAACTCACTTGGAGGCATAGTCAAAACAAAACATGTAAAATTTCTCAAACATTGATTAGACAATTTTCCCCTCCTCAAGTCTCCCAGATTAGACATCTTCTCTCAGACTATCTCAGAATCCAATGAAAACAATTTCTCTTCCACCAATAAGCAATATGGAATCAGAGAAACTAATACTTCTCAAATTGAATCCAACTCTGATCAAGATGAAGCAAATTCTTCCAATTCTCAAAGCTCAGACTCTATTACTATTACTGCTCCTGAACCAACAACAAGAGGGATGGATCTGAGACCTAGACGCGAAATTCAGAAACCTCAAAGATACGGGTTCCATCACTACTACAAACCTCCATCATACAAAGCCCCCCGGAAGTGCCCCGAATGGCTTAAATGGAAAACAGCTTCCAAAGACAAACTTGCATCTATTGAAGCACAGAAAGTCTGGGAAGAATACTATGATGAACCGGACAATATCCTGAACACAACCTGGGTATTCAAAGTGAAGGAAAACAGTCACGGCGAACCTGTCAAGTATAAAGCTTGCCTATGCATCCAGGGGTTTGATCAAATTTAAGGTGTAGATTTTGATGAAACCTGGGCACCCACTGGAAAAATTGGGTCTCTTTGACTTGCGCTCATCTATGGACTGAAGAATGGAATGTCCTTCACTCAATTTGATGTGAAGGGAGCTTTTCTACACGCTCCACTGACCAAGACTGTAATAATTAGAACGCCCAAGGGCTCAAACCAAAAATCACCCTATCTTAAATTAAAAAAGTCCCTATACGGTCTCTGTCAATCTCCCAAAAACTGGTACAAGACTCTAACCTCCTGGATCAAATCACAAGGCTTCCAAGAATCAACGAGTGATCCTTTTTTATATATTAATCCGAAGTCAAGAGGGGTAATCTATTTTCATGTCGATGACCTCATACTAGTGGGAAAATCGGACAATTTTGCTACAAACTTTCTGACCAGATTCTCAAACTCATCCTGCCATCCCCCCAATACTATCCTTGGTATGCTAATGGAGATTGAAGGAGATACAATCCTTCTGAGCCAACCCAAACATATCAATCGTGGATTGGAGGAATTGGGACTTACTGATTGTAAGGACACCAACTCTCCTTGCACACAAAATCACCATCTTGAGCTGGCTTCCGACGTAGATCACACAGAGTTTTCTCAACTCAATATCAATTACCGATCTGCAATTGGACTCTTTAATCATATCTCCCAGTACACTCATCCCGACATTTCTTACACTGTATCAAGTTTGGCTAGGTTTAATGCTAAGCCCGGTCTATCTCATTGGAAAGAAGTACGCAAGGTATGGAAATATCTAAAAACAACTAGAAATCTAAAATTGACACTCAAGTACAATCCTTCAGAAGAAACTGTGTCTGGATATAGTGACGCCACTTGGGGGGATGAGCCTATTCTTTGCAAGTCTCAAACAGGATACATAGTATTCCATTACGGCAGTCCAGTTATCTGGAACTTGTCTAGACAGCGGAATATAACCTATTCCTCAACCAAATCCGAACTCAACGCCCTACTCGACTGCTACCTTGAATTGAAATGGATCACTCACCTCATCAGTGAAATCGACTCTTCTATCTGTATCAAAACTTGTGATCATCATTGACAGTCTGACAGGTTTCAAGCTTCGTAGGCTCGAGTTGATCATGATCGGTCAACGAGGCTTTGGATCAATTGGTCGAGGCTTGATTGGTTTCATCGGCCGAAAGGTGTGAGATGGTAATCCGACGGGATTTTCTGATCAAGATTGGGGGATGCTGGTTAGGGTTCTGAGGAGGTGGACGTGGTTTGTTGGAGATGGTGATCGAGTTAGAGGTGGGAAGGATGGAGTTCTTAGTAGGATGGGATCTAGACTGGAGCTTAGGCTGAGATTGATCCAAGATCTCAAGATCATTGAGTAAGTTTTCAATCAAAGGTTTTGGGGGGAGATGGGAGCAGGGGATCTTCAAAGGTGGTTTGACGATTGCTCGCGTTGCCAAAAGTCAGGGCCGCGAGAGCAACAAGCAGGAGTTGAACATAGAAGGGGGGGATCGAAGCGGAGAGACAGGCAAGAGGCCTGTCCTAGACCGCTAGGACAGGGAGAGGTTGAGAGATGGGGGGAAATGAAGGTACCCATAGGGGTACAACCAACAAAGATTTTTTTTTTTTTTCCGTGGTGTCCCGGATTGGTCACCACAGCGGCCTATTGGAAAATCATTAGAGAGACTCCTTTGAATTCCAAGTCTTCTCTTCATCCATTTCTCAATTTTTTGCTTCCATTTATATTCTTGTAAATACTTTTTTTATGGAAATTGGTTGTTCTTAGGACTCTATTTTCTCCCGTGATTGAAAATTTTTGGATCCTGTGCAAGCAAATCTTTTACACTCACTTGAGTAGATTTTTTTTTTTGTGATTCTTTTTTGCGGATTTTTTTTCTGCATGAATTTATCTCATTTTGTAATACATACATATTTCTTGATCGAGTCCAGTATACTGGACAGTTCTTTTCTTTTCTACTACTCTTTCACTTGTATTGGGGGTCCTTGCGCCAAAATTTATTTTGAGAATTTTTCTATCTGACAAAACCTTTGTTTTGGTTTACATCTCGCCTGGACAGCTCCTCATACTTATGTATGATTTACGTAGCCATGAGTCATGTGCCAACAAAGGACTACAACCATTGACCAAAAAAATCCATCGGATGCGGGCTTAGGTGCCGCCGCAGCATATTAGGTCAGGCCCCTGCTACGCACCAGATATAACTCCTTTGTCTCTCCTTTGCCTGCCTACCACCCATCTCCCTTCACTGCAAACAACCAGCTTCTTCCTGCCGCGCAAGATTGTTCTTGAATGTCAAAATCTCCGTCCCCCTCTACCCCCCCCCCCTGCTTGGTTCCCTATCCTCAATCATCTTTCATTATCCCTTGATATGGTCTAAGGCGCAGTTCCCAAGCAACCAGTTCTCTCTGCAAGTGCTTGATGCCTCAAACACGAGTTCAACTGGTTTTGTGCTCGTGCCAAAGTCATGGATGCCACAAGTACCGCTACATCAAAAAGAACGGTAATTGGAAGCCTGGAGGTTCAATAATTTCCCGCATCACCAGAGAGAGCCATATACTGGCAGACGCAAGAATGGAAGCAGTTTTGTATAATGCCCAAAGTACATCAATCAATCTTTCTCTCCTTTCTTATCCTTCCTTACTTCTCAAAGTGTTCAAAGCACCTTTTTTTCTCAGGCAGTGACAATGATGAAGATGAAGATCTTGGGAGGCGGAGTGAACACCTAGAGGAGGACAGACTGTTGGACTTATCTCATTCTCATGATCATGAGCTCGATTGTCAAGGCAATCTTGATTTTATCACATTCTCTTGGTCCTGCTCAAGTGCTGAATCTGTAGGAAATGCCAATGTATACAACTGTTGTTAGTCCATCTTTGTTTCACCCTGCATCTGACTGGTGATGAATAGCAGCCTCCTTCATTTTGTTGCAAAAAACTAGGTCAATTTTACAATCACTCCATTCTGCGTGTCCCACCAACAGTCTTGCAAGTGTGCCTATTGGCAGCCATGCTGGAAATTTTCAAAGATACCTCTTTTTCAACCTCATCCTGGTTCTTAAAATGTGCCCGTAACCTGCTTACATCGACAGCACTCAGTATTGGAGAATCTAACTCCAGAAAGTTGAAGCATTTTCAGAGGAAGGTAATCAAATCAATCCCTCTGGATATCCAAACGGTAATTAAATGGCTCAAACTTGACCCAGCCCTAATCGATGTAGTATGCTGTCCGGCCTGCTTTGCGATGTACCCTTACAACTCAACAACACCAAAGAATTGTGTTCATTCAATGTATCCAGGCCCCAATGATGCCCCTGCAAGTGCTGGCACCCTCAAAGAAGAGGATTGCTTGTTGGAAGATTTGAATGCTGACCGGATCCCTCATGGAATGTGCGGAGCAGAGTTATTTTGCCTCAAAACCAAGGGCGTTTACCCTTTGAAGATGTATGCCTTCCAAAAACTCTACAAGTGGATTGCACAACTTTTTTCAAGACCAGGAATTGAAGAGGCGTTGGAGGAAGCAGCTACGCTTTCCAAGGAACCCTACAATCCCAAATCTGAAGCTTCCAACATTCAAGATTCAAAAAACTGGAAGAGTTTCTTGGGACCTGATCAACAGCTTTATACAACTCAACCCGGCAATCTTACGTTTGGTTTGTTTGTTGATAGCATCAACCCCCATGGAAATCGACAAGCTGGAAAGCATGTCAGCATCACCTTCATCATCTTAGTATGCCTCTCTCTGCCAGTGTCATTGCAATACAAGCCACAAAATCTGTTTGTTGTTGGAATCGCCCCCAGGCCAAAGGAGCCCTCCTTGGAGCAAACAAATTGGATCCTTCAACCTATCATTGAACAGCTGAAGGTGTTATGGCAACCTGGGCTTTTTCTCTCACAAACCTGCCTTTACCCCCATGGCCGTCGTATCTTTGGTGCAGTTCTTCCCTTCTTTGCTGATTTACCAGCTCTTTGTTGTAGTCTTGGTTTTGCAGCTCCTACAGCCACCCAAATGTGCTTGTTCTGCCTCCTTGAAAAGTCTGCAATCACCAATCTGGACCCTCAAACTTGGCCTAAACAAAACCTTGCTGACCATAAACATTGGGTGGTTCAATCACAAGATGCGCCAAATCAGTGTATCCAAATGAAGATTTTGAGAGAACAAGGCTTTAGATATTTGGTAATGCTCAAGCTTCCATATTGGGACATTATTGAAAATCATGTTGTTGACACAATGCATAACCTCCTCCTTGGCATGTTGAAGTTGCATTGCCAACAATTTTGGTCCATTTCTGATGATGCTGACAAGCCC
Source organism: Puccinia polysora (assembly GCA_025617555.3). NCBI lineage: Eukaryota > Fungi > Basidiomycota > Pucciniomycetes > Pucciniales > Pucciniaceae > Puccinia > Puccinia polysora. The sequence continues at coordinate 7,264,820 of CM062644.1, forward strand.
AAACCAAAGGCAATTTCAACAACAGAGTTGATGACTTTACTAGCTGATGTTGCCGCCCCCATCTTGGTTCCTCCTCCCAGGGCAGATAGCCCAACAGCAACCAATACCAAGACCAACAAGGGCTCTGGCATTCCGTTTAACTTAATGGAATTCCGCTCTAACAAGACAAGAGATGACATGTTTTCACCTTATATTGGGGACGGCGACTGGGGAGGAACATGGACATCTCCTAGTCCTGGAAAAATTATCTTGGATCAAGATGCATTATCTTTCATCAATCAAACTATTTCCTGCATACGTATTCTGACTTGGATCAAACGTGCGATTCCAGCCTTGGGGAAGGCATCTTTTGGTCAACTTAAAGCAGATGAGTGGCAAAATCTGTTTACCATCCAGCTTCCCTTGATACTACCGGTTTATTGGGCGGATGGAGGAGCGGTTGCCCGTTCCCTCCTTTGAAATTTTGCTCATCTTGTGTCATCAATCAACTTAGCCCTCAAGAGAACTATGACCAGTGAAAAGGTGAAGAAATATTGCATGCACAATTTGGAATATCTCAGGAGCTGTTTATTACTCTTTCCTGATGTTAACCTAGCACCAAACCACCACATGTCAGTGCATCTTGCTGACCGCCTTGAAAAGTATGGTCCATCCAGGGCTTGGTGGTCTTTTTCAATGGAGCGACTCATGGGCAGGATACTGAAATCTTCACATGAAAACCGGCTTGGTGGGTTTAATCTTTAGAAAAACCTAAACTCTTCTCATCACTTGACTTATTCATTTCATTTTTTTTCATCAGGTCAACTTGAAATCACCTTCTTAATGAATTTTTGTTGTTTTGGTAATTTAAAGGCTTTGATGTCACAGCCCAAAAAGTTTCCATCCGATTTCAGACCACTTCTATATCAACTCCAAGGCTCCAATGATCCAATCCATTCAGAAGCTGAACTAACTTCGAATAGTCAGCAGGATTTCCTTGATCCCCTAACGCTCAGGCTTCTAGTAGCCCCAATTAATGATTTGTTTCCTGCATTGAACGGTTCCACGTGGATTGCCTCCAGTGAGTGGTGCAAGAAGACAAAAGCCCAGTTGAAATACTTTCTTTCTGTAAATCCTGCGGTGGAGAAGCTGACAGATTACACAATGGATGATGTGGTGTATTTGACATTTTGAAAGAACTCAAAAAACAGTCTAATCAAGGTGAAACCACTCTCAAAAATTCAATATGGATTCATCCACAAAATATTTTGGCACAGGCAAAATTTGTCGGATAAATCTTGCGCAACTGATACTTGGTTTGTGATCCAATTGCTTACTCCATGTGGCGTTAACTCTGGAAATCCATTCTTAAAGTTGGATCAATTCGATATGCAGCTTGAACTGAGGGTTGTCAGCAACAAAGAAACCGGGTTGATTCATAGTTCCGAGGTCCTTACCAATTGTGCAAATCCAGATTAAGTATGGCTCTCAAAATATCTCCAAAAATAGATAAGGAATGCATTGCCCTGTTATCTTTGGAAAATTAATAGAATAAGGAAATTTCGCTTGAACAAAGCTACAACAATCTTATTTCTTTTCTTGCTTTTTTTTACTTTTTTTTTGTATGTAGCAAAATCTGGATTGTAAATGGGATCATGATAGTAGAGGGATATCATACTTATGTATTGCTGGAAATAAAAGCCAAGAATGGGATGTAATGATGAGCACAGAAAAAAGAGGAATTGCAAGAACATGATCAAAGTAGTGCAACAGTGGAAGCATTCCCAGCTTTTGAAGTTCAAGGAAAATTTAGAACTGGCTACATAAAATTGGCTTAGCTGGGCACTAAGCCTTTGCACAGAGTGGTGGAACAGAACAAAAATAACAGGAAAAAGAAAAGGTATGGATTGAAGTAGTGATGACAGAAATGTTATGAGAAAATAATTTTAAATATGAGATAAAACTTTGTCTTTGCCCATCTGAGCAATTTGCTCAGCAGTCTTTTGCCCAGTGGAGAAGCTCTGGCTTTCTTCTCAGCTTCAAAGCTCCAGTAAAATTGTTAACTTACCGAAAACCATTTGCTCAGCTGGATACTCATCCTTTGCACAGCTGGGGATTCCTGTGGTCCCCTCCCTAATGAGCAGTTAAAATAAAGCAGAAAAAAAATGTGACCAATAAATTCCCCACCATATCCTCACCAAGGATACTTGCTTTTGTATGTAGTATATGGCTCCTTCATATATGGAGTAGTTGCACTGGTGGAGTGCTTCAATTCAAAATGAAAATAGTAATAGAATTCCTCACGTAGGCAGAGGAATCAGGTGACAGTCACAAAGGAAACACATTTGGAACCAGATGAGAAATAGGATAGTAAATAGGATTTTCAGCATTTGGAAACTGAAAACTTCACCCAATGCAATTGAAATCCACTGCAACTGATGCAATTGCAATGCACTGCAACCATTGAAATTTTTTTGCACTGCAACTGATGCAATTGAAATGCAATACAAATTTTGTGATGGAAAAGAAATGTATACAGTTCCATTTCAATGCAATGCAAACAGTGAAATTTCAATGAAACTCAAAAAGTGAAATTGCAGTGAAATGTAAATCATGCAATTGCAATGAACCCCAAGAATTTTAATTTCAATGCACTGCAGATATTGAAATTTCAATGAACTCCGAAAATTCAAATTGAAATGCACCACAAATAGTGCAATTGCAATTAAATTAAAATGGGTAAATTGCAATGCAAGGAAAAAATTGAAATTCAAATGAAATCCAAACAGTTCAATATCAGTTAACTTCAAAAATTTCAATTTCAATGCACTCCAAACAGTGCAGTAGCAATGAAATTTAAAAAGTGCAGTTTCAATGTACTTCAAAAATTGCAGTTCATTTAAACTGCACTGTTTGCAGAACAGTTCATTTCCAAGGCACTGCACACAGTGCAGTCACAATTCACTTCAAAAGTTGAAATTGAAATGCAATGAAAAAAGGGAAATTTCAATGAACTTCAAAAATTGCAATTGAAGTTCAATGCAAACAGTGCAATTGCAATGAACTGAAAACATTGAAATTGAAATTAAATCCAAACAGTGAAATTGAAGTGCAATGCAAAAAGTGCAATTTCAATGAACTGCAAACACACTGCTTGAAATCAATGCAAAAAGTGCAATTGAAATTCAATTCAACTGGTGCAATTTCAATGCACTTAAAACATCAAAAGTGCAATTCAATGCAAAAATTTCCAATGAAATTTGATTCACAGAAAATAGTGAAATTTGAATGCACTTCCAAAGGTAAAATTGCAATGGGTGTCAACTATCAAAATTGCAATGCTCTTCAACCAGCGCAATTGAAATGCACTGGAAGCAGTTGAACTGTGATCAACTGGAACCAGTTTAATTAAAATTATCTGCAATCAGGGAAATTTCAATGTTATTAAATCATTAAAATTGCAATACACTGCAAAAATTTAATTGCAATTCACTGTAACCAGTGCAATTAAAATGCACTGAAACGACTGAAGTTGCAATGCCCCGCAAATATTATCATTTCCATTGCAATAAAAGCAGTGAGATTTAAATGCAATTAATGCAGGATCATTTCAATGAATCACAACAGTGCAAATTAAATGCAATCAAAACAGAGTAATGCAAATGTGATGCAAATGGTGCAATCAAAATTGAATGAAAAGAATGAAATTTCAACTCACTTCAAACATTTTAATTGAAACTCACAGCAAACAATTGAATTGTAATGCACTTCAAACAGTGAAATTTCAATTCAACTGAAACAGTGCCATTTGAATGTGATAAAAACAGTCAAATAGCAATTAAGTGCAAAAAGCTAAATTTGAATGTGATTGTAACAGCATACATTGGAATTGCACTGTATAAATTGAATTGCAATTGATCTTTTTCATTATTATTATTTTGATTCTGCTGTTTGCATTGAATTGCAATTGAAAATTTTAAAGTGTGTTGCAATGGCACTAATCGGAGTGCATTCAAATTTTACTGCTTGGAGTGCACCACAATTTTGCTTTCCTTGGTGCATTGAAACTGCAGTTTTTTCAGTGGATTGAAATTTTGATGCCATTTAAACAGTGCTATTTTTATTCATTTCAAACTGTGAAATTTGAATGCAATGAAGAAGCTGCAATTAGAATGAAATGAACACAGAGAAATTAAAATTCACCTGCAAAAATGCAATTCCAAATCATGGCAAACATTGAAATCAACTTTCACAGAATATAGATCAATTGAAATTCATTTCAAACGGTGAAATTGAAATCAACTTAAAAAAATGCAATTTCAATGTGATACAAACAGTTTAATTGATATGTGATCAAACATCTCTATTGCAATGCAATTCAGAAAGTGGATTTTGAAGGCAATACAAAAATTTCAAATTCAATGAAATGCAAGGTGTGAAATTTCAATGTGCTGCAAAAACTGCAATCACAATGCTATGAAAACTGTGCAATTTCAATGCAATTATTTCAATGGTGAACTTCAATAAATGCAATTTCAATTCACTGCAAACAGTGCAAATGCAATTTGATGCACTGAAAACAGTGCAAATGCAATTCAATGCACTGAAAACAGTGAAAATTCAATGCAATGCACTGCAAACAGTGAAAATGAAACTGAATGAAGAAGTTGCAATTTCAATGCACTGCAAACAGTGAAAATGCAACTGAATGAAAAAATTGCAATTGCAATGCACTACAAACAGTGAAAATTCAATTCAATGCAAAAATTGCAATGGAAATGCACTGCAAAAAGTGAAAATGCATTTCAATGCAAACATTGAAATTGCAATGCAATAAAATGCAAAAATTTCAATTGCAATCCAATGCAATGCAAAAGTTCCAATTGACATGCCATGAAATTTAAAAATTGAAATTGCAATGCAAAAAGTCCAACGCTATGATAACAGTGAAATTGAAAGGCGTGTCAAATGGTGAAATTTCCATGGAAAAAACAATGCAATTTATATTAAATCAAACCAAGGCTTTTTCAAAGCAATGAAAACAGTGCCCCCAGAATAAAGTGAAAAAATTGCTATTGAAATTCACTTCAGATATTCCAATTGGAATTCAATTCAAGCAGAGCTATTGCAATTTACTGAAAACAGTGCAATCATAATTCACTGTAAGCAGTTCTATTGCAATTGATTGGAAACAGTGCAATTGAAATTCACTGCAAGAAGCGCAATTAAAATTCACTGCAAGAAGTGCAACTGAAATTTGCTGAAAGAATTGAAATTCTAATTCACTGAAAGGAGTGAAATTTCAACTTACTGCAAATATGGAAATCAAAACACACTGCAAACATTTAAATTGTAAGGGGTTGGAAACAGTCCAATTCTAATCCACTGCAAAATTGCTATCTCAATGCACTTAAAAAAGTGCAATTTAAATTCACTCATGAAAACAGTGCAATTTGCAAGCACCCATGCAAACAGTGAAATTCAAATGCACTCTAAAAAGGGCAATGGAAATTTCCTGCATACAGTGAAATTGCAATGCACTCCACATATTAATATTTAGATGCAATGGAGAGAATGCATTTTAAATGAAATGGAACACGAAAATTTCCATGAAAAACATTGCAACTGCAAAGCAATGAAAAAATGGTATTCCAATTGACTGAAAAAAATGCAATTACCATTGACTGCAAACAATGAAATTGCAATTCACTGAAAACAGTGCAATTTCAATGCACTGCAATGCAAACCATGCATTTGCAATTAAATGGAAACAGTGCAAGTGAAATTCAATTTGAAAAGTGCAGTTGCACTCCAATTAAAACAGGGAAAATTGCAATTCCAGGAAAACAGTGCAATTGAAATTCAATGAAATGAGTCCAATTGCAATCCAATTCAAAAAGTGCAACTTCAATGAACCCAAAACAGTGCAATTTTTATGCAATGCAAACAGCAACAGTGCAATTGTAATTCAATGCAAAAAGGGAAATTGCAATAAAATGAAAACTGTGCAATTGAAATTCAATGGAAACATTTCATTCAAAATTAAATGAAAGCAGTGCAATTGCAATTCAATGGAAAAATTTCATTCAAAATTCAATGAAAATGAGGCAATTGAAACTCAATCAAAAAATTGCAATTGCATTTAAATTCAAAGGTTTCAATTGAAAGTTAATGCAAAAAGGGGAATTGTGTTGAAACTTTTGCAATATCACAATTCATTGAACTATTGGAAGCCTATTTCAATTTCACTTTTTTCAATGCTTTCTAATTTCGACATTTGAAGTGCTTTCTAACTTTACCATTTGAAGTGCTTTCTAAACTCAAACTTTGAATTGCATTGCAATTTCACTTTTGGAAGTTCATTGAAATTCCACTTTTGGAAGTACATTGCAATTCCACTTTTGGAATTTCATTGCAATTTCACTATTGATCAGGTATATCTTGATTTTGCTAAATTTCCAGGGTTTACATTATCTGTTTTCAAATCCAAGGGTTTTGCTAATTGAAATTGTGGAGGATTATAACCATCCACAAAGTATAGACAAAGAGGCTTCTCTTCTAAAATATCCAAAAAAATGGCACTAGCAGTCCAGAAATATCTTGATGGGACTTCAACATTCTGAGAAATTGATGGATATTAAGAACAGATAAAAATTGATTTTAAAAGTGCAAATGCAGTGCATTTCAATTGCACTTTTTGCAGTGCATTTCAGTTGCACTTTTTGCAGTGCATTTCAATTTCACTTTTTTCAGGCATTGCAATTGCACTGTTTGAAGTGCATTGCAATCACACTGTTTGCAGTGAATTTTGTTTTCACTTTTGCAGTGCATTGCAATAGAACTGTTTGAAGTGCATTGCAATTGAACTGTTTGCAGTGAATTGCAATAGAACTGTTTGAAGTGCATTATGATTGCACTTTTAGAAGTGCAGTGCATTGCAGCTGCACTGTTTTCAGTGTAGTCCATTGCAACTACACTGTTTTCAGTGCAGTCCATTGCAACTACACTGCTTTCAGTGCAGTCCATCGCAACTGCACTGTTTTCAGTGCAGTCCATTGAAACTGAACTGATCTCAGTGCAGTGCATTGAAAATGCACCGTTTTCAGTGCAGTGCATCATCACTTCATGAAGTGATGCGGGGCCTATACCTTACCCAAAAACACCTTTCTGAAATACCCACGTCGTCCGATGGACAACTCGCACTGTACCACTAATGAAGCAAAGTGCGTGGGCTATCCGCGCTATTAAATGCTGACATCATTCTGTCGTCATCGGTCCAAGCGTCGCTCTGGCTAGCTGCAGCACAGACTCGTCCGGGATTCTTACAGAGGCTAGAGCAGAGCCAGTGTGTTTTGGGGGATTTCCAGGATGTTAAAGCGGGAGCTCTGAGGATATACCTTCAGACTTGGCACATGCTTCTATCCCGAATCCATCGTGGTTATGAAGGTTGGGCGCAAACATTCGCATATTCCGTGGGACCAGCGACGCTGAAAGCAAAACTCGGTAACAAGAAGTATACAAGGGCAACGTGCCAACTACTCTTGTGTTCTGGAACCGAATCCAGACCCTTGTACATATGTGCATACATACACACATGCACCCTACACAGTGGTGCGCCTGTACCCCTGAGTGGATCATAAGCTGATGGACCGGAGTAGGACTGGGCCCCGACCCGGCTATTTCGGGCAATACCCGATGTGTGACCGGTTCGGGTCGAGTATGGGCCTTGCAAAGGCCACCAGGTATGGGTTGGGGAGTGGTCGGGTCGGAAGTCGTTCCCAAAGGTCTGTCGCACCGGGTATGTCGGGTATTCAGGCACGTGACATTTTGGTTGTCGCATGCACGTACTTGCGTGAAACTGTAGAGGGGCAGTTAGTATCGGTCCTCGGGTTTGCCCGATACCCGTGGGTACTGGGTCGGGTCAGCGAAATCTGATACCCGGCCAGCCGCTGTACCCGCGGGCCGGGCATCGGAGCTGCTCTCTGGGTCGGGTATGCCTCGGGGTCCAGCACTAGACCAGAGCTTGTTCCATGTGGGGCCCCAAGCCCTCCGGGCTGTAAAGCTGGTCTGGCAAGTTGGGTCCCGTCGTCACCTTGATTCCATCACGCCCTGCCAACGAGTTATCTTTTCCACAGTAAGGTTCAATGCGGAGACGTCGACTCGGAGTAGTAGAGTTTCGGTCATGCTTCAGGCCCTTGTTACGAGAGGACAAGGGTCCGGTTTCAAGAGAGCTGATACCAGGTCAGGGAACCGTTGTAGAGGTCGATAGCCCAACGTGTGCCGGTTCATTCTGTACCGCTGGTTAAGATCTCGAGACTAAATGTATCCAGGAGCTGTGGGACCCTCAGTCAAAATCAGCGACCATGATCATCTGATCATGGGTTGATCATGTGTACATGCCGCATGGAGGAGCAGTTGTAAGGACAATCTTATTACCAGAGCTCTCCACTCAAATTGCCGCTTGAACAGAGCTTGACGGTCACCGAACCTCCCACAGAGGTGGCGCCGCCAATGACATTTGAAGCGCTTTAGTTGAGCCAACCAATCATGTCAGAAGCGATTTGGTCAACTTTAACTTCAGCAGATTTGGTGCTCAGGCAGCCAATTTCTGAAAACTTTCAGTTCATCATTCATCGGATAGTCGCCAGAAACTTAGATTGGTATAATGGGGCCGTCTTGGGTTTGGAAGCAAATGATTTATTGGCTCTTTATAATAACAGTTGAGCCACCGCCAGACCCACATCGTTCAAATAATCTTTCCTTTCTTTATGTTCCATTTGTGTTCTTCAACAGGCGGTAGAATTATGCTCGGGTTTGGAATCGCCGCAAGCCGTGATTCCAATCGAAGGTTCAGGTCATGTTGTATCCAACGGCGACTTCCTAGAACCCATCGACAAGATCTCCACCATAGGCTTTCCGTCATCCTGGTCGAATTCTGTCGACCGATCGTTTGCGGCTTCTTCATCGGCATCAACTCATCAAGACTCCCTGGCTCAAGTTAGTGCAACAAATCATGGGTTGGAGAAAAGCGAACACTCTGATTAAAACTTTGCCTGTCTGCTCATTTATAAATACAATTGCATATGCATCGTTGGTTTGTTGGTTTAGATAGATCTCAAAAGTATTGCAGTAGAACAGCCGCCTCTGACTGAGATAGATCGAGAAATTCCTATCGAGCACAACTCAATTGATCGGCACTCCCCGTCCCCTCGCCATCCACTCAATCCTGGCACACCTTCTAATGATCATTTGGAGCTACATTCGTTAGGAAAGTCGAGCGCATCTACTGGCGAGTTCTCCGATGAGTCCCATGTTACGACGTGCCCAATTTGCCTCGACAACGTTTCGATGAATGACGAGAAGGTGCTTGACGGGCAAGCTCAGGAGATTGATAACTCGAGTTGGGATAAACCGAACGACAGAGGTCTAGACCCAGAAAATCCGATCCGAGAGAATAACTCGCCTGAGACTTCCAGGGGAAGCATAAGCAACGACGGATCTGTGACCCAAAGCAGTAAAAACATTCAACTACCCCAAGGTGGGAAAATGCCTAATTGTCGACACATCTTTCACAAACAATGCTTGGATGATTGGCTCAAAATCAAGTTGACCTGTCCAATCTGTCGGAGTGGTTTGAAGCCAATGAGCCCCTCTCGAAGTATTCTAGCTCCAACGAGCCTACCGTCAAGATTGCAAGGACAGCAAACTGCATCAGTGGCATCCAGGGGCGAGATGACGGCTGTGGAATCCTTGTGCGACGCATGTAATGCTTACGCTCCGCTACTCTTTGGTGGAGCCTTATTCCTCATGTTACTCTTCGCTTCCGGTTATCTGGTTAACCTTGTGCTGAGGTTGGCACATTTTCACGAAAAATGAAAGCGGATGAGCTGACTGTGGGAAGGTCATAATAACCGTGGAAATCCTGATAATTGACGGGAAATTTGCGCAGGAATCCTCAGAGCGACTGGGCACGCCCTCAAATTGTATTGCCAGAAAACTATCAAATTGAATGCTAATTTCTACGGGGCTTGTTCTGTATGTTCTGGACGTAATATTGAAGATCCTAGTTTTGTAGTGAGCCAAGTTAATTGAGTGACAACTTGAATATTTTGGCATATTTGTGTAGATGTTTTCGGGCTTGTTTTTTTTTCTCAAAAAATGAAACAAGAGAAAAGAAATTCTTGTGTTAGCTAAGCACTTTAATTCTGATGTATGTACAATGAGTTTAAAAATTCACAAAAAAAAGAGTAATAACAACGTGGCATAAGTTGCTTTTTAGATTACGAGGGATTCAAAAAACAAAGGGAAAACAATGTATCATCAAAAATTAATGAGAGTTACCAAAAATAGAAACAATATGGCGACAAATAAGAAAAAATAAAAAATAAACTAAAATCATTGGTTCTACTATTGGATGGAACCACAATTACAGCCTTAATGAAAGCCTACATACAACCAGGCATTGAATTGACAAGATTCTCCAGTGTTTGATGCAGAAAGTTACCCCAGGTGCTTTGGAGGGCCCTTTTAATTTCAGGGAAGGCTTTGGTTGATACAATTGCTGAATATCATTGTATGATATTTTCCATCAGTTTTCAATTGGGTTGATGTCAGGTGATTGAGCTGGCCAACAAATCTTTTTTATGTTGCTGGTGTGATGCCAGTCCTTGGTAATTTTGGCCTTGTGGAATGAGGCCCATCATCCATCAAGAGAACCATGGATTAATCAAATTTTCTGATTCAGGGGCCCAGACTGCCTCAATAAAATTTTTGAATGAAATCTTATTCTGTTATTGTTTTGGCAGTAAGTTCAAAAGAGGTGAGGTGCCTTCACCAATGAAAGCACCCTATATGGTGTGTAAAGCCTGTTTGGGTGGCACCTAAAGTTATTGGTGATTTTTTTCAAGCATGCATGGTGCCAATCAAAGTAACCTCAGTGCCCATCAAAGTGACCTTGATGCCTGGCCAAATAAGTCAGGCGCCAGGCCAAGTTTATCTTGTTGCCAATCAAAGCTGGACGCTTTGACCCAACAAATACAATTTTTTTAACAAAATTGATCGTTGAAAGTTGCCAGTAGGGAGGCTGGTCATTTGGGTGCCACCAGTTTTGATTGGAATCAAGGGGAGCTTGGTTGTGCACCATTTTTTAACCTCTGCAAGTCCAAACCAATCAAGCAACCTGGGAACCAACCAAAGCCCCACTGGGCACACACCAATTCAAACATGGACAGGTGCCCAGATGTGCTTTACAATCCGTACCATAATTGAAGACCTCCCACTCTTGAATGTGGGGGCACCTAATCAGATTTAAAATTTTATTGAGGGTTCCTCCAGGTCATGACTTGAAGTACATATTTTGATATTTTGTAGCTTGATTCATCAGTCAAGATAGCCTTATCCCAATCTTCAATCATGCAGTCTTGGTATTTGCAAGCAAAGGTAAGTTTTTTTTTATCTTTATTAAAAAGAGGATTCTTGGCAGCCACCCTTGAAAAAATCCACATTGCATGGGGTTGTTTTATTTTTTTATTCAAATGTTCTTCATTTTAGATTTCAAAGCTTGGAGGCATTCATCTTGAAAAAATGCTTGACAACAAACCCAAGCTCTCAAAGGTCTGGATTGGTTAATTTTTGAGGTCTTACAGGTTGTCTTGCAGATCAAAAATTTAATCTTTTGTTGATTTGGTTGTGGAAAGTATAAATTTTCAATCTTGTAACCCCCATTTTTATTGCACTGGTCTTTCCCAATTCACCTCATTTTTAAATGCTGAAATACTGGGCTGTTTTTTATCTGGTAAGTTTTTTTCAATCTATAATTTTAAAACAGAAAAAAATATTCAAAAGAAAGAAAAAAAGGGGGCCAATATTTTGAAACCACTAAATTACCAATGGCAGACCTCTCTTTAGCATGTGAACCGCACACACCACCAATTTTGGCATGCACAGGTCCACATGCCAATGGTGGTGGTGTGCACAGGTACAAACACCACCTTTTTTTTTATAGAGTGGCATGCACAATTCCACATGCCAATGAATGGCATATGCATTGGCATATGGTGTTGTGATTGACACCAATGATTTTGTGTTGACTTGTGCACACAAAAAATTGGTGTGTTACTCATGAAAAAAAGAGATGATCAAAAGGTTTCAAAAATTGTCAAAAATACGTAGAATCATGAATGTTAAAGTAAAAATGAATATTAAAAATAAACCTATTTAAGAGATCTAAAACAATGTAAGAAGAGATATAAAATAAAAGGAAGGGGATATTTTCTGCAACTTTTTCCTTGATAATTGTGAAAACTAATTCTTATCCTCCAAGAAATTTAAAAAATAATTGAAATAACTGACAAAAATTTAAAAAATTATCAACAAGCCAAATAATGTATTTTTCTTCAATTTTTTTTTGTTTTATTTTTAGTGAGAAATTTTTAAAGCTTCAATCACCAGAAAAATTGTGATGGCACTTGCTAGCAAGTGCCTTCAAGCAATCTCCAGGTGAATTGGTCACCATGCTTTAGTTGAACCTATCTACATCCTTCAACCAAGCTTTTGATGCACAGAAAGCTTGCACAGTGATGCACAGTGGCTCTTAAAATGCAAAGTTGCTGTGAAAATTTCACAGTGACTGTGCAAAATGCACAGAATTTGCACTTAAATGCACAGGAAGTTTGAAAAATGTGCAGTAACTGTTCCAAATGCAAAGGAAGTGTGGAGTAGGGCTTGGTTGCAGCTTGACCAAATCTTGGTTAGAAGCTCATCCTAATATTGGTCAATTGTTTGGCAAGAGATCCTTCATGGCACTTGCTAGAAAGTGCCACCACATTTTGTGGTGAATGAGTTCATGAAGAAAAATTGAAAAATCAAATACCCTAACATGAGAGGCTCAATTGGTTTCATTTATATAAAGGTCTAAATTTGTTCTATAAAGAATTTTATGCCACTGGTTTTATTTGTGAGGCAGCTTTCATGTTTGGCTCATTTATCAATTTTTTTTAATTATTGAGGAAAACAATGAATTTTTAGAGTTTTTAAGTAAAAAATTATAAAAAATATTAATTTTTTTTTATTTTATCTCTTTATTAAATTTTTGTATATCTCATTGATAGGTTTCTTTTGAAAATTGATTTTTTATTTAAAGTTGATGATAAGTTTGTCTAATGGTTTTCAAAACCTTTTGATTATTTCTTTTTTGAAGTAAATGACCAATTTTTGGCATGCCCAGGACCACACACCATCAATGGTGGAATGCAAGACTGGCATGTGTACTATTGAAAACAACAATATGAAAAACAAGGTGGTTTGTGGACCTGTGCACATCACCATCCTTTGTGCTGTGGTGGTCCTTTATAGACATGAACTAGGAAGTGAGCCACAATCAGCAACAACAGAGGGATAAATTTTTTTTCAACAATCAACAAGCACAGAAAAACATTAGAGAAAATTGTTTGGTTTATTTGCCAAATGTGAAAAGGTGATAGTTTGGAATACAAAAGAACAAAAATACTACCAAATGCAGAAGCTGATGAATTGTGTGTGGCATCAGAATGTGGTTACCCAAATGCACAAAAAAAAAAATAGTGCTAGTGAATATGTACAAGTAAGCAATGGGTGCAGGACTGGGTGAGGAATAAAGTAGTGAGGATTGCAGGTTTTATTAATTTGAGAGATGGGGGGAACAGTGTGTGGTTTCAGAGAGTTGTGCAAGAGTTTACCCCAGAGGCAATATTCAGAAGAAACCAGAGATGTAAGCCAGAGGAGGGTCTACTTTTGAAAGGAAAAGAAGTCAAAAGGTCTGTTGGGGTTTTTAGGGAGTGGGAAAGGCTGCCAGGGGCACATCATATCAATTGAGAGTAGATGAGAGTAGGGATTTTAGGAGCTTTATTTTGTCTTTATGTATTGACTATGAAAGGGGAGTGTACTTGAGAGGATGAGGTTCTCTGAACATTGAGAGCACAAAACAATATTTTCTATTGGGGAATCAACCAAGATTTACAGAGCTTATTAGACTTAATACAGTGATATTAAGAGAATTTTTGTTACTTTTCTACTTTCTCTACATTTCTATCTTTCCGACAGACCAGAGCCAAGTTTCATGGCGGAGAGAAGATTTCAGAAGGGTTACCCAAAAATTTGGAGTGGACCCACTTCAAGCCTTAGACAGTTTTTCTGCAACAAATATTTTGCGGCCTCATTGGGAGACTCTTCTTTCTCTTCCATTCTTCTTGCTAAGTTGGGATTTTGTATTCATTATTTTTTTTACTTCTAATTCAATTTGAATATGGAATTATTTTTTTACTTCAAATTCACTTTTAATATGGAAAAGATGTTACAAAGATTTATGCAGAGCAGAAGTCCCTTCCAACTTCCAGTGGATACCTCAGGATCCAGAGCTAAGGGTATAGGTGGACTTCCCTCAACCCCAACAAGGGCATAGAGCGCCTGCAGAGTGCCACCAGAAATTCTTGGGAGCTCCCACCAGGTATGGAGGGAGGACAAAAGGTTTGGCCTAAGGAACACCTGAATGTTTAGTTCCAAACAAACAATATTTTAACATTTCTGGACAATTTCAAGAATGTGGCTTCCAGTGAAGGAGCAGCAGGTTTTAAACTTCATACTGGGGGCAGATGCTTGGAGGAAATGGTAGATATAAAGGGATACAAGGGGACTAATTGAAAAAAACTGCAGGAGGAAACAGTGGAAAAGTGGAGTAAGCAGGAGCCAAGGTTCTAAAGAAGCAATATTGAAAACCTAGCCTCCCAGGCACTTGAAAAAGGAGTGGTGAGCTTGCAAAAGGAATTCATTATAAACTGTTCCATGTTTTACAGAGTCTTCAAATACCTAGTCTGCAAAAAGATTTTAACTCAATATATGGGTTCAGTGAAAAGAAATCTTCACTCTGGATTGCACAAGGAACTAAGAACTAAAAGTCATCAGAGTTTATATGAGCAGATTTTGCAGAGTTTTCAGGAGGGAGGGATCCCACTCTTACCAAAAATGCAAGTACTGCAAATGATGATGAGCAGGGAACTTGAGCTGAAGGAACTTATTATAAGATGACTAACTCCTAGAGAAACTTCTGCAACCAAGGCACCACCAGAAAGGGAATATTTAAAGGTTTCCCTAGTGACAAAGGCGGCAACTAAACAGGTCCACAATAGGATGAAGCAGATAAAGATCTTCTGTGACCCTGAAAAAGCAGGAAAACCAGCCAGAAAATCAGCTGCACCCAGGGAACAGGTTCCCCAAGCAATGGAAATGATGCTTCCAGGGCTCATGATGCCAGTGATGATGGGCCCCTGCAACTGCTGCAATTTCATTATTTTAATCATCTGTAGATACTCCTGTAGGTTTTGATATGGTTTGTAAAGCGCGTCTGGGTGCCTGTCCAAGTTTGACATGGCATGCGCCTAGCCAGACTTGGATTGGCGCCCAGGGAGCTTGATTAGTTCAGACTTGCAGGGGTTAAATCTTGGCGCCTAATCAAGCTCCCCTTGACGCCAATTAAAAGCTGGTTGCACCAAAATTGACCAGCCTCCCTCCCCCCGACTTTGAGCCATTTTGTTTTTCCAAGTATGATCATGCAATTGGCGGGTCAATGCAAACAGCTTTGATTGGCACCAAGATAAACTTTGCCAGGGGCCAGACAAATTTGGCCAGGCGCCAAGAAGGCTTTGCCAGGCGCCAAGTTGAATTTTCTAAGTGCCATGCATGCTTTAGAAAATTTTGGAATAACTTGCCTCAGGGCCCAAACGCTCTTTACAGACCATATATATAATTTATCAAGTAGCATGCTGGAATTCCTTGAAGGGGAATTTTTTATTACTTTTACTTCTCCAGAGTATTAGTTAAAATAACTTTATCTATAGTAGGTCTGGAAAATAATTTATTTAAATAAATGTTTGATTTTTTTGAGACTTGAAATAGGTCTCAGATCTGACCTAGATTGATTTTTAAATTATATTTGTAGTTTTTTTGAGGGATAAACCAGTTTTATTGGATCATTGGTTAGTGGTTGATCAGGTATGTGTGATTGTATCCAATATCCCAATGTTGAATTTTCAAGGTTTTTTCATTTGAGGAGGTTGTTTTAATGGTTTCAAGGATGAGTGTTACAATTGTGGCATTTGATTTACTGTTGGTTGAGACTTTGCTTTTTACTGATACCACTTATCTGGGTGAGTGCCACAGATGGAAAAGTAGATGAAAGATGAGTGATGAGGGGCCTCTGAGGTAGGGGACCTGGGAGGAATGAGGATAGAACTTGGATAGGGCACAGAGGCCCTCCTCAATTAGAAATCTCCTACCTTGGGGGGTGCTCAGGGCTGCCCCTGGGGCTCTCCCTGTCCTGCTGAGGAGAAATGAGGTACAGTTACATGAGGTATTTACTAGGTTGAAAGAAGTTGTACAGTTATATGAGGTATTTCTTCTGATTGAAAAAAAGGTTGTGCAAAATTTGAATTCATGCACAGCCTTGCCCATACTGATTTGTATACAGATGAGGTGATTTGGGTAATTTATTTTTTGAACAGAAATTTGAGTATTGTACTTCTGTATTCTTGATGAGGTGATTGGTTCAACTGGTTGCACTGCCTCCTGCATATTTATTTCTGTATAATTTATGAGGTGATAGGTTTGAACTGGTTGAACTGCCTACTGGATATAAAGATTCCAAGTGTCACATTAGGCTTTCACTGGTATGTATTTGAGATTTTCCAAGGCATTTTCATATATCTTGCAAAGTGTTGTGATATCTGGTGGGTTTTAGGTTGGCCAAAATCTATTTAGTTGGTCTGTATTTTATAATCCACAAAGGATAGAGGGGTATTTTGACTAAGTTACTATAGGATATTTGATTTAGAATGAATTTCTGAGGTAAATCTGTGAATTTGGGTTGTTTTTATACTAGAAAAGTGAGCCTGAGGGCCATTTGAAATTTGGGTAAAACCCCATCCCCTAAGACTTAATGCTGTGCACATCATTCCTGCCCATAGACATCAGACTCCAAATTTTCTTTTTCTTTTTGGTCTTCTTCTTATTTTTCTTCCTCCATTTCTTCTTCCTCTTGTTCTTTTTGATTATTATTCTGGTGTTTATTATTTTATTTTTTTTGATCCAAGAGAATTAAACAAAACAAAATCAAGAATAAAATTGAAAAAACCAAGGTCCAGAGAATGCTAGTAATCCATTTTGTCTTTTTGAAAGCGTGGTTGGTTTACCTTAAAATATTATGTTACTCAGTACTTCTTGATTGAATCAAAGCAGAAAATTAAAGTATAAGTAACCATTTTGATTCTTGTATATTTTTGACTAATAGTTTGTTTCTTCTGGAAAAAGAAAGGTTTTGATATTTTTTCTGTTTATCTGATTTCCTTCTAGCTTTAATTCTTCTTTCCCCTTCTCCAATGCTATGGTCCTTCATGGCCAGTGACAGCTTCCTCTATTTGGTTTTATTTCATCCTTTTCCTATTTTATTTCTTTCAATCTTAATTTCAATTCTCCAATAGTATGGTCCTTCATGGCCAAACATAGATTCTTTTCCACTTTTTCTTTCTATACCTTTTTGCATTTTTTCAAACAAGATATACACCTTGTTCCTTTATTCCCACTGTAAATATTCATTCTAAAATTTCTTGCAAAAGATTTATTGATCCTTATCCTTGGTTTCTTCCTATATCTTCAATTCTTGAGTGGGATTGAATTGGGGGTTAAGACAGTCTTGATTTCTTCAGGTGCTTCTTTTCTTTGTAGCATTTCCTTTTCATTGGAGTTGAAAATTTATAGAGTGCTAATATTTAAGGTCTTACAAAGGACCACAATTTTCAATCCAAAAAATACAAAATTTTTCTCAATTTTGGGTTGATAAAAATTAATTTATGCAATGGGAAATTGGTGTGTGTGTACATGAGCATTTGATCCCAAGTTTCAAATTTTCTTTACATGGTCCAATGATAGTCCAACATAGTATTCCAGATCCCCAAATTTGGGTTGAAAGAACTCACATGTGGTCCAGGGGTGCCTAGGTACCCCAAATCCCCCCTCAAATGGCTCATTTGGGGTGGGAAAGGGGGGAGTAGCCCAAATGGGTCAGGAATACACGCATGAGTTGCTAGAAAGCTGGCTTGCTACTTGCTGGGCGGTGATTGGATGTTTGCAACCCGTAGGTGTTGTGAATGGTAATTCACACCCATTTTCAACCCTGAGGTTGTGAATATATCATTGGCCATTTTTTTTGGAGTGTTTTCTTTTTTCTTCCTCTATGTGAATATAAAAATTTGTGCTTGTTTGAATTTAGTTTTCTGAGTGTCCGCTTTTTTTCCCTCCATGTGAATATAAATTTGTCTGCTTTTTAATTTTTTTCATATGTCCACTTTTTTCACTCCATCTGAATATAAATATTTCTGCATGTATGTACTTGCTTTTTGAATATAATTTTTTTAAGGTGTCTGCTTTTTTTTAATTAACACTTCATTTGAATATACATATTGCTTAATTTATGTAATTATACATTAAGTTGGGTCTGATTTCTTTCCCCAGTATGTATATCACACAAATCCATGCATAATCTGGATGTTCTTATACAACATATGGTGTATGTCTGCTTTTTTTTTGCAAGTATTGCACACACCAATGCACAAACCTACAACACCTGGAGTGTAACAGGGGTATTTAAACAACAGGAAAACCTTCAGTGTAACATCAAGGAGGTACAAGGTATTTAACAGACAACAGTGTAACAGGGGGGATGTAACCAGAGAGAACACATTCAGTGCAATATC
Source organism: Puccinia polysora (assembly GCA_025617555.3). Taxonomy (NCBI): domain Eukaryota; kingdom Fungi; phylum Basidiomycota; class Pucciniomycetes; order Pucciniales; family Pucciniaceae; genus Puccinia; species Puccinia polysora. The sequence continues at coordinate 7,283,578 of CM062644.1, forward strand.
AATGAGATGCAAGATATTTTAAAGTCAACAGTGTAACAGGAGGATGTAATCAATGAGATAACCTTCAGTGTAAAATCAAAGGTAACCAAAAGGAACGCCTTCAGTGTAACATCAAGGATCTTCAAGGTATGTAACAGACAACAGTGTAACAGGGGGGATGTAACTCTGGAGGAAACCTTCAGTTAAATGTCAGTGAGCTGTAAGATGTGTTACCGACAACAGTGTAACAGGGGCATTTAACTGCAGAGATCACCTTCAGTTCAACATCAAGGAGCTTTGGTGTAATTTTTTCTACATAAATACCACCTGCTATTGCATTTACTCATCTTGAGACACCACAAGCTACATTTTCTATATCCTTGATCCCTCTGCATAAAAAAACCATAATTCATTTTCCAAAACTACATAGAAGAAACTCTTCAGTTCCTTTCATGGTGCTTCAAAATGAATCACACCACTCAAATCCTCATGAAATTCTTAAAAATTCTCATAAATATCACTTGAGAAGTCCAACCACATATGATCATCCTGATTTTAATCATCAATTATTTCTCAACCCCCATCTGATGAGTTTTTTATATTTTGATCACCATCCAGAAACTATTCTTTTTCCAATCCTGCTCAACATAGAAGTTTGGTAAACAATCATAGGTCCACATATTGTCAGTAGTGGATCAATAATCCATCTCATCAGCTAAATGGCTAATCTGTTCCATAAAAAAATCCAGATATAGTAACACAGGTTTGAAAATAAAAACCCATGAATGAAATATTTGGATTGAGAATGGGAAGACAGATTTTGTTAGAATTCCTGGAAAAGGTCTGCCTCATGCTCAAATCTCAGTGATTCCTTACCATGATTTCCAACCAAGAACATCTTAGTAAATTGGCATGATTGTTTGTGCAGAGCTACCTGATCAATTAAAACAGCCAAGAACTTTCAAGCAATTCAAAGACAGATGATACCTGTCCCAATTTGTAATTCATAAATGAAAGAAGCTTGCATCAATGATGGAAGATGCAAGTAAAAATACCCCAAATCCTTCTATCCTGAAAAAATTGTGGTTAAAAGCAGTTGTCCACTATATAGAAGATGCCAGAATAGACCTTCCGTTTCACTTAGGAGGAAAAATAAAAACTTCCTCATTGAAAATTTGTGGTTTTTTACTTATCAGTGATTCCTTACCATGATTGCTAACCAAGAACATCTTAGTAAATTGGCATGATTGTTTGTGCAGAGCTACCTGATCAATTCACACAGCCAAGAACTTTCAAGCAATTAAAAGACAGATGATACCTGGCCCATTTTGTAATTCATAAATGAAAGAAGCTTGCATCAATGATGGAAGATGCAAGGAGAAATGCCTCAAATCCTTCTATCCTGAAACAATTTTGGCTAAAAAAATTTGTCCACTATATAGAAGATTCCAGAATGGACCTTCCATTTCACTTAGGAGGAAAAATAAAAACTTCCTCATTGATAATTTGTGGTTTTTTACTTACAATCCTTACCTTTTGGAAAACCACCAATTCCACATAAATGTGAAGATATTTGAAGGTATCTTGGCTGTTTAATACATCTACAAATGCATCTATAAGTGCCATGATTGTGTTTATGTCAATTTTGGCATAGACTTGGATAAAATAGGCTATATTAGGGATAAAAGATGGGAAGCTCCCCAGAGGCATGTTGCAGAGTTTGTTCATTCAAATTGTTTTCTATTCCACCTGAATTTTCATTAAAATCAGTTATTCCAAACATAAAAGACACCAGATCAGAACAATTTTTTCACTGAGGAGGAATCACACAAACATTTTCATTTATGGCTCCTTTGGGGTTCCTCAAAATCCTTAGATTTTTGAAAATTACCAATGCCACATCAATGCAAAGACATTTGAAGGAATCATGGCTGTTAAATACCTCTAAAAGTAAATTCATAAGGGCTATGATATTCTTACTGTTGATTTTGGTGAAAATTTTGCTTGATAGAATAATTTAGGGATACAAGATGGGAAGCTCCTCCAGAGACATGTTTCAGGGTTTTTAATTCAAAGTTTTTGCTACTTCACCTTCTGTTTTAAACATATCCATCATCCTTTCTAAAAAAGGTTTTATTTGAACCAGATGAAGCCATGAATGAAATTATCCAAAGGGGTGATGATAAATTCACGGCTCCATTCATGTGGGAGTCGTGTAGGGCCACACACAACCTGTGGGAGTCGTGTAGGTCCCCAAAGGACCTGTGTGAGTTGTGTAGGTCCCCACACAACCTGTGGGAGTTGTGTAGGGCCCCACACGACCTGTGGGAGTTTTGTAGGGCCCCACACAACTTGTGGGAGTCGTGTAGGTCCCCTCAACATGTGGGGGCCCATACACTTCTCCAAAGGGTTGTTCCAAACACGTGAAACCACTGGGGGGAATATACCCCCCATAATGGGAATTTTTGATGTTTGTACCCCTGTACACAGCCATTTAGACCTGTGTATGGGGGTATACAGACCCCTGGGGTTTTTCAAGAATTTATTTATTTATATTTTATTTTATATTTTAAATTTTACATTTTTGTGTTTTTTAAACCAAAAAATCAACATTTTTTGATTTTTTTGATTTTTTGGTTGATTTCTGTTTTTTTTTTTTTTTAGTTTTTTTTAGTTTTTTTAAGCCTGCAATTCTTTTAGTTGTGTGGCACGTAACACAACTCAATTTGATTTATGTACAACCCTAAACGACTCATTTGAGCCATGTAGCATTCCACACAACCCATTTGAGCCTTGTAGCATGCCACAGGGCCCATTTGAGCCTTGTAGCATGCCACACGGCACATTCAAGTTGTGTAGTGTGCCACATGGCCCATTTGAGTCATGTAAACAACTCAAAGAGTTGTTAATTTAACATTACCCTATCCAAATATCAGCACAAGTAAAAAATATTCTTACACAATACTTCACAATGAATGCAGTTGATAGTTTTGGAAGTACCATGGAATATTTAGAATTTTCAGAAAAATTCAGATTTCATCCACTCATAAAAGATTGCAGGCACTTTCTGATTGGTTATTGAATCAGGAGAATTTATAAAATTCAACCTGCATATTCAGAAAGTTAGCACCTCAGATTTTTGTTGAATAATTCTGTTGGTAATACTTCATTCAATAACCTAAATCAAGTCAATGGAATTTCTTATGAACTTTTCAGAGATGAATCTTTGTACAAGTTTAACTTGAGGAAAATCATTATTCAGAAGAAAAAGTGAGAAATCCTTACGAAGAGATTCACTGTATCAAGCAAACAAATTTTTTGGAATTCCATTGGAACTTTTTCACTCAGAAATACCACTTTTCCCATGGAGTTCATGCTTCAATTTCATGGTGGAGGATTTGACTCATTTGGAGATCACAGATCAGAGGGTCCACAAAAAAAATATTTAGATGAATCAACTCAATTATATTCCAAAACCACAGAATAAGAATTGGAAACACCTTTCCTGATTATCCAAAATTTGATAAAACAGCAGAGGTTACAAGAATAAACTGGAAATTAACTCTTTGATAAGAACAAATGCTGCTAGAAATGAATCAGATTTGCAAAAGATTCATCTTCTTGATAATAGAAAGAGGAATATATTTGAGTGCTCATATTAAACACAAAAATTCATCTCAGACCTTGTCAGCTTGTTACTATTGCAGAGCAAGCTGCAAAAGTAACAGAAATAACATTAAAATAACAATAATAATAAAATTAAAATAAGAAGGAGCAGGAAAACCATCAATATTATTGCTAAAATGGATTCTCCACCCGAAATTAGATAGGGTCACTCACTGACCCCAACCTTGAAATCCAACTCCTCATATTTTTAAATAATTAAGGAAAGAAAGACCAAAATACCACGGCACCACTATTGAACTTTTTGGCCAGTTAAATATTTCAAATGTAAAAATATTACCTGAATACCCATGACTTACATTTTTAAGTAATTATTTTAGCAAATCAACTGAATTTTGAAAATAAGGAGTAAAATCAATACCATGACTTTACTCCAGTTATTTAATACATAATGAGAACTCACCTGACATCAGAATATCTTTAGGAATGTCTATTGAAATAATTATTAACTTACTGAGAACATTTAATAAGGATAATTAATTAAATAATAAATAAAAAGGAAAGATTAGTGTTATTCACATGTTCAAACATCAATTATAAAGGAGAATAATTCCCATACCCTGTGGAATTAGATGCTACCCGTGTTACAGCACCAAGAGCATGTGACAGGCTACCACTGATTACCCTGCTAGCCTCAGTATCCATCCCTTTGAGCCCCTGTACCATTCAGAAGGACAATGTTGGGACTCCAAAAGCTATAAATAAAGAGCTCTTTTGAGGATATTGATACCCAGAGACCCAGTTATATTTACATCCAGACACCGTGCCAAGGTAATAAAATACTTATAAGAGATAAGTAAGTTATATTTACATCCAGACACCGTGCCAAGGTAATCAAATACTTATAAGAGATAAGTAAGTGATTTATGGCTTCAGTCCAATTAATAATATCCATCCTCAACCCTCTTTTATCAATTTAAACTGCTGAACAACCTTATAACCCCAGTATAAAGGTTTAACCCATTAATGCACGTCCCACGCAGGGACCCAAAGGATTTAATACTATACCAGTGAGTATTATTATCCTTTCTCTGTCGTGGAAGCTTGGTTAAAAAGCCCTGCCACTCCAACGTGTATTTTATACACATATTATCTTTGGCCAAAATATCCTTTATACTAAAGGCTCCAAAGTAACCAGGCCTTCATTTTTTCATACTGAATTCCCTGAACAGAGGTGTTAAAGATCCCCAATATAATTCTGGCCCCTCTATAAAAATATTTAATAATCAATTTATATATATTGATTTATAACAATAAACCATATCCAAACCAATTAAGCTTGCAATAAGCTTTATCCAAATATTTTACGGATTTTTGCTGCATTAATTGAATAATATATTTATTATTTATTCTATCACCTCTGGTAGCTAAAGGATAGCCAGGATCTTGGAATCCAGGAGGCTGACAGCCCTCTTATTTTTTTATTAATGATCCTGGTGGGTGGGATCAAGAACATATGACTCATAGGCATACTCTTGATTTGGTTGAAAGACTCCTTCAAGACCTAATGGATTGTGACTTACCTCTTTGACAAAAATAAGATTTCATGGGGGTGAATTTTGGTAAATTTTACCTTTTTCTCAAAAAGGTACACATCCCCAAATATTTTGTGAAATTTTTGGTAATTCTAACATGGTTCTCTTAAGGACAAAACTCAAAATTGACACCAACAAGATTTTCCTAATTCATTTTTTCCTGCAAAATTCTCTCCTCATAACTAAAAAATCAAAAGTTAAGAAAATAGAAACTATTAGTATTTATCTTCAATATCAAACTTTCACCCATGGGCAGTTATATCTTGAGTTTTCATGTTTTTGATCCAGAATTTCAATGTGGTTAGTGGTTGAAACAAAAACTGAAAACTCATTCATCTTGAAATGAAAACTTGGTGCAACATCATGTATGGAATGCTATCAAGAACTGAAATTAAATGGAAAGATTTCCATGATATATACTTATTTTGAATTGATTATACATTGAAAAACTTGAAAAATTCTTCATTTCACTATTTTTTTAAATCCATCTCCCAAATTTTTCACTTTATTAGAATTATATCAAATTTATCTTATTTGTTCATGTCAATTTATTTTATTGAATTGGTTTACCATGAGGTGTTGAATTCTATCAATCACTCAAATCAAATACCAAGATTTCCATTTTATACAAATTTTTTTAATTGCTTATTGGTTGAAATAATTGAAAGGTTGTGAAAGTCATTCTTTTTTTTATCCATTTCCCTCACTTCCCACTTGATCAAAATTATTTATTATTCAAAAAATATAATATCTGTTCATTTTGATTCCTTTTACTTTAATCCATTACCCAAATTTGTGGGAAAAAGGCTAGTCCCTACTATATACTAAAAAGATTGGGTCCTGCACCCTTGGAAAACACCAGCATTGTTTACCTTTGTCCTGCATTCTCCATTCAACTTACTGACCTTGAGGATGCAAGCCATGCATCTGAATGTTGATTTTTTTTTCAATTTATTTTTTTTGAGTGTCTGCTTTTTTGTTCCTCCATGTGAATATAAATTTAATACTCTAAGGTTTAAATCCCTTTTTTCCCAGTACATATATCAAACAACTCTACATATCTGCATGTACATAATTTTTGTGTCCGCTTTTGTTTTTTCTACACACAACCATGTACATACATACATAACAAGAATACCTACAGTGTAACAGGGGGATGTAACCAAGAACACCCTTCTGCCAGAAAAGTAACAGACAATAGTTTAACCAGTGGATGCTGTTGAGATTCTTTGAGGCAATTCAATGAACTTCTCTGAGTATTTCATTTATTCCTCTTTATTTCACTATTTAATTTTTCATTTTATTATCTAAACCTGAATCACCTATGCACTTGTTCTCATAAGAATAACCTGTCAAATTTTGCAGTGCACTACACATACTGTGTGTGAAAATAATCCAGATGTGGTGAGCTATTGTAAATCTATCTTGTGAGCCTGATCCATATCTACCACTGCCAGATTCATCACCTGAACAATCAGGTGATCTGGCAGTCATGGGTCTTGGATCAGGTAACTTGTCCAGTAATTTTCCATCAATATGAGTCTTTCTTTTCTTTTTTCTCCTAAAATTTTGTCAATTCATTGTCTCAGGAGTGGTTTATCAAGTTTGGTTGTAGGGCTGTTGTATTCACTTCATAAAAAGTCTCTGTTCTTGGTCTTTTCAGGTGACTCTACCTTGTTATTCATTTCCTAGCTCCATACCAAACTCTGAAATGAATGTATTTTCAGGGTCTAAATCTCAACAGATTTAAAGTTCCAAGGACTCTATCAAAATAAACTGGGAACAATGTTGGAGAAGGAAAAAGCCAAAGGATACTCCAAGCAAAACATACCATTACTCTCCAAAGTCAACTTTGCTGCATGGTTCCTAATAATCTGAAGTTACCTCCAACAAGAAGCACTCCTAGAAGTGGTACTTGAAGAAATTGGTGACAACCCAAACTCAGCTACCCAAAAGAAACAATATGAAGCAGCCAATATCCTCATTCAACACTTGGGTGACACTGCATTTGATGCCATTGTTACTGCAAAAAATGACAACAACCCTCACACAATCTGGAGAGGCATCCACGACTGTTATGCCTCTCAATCTTTGAGAAAATGCGGTTTACTGTGGCTTAATTTCATTGGGTACCAGTATCAAGGGAGTTTGACCCAATAAATAAGCAAATGTAGTAAACTGATGAATGAACTCTTGGTTGTGAAACTTGAAGTTCCTCAAGACATACTTATTTATACAATCCTTGCCAAACTACCTATGAGCTTCCACTGTATATTTGACAAGATACTACTAAATGAGGAACTCCTGAAAAGCCCCAACCACTTTCCCAAAAAACTCTGAGAATTCATTCATCTTGAGTTAGTCAGATCTGGACCCGCACACACACCACCCCCACCACACTCCTGAAGACCAAGAAAAAATCCAGGAAAAAAAGACCCAAAAACCCATGCACTAAAGGCCATCACAATCCCTTAGCTGACCATCCTGAACACAAGTGCTGGGCACTCCACCCACACCTTAGACCCACTTGGGATCAACCAAAATCAAACCATCACAAATGTATTCCAGCAGAATTGTTTGAAACCACTGAAACCAAGACAACCAAAGTGTACCTTAATGTTGTATCTGAACAAACCAACAAAATCTGATAGAACCCTACTTCCTGTTCTGGACAGTGGAGCCACCCATCATATGGTAAATTCTGATAATTTTCTCTTTAACGCACATCCTACTAATGTTTGAATAGGAACCATAAAAGCTCAAATACCTCTCTAAGCTAGTGCAGTTGGAGATGTTGGAATTATCAACCACATGGGGAGGGTGATGAAGCTCACAAATGTCCTGCTGGTGCCTCAAATGAACCAATCTCTGATCTCACTAAATCAACTGTTTGCAAAGAGAGCTTCTCTCACTTGATTTGGACTCTCAGGCATAGAGGTTAAGCTTGACAGGTTTAAACTCCTTGGATCCTCTCAAAATAACCTGGTTGGAATCTGCGGCACAAGGTTCAAACTCACCACTCAACCAAAAATTCATCTTGCGGAGCCACTCACTGCAAACATCTGGCACACCCAACTTGGCAATCCAAGTAGGAAGTTCCTTGATGCTGTGGTATTCCAAACCTGTCCTATAGCCATCAAACTCACTTTTCTAGTGTAACAACAGCTCAAACCCTCAAAGAAACCTCAGAAATGGATTCTACATCACCAATAACCTATAGTCACTCAGCCAAAGTACCCCCCTATCTCTCATGGATTAGAAGATACAGTCCAAAAAACCTCCAACTGTGGCAAACTCATACCCAACAAGGTGTCAAATATCTGTAGAAGACATAAGACATAACTTTTAAACCCTAAATTACATACCAGTAACAGCTTACCCTCAACACCAGGACCATACAACCCTGTCACCTCATCCAGAATTCAGCAATACAGATACAGGAGGCAGTGCAGCTAGTTCAGCTCCTGTCACCTCACCAAAAAAACAAGCAAATATACATAAAGAAGGCTGTGCAGAAGTATACAGGAACAGTGCAGGCAGTAGGAAGTGACACAAGTCTCAACCAGATCCAAAAAAACAAGCAAATACACATACACAAGGCTATGAAGAAGTATACAGGACTGTTTAGGAAAGAGGAAGTGGAACCAGTCTCAACCAGTTCCAAAAAAAAAAGCAAATACACATACACAAGACTATGCAGAAGTATACAGTACCATATAGGCAGGAGGAATTGAAACCAGTCTCAAGAAGATCCAAGAAAACAAGCAAATACACCTACACAAGGCTATGCAGAAGTATACAGGGCTACCCAGCAATACATGCAGGCAGCCAGAACCATGTAGTATCAAACAATCCCAGAACCACACAAAAACTTATGTAGTCAGAAGCATGTGATACCAAACAAACCACCAGTAAAAGTACCACATGGATACCCTGCAATACATGCAGGAATGCAAGTCCATGAAGCAACAAAAAAACTACCAGTAATGCACAGAAATACAAGTTAGAAGCAGTAGCAACAAACAGACAACCAGTAATGCACAGAAATACACAAAGGTAGAAGCAGTAGCAGAAAACAAACCACCAGTAATGCACAGAAATACATGAAGGTAGAAGCAAGTGGCACCAAACAAACCACCAGTGGATGCACAGAAAAAAATTTAGGGAGAAACAAGTAGCACCAGACCAACCACCAGTACTGCACAGGAATATATTGTATCTACACTTCACAGCAGTTTATGCAGGGCTGTGCATGCGTGAAACCCCTGTACCAGCTTTTTCCAACCAGCAGAAATGCCTCATGTAACTGTAAAAGCCTTTTCCAACCAGCAGAAATGTCTCATATAATTGTATCTCACTGTTCCTCACCATAACAAGGAGAACCCTCAGGGGCAGCCTTGAGCACCCTGGGGGCAGGAATTTTCTATTTAAGGAGGGCCTCTCTGCCCTATCCAAGTTGTATCAATTATCCCACCCAGCTCAATCCATCCTAACCATCTGTGGTACCTACCCCAAAAAATATTATTAGTGAACAAATTATAAAGAAACATAAAATCAGAAACCAAGTTATAAACTATCTTTAACCAATTAAAACCGCCCACCAGGTGCTTGAATAAGGGTTCTTCTATGACCTAAATATTCAGCACCAGATTAAAGAAAAACCACCCCCTTTAATTAATAAATAACCCTTACAAAGAAAGAGAGCACAAAAAAAAAAGAAACCACCAACCTTTCCCATACCCAGCTCCCTGTGGTTAAACCCACCCTTGGGTCCTCTCCTGAACCATCCTTTTGATAAAACCCTTGAACCCTTTAGTATTGGGATATTGGTTAAGATCAAATATATCTGATCAATAACTAACCAATAAACCAATACATCTGGTCTATTCTTCAAAACCCTTCCAATAACAATTAATAAATAATCTAGGTCTGATCTGAGAGCTATTTTAAGTCTCAAAGAAAAAAGACATTAATTTAAATAAATTGTTGTGCACACTTACTATAGTACTAGAAGGGCAGGCAATTCAAACCCACTCTTAGTCTTACTAATACTATAAAGGAGAAGAATTAATAATAAATTCCCCTTCAAGGACTGCCAGAAAGCTATTTGCTCCTTTATTTATACAATCCCACAGGATTCTCTACAACACTATCTTTCAAAAATCCATTATCACTGGCAAAGATCTGAACTGTTGTGAAATAAGCCTAACCACTGAATGTACCGCCACTCCATTCTCCCATCACTACAAGAAGGTGTTACAACCACTCAAATGTATCCATGTTGACATATTTGGGCCCATATCTCCACCCACACCCAGTGGATTTGATTACTTTCTTACTATATTCAATTGATTCTGCAATTACGTCACCTCATCCTGCGCAAGCATAAAAATGAAGCAACCAACACAGTCATCAACTACATTTCCAAGGCAGAACAAACTACTGGCAAAAAGGTCAAGAACTTTGTCTCAGACAATGGGGACAAGTGTTTTGGGAACAGTCTGGCCAGCCATTCAAGTTTTCATGGAATCTCTCACAACTTTTCCCCACCACACACGCCTCAACACAACGTAATTGCTGAAAGAATGAACCAACTTTTTGAAGTAAGACACGTTGCATACTTCTCCAAAGCCAGTTTCCTAAATACCTGTGGGGAGAGGCCATCAATACTGGGGAAAACATCTGCAATTTACTACCATCTTCCTCCAACAACAAGAAGACCCCCTACAAGATGTGGTTTAACACCGCATTAAATTACAACTTCCTTTGCACTTTTGGATTTAGGGCTACCTACCTTATTCCAAAAGCCAAACATAACTTCATGCTGGATCCTCCTGGAAAAAACTGGGTTTCTACTTGGGTATGTACATAAATTTTCAAGTTAAAACTTTTGGTATTCTATAAACATGAAGGCAGTTATTACGTCCAATCTTAGGTTCCATGAAAATGATTTTTTGGACCATCAATCACAACCAAAAAAACATGCATCATTCTTCAATGAAAAACTGGTGGATCACAAATCACTTTCACCCACTCCCTTAAGTCCAAATCTCTCAACCAAACCAGTTAAATCTAGCCCACCCTCAAAACTCTGGGAGATCCAGGAGTCTAACACCAACATCTCCCCTGTGTCTGCCAACCTTTCTCCACTTCACATCATCAAACAGCCTCAACGCCTGGGATCAAACATCTGTTTGCTAGGGATCTCTCTACTTACTTATGCTGAAGAAGATGACCCTACCACATTGGAATAGGCTCTGAAGTCAAAGAACTGACCAGAATGGATCAAAGCAATGAATTGGGAATTTCTCAACATGCTAAAATTTAGCTTCTGGGAAGAAGTTGACCTTTCTAAAGTTGTAGATCCAGTCAAATGCATCTGGGTATTCAAGAAAAAAAGAGAAGACCAAAACCAAATTCTCAAGTTCAAGGCTAGGCTTTGCGCACAGGGATTTAATCAGAAACTAGGTATCAACTACCATGACTCTTTCTCCCCCACTGGCAACAAGGCATCTCTTAGGCTCCTCATCTCATTTTCTGCCAGACACAAACTAAACTTCCACCAAATCAATGTAAAACCTGTGTTCCTAAATTCCTGGATTTACAAGTACATCTATGTAAAGCCACCATCTAACCTCAGTCTTGGGAGAGGCAAAGGTCTCAAACTCCTGAAAGCGCTACATAGACTGAAGCAACTTCCAAGGGCCTAGTATCAAACACTGTCTGAATGGCTTGTCTCCATTGACTTCAACAGGAGTGAAAACAACAAATGCGTCTTCTGGGACTCTACCACTTGGCTGTAGGTACATGTTGACAACTGTTGAATAAATCAATGATACTCTCTTTTTCATTCTCTTCTCTTTCTTCTTTTTTTTATTTCCTATCTCCCTTATCCTCTTTCTCTTCTTCTCCCTGTCTTTTCCTTCTTCACCTGCTCTTCTCCCATTTCTTCTTGTTCACCTTCCAATCTCTTCCGCGCTGCTCTTAATCTTAGCTGTCACACCTGCGCGCGCTCTCATCAATGTCAAATCACTTGAGCCTACTCTGATCACCCAAGACTGTACTTGAAAGGGAAGATCTACAGAGGTCCTGAACAGGGAACTCAACCATCAAACCGGACCATCGACTTCAACCATTGAACTTCACCATCTAACTCGACCATTGGAACTCAACCACTCAAACCTACCCTTTCTTTATCTTCTTCAAGGGTTTCTTATTCCTTTCTCCTCATTTCTTTATTTCTTCTATCTCTCAAAATATCATCACTACCTTCGACATCAAATCAAACCCTCTCAAAAACCAACTTCTCAAAGCCTCCACTCCTCAACAATTGACCTGTAAGATCAGAACTTGTTGCTGTCTCTATCTCACTCCTCAAGGCTGATCTATCGTCCAATCTTTCTTCCAAGATCTTTACTGTTGCCTGCACGTGTCCCATCCCCAACTCAATTCCTGAAAGTCCTTGATCTTTTCAACCTCTTCTCCCCACTCAGTTGCCGGACGTTGGTTTCTTTCCTTTTCTTATTCTTTTTCTTCTCTTCTTTTTATTTCTTTACTCAAATCCTGGCCAATTCAGCCCTCTATGTTCTAGATTTCTCAAATCCTTTACCGTAATTCAACAACAACATTGCAATTTTCAGCAAGGTTCCTTCCCTTTTCATCAACAAAATCACTTACAAGTTTGAAATCAAGGATCTTGGACCCACCAAACTACTTCTGGGAATGAATTTTGAACAAACCTACAACAGATTCAAGCTCTCTCAGCGCACCTACATTGATCACTGATGAAACTGTACAACCGGGATGACCATAAAAGATTTTTGACTCCAATAAAATCATACTCCAAACTGCTACCATTGGCACCTACTGAACACAAGGAGCTTGTGAAATCTGGGCTGGAATACGGCAAAATAGTGGGGGAACTCAACTATCTTAGTTGCAACACGCGTCCGGATATCACATTTGCGTTGAATCAGTTTTCTCAATTTATTCAAAGACCAAACCATTTTCACTGCAGCGCAGGAGTTGGAGTGCTCAAGTATCTCCAACATATGGCAAATCTGGGGTTTTCATATGCTAAATCCCGCCTTCCTGATAAATTTCTTGAAGTGTACATGGATGCTGACTGGGAAACATGTCCCTCAACTTGCCAATCAATAAGTGTCATGTTTGTGCTCTGGCACAATCACTTCATCAGCTGGAAGTCCAGAAACCAACAATACATTGTAAGACTCCAAACGGCGCAGGGCGTTGGCAGTTCTGTGGAGGGGATAGGTGCTTTTTTAGGCTGCCCTCCTGAGTGTTACAAAAATATTTAAATGTAACCAGGATCAAGGTCCAGTAACCTTTGTTAATGAGGAATCAAACGGGATAGGGATAAGTTGATAGCAACAATAGCTGAGGGGGGAAGCAGCACTACCTGAACCAAGATGATGAGGAGAAAGACTTTGAAAAAAATAAGTTAAAGTTTGCTCAGAGTCCAATGGAACAAAGCAGTTGTAAGTAACGGCGCCCACGCGCTAATAACTCTGGTTGTCAGCAGGTGCTTGGGAGTTATCCACTCAAACCCAATCAACCTCCAGGTTCTCAATGAAACTGCCAAACTCTCCGCAATCAAGTGCTTGAAGGGTACCAGATAACTTTGGGTGGCTGCACAAGACAATGCAATATGTTAATGGATCACTGAAACAAACAGTAACAATTTTGGACTAAGAGTAACCCAACACTTCTCAAGGATTAAATAATAGTGTGGCAGAATGCAAATTGAATAGTTAAAGGGAGGTTTAACACTCCAGGTTTAAACTTAATAAAACCTCTTAGTCAAACGTGGCTGGTCCAGAAAGAAAATCAAATGAATGATCAAGACCAAATAATGGTCAGAAAAAGGGATCAAGAGTGGTATAACACACTCAAGAATTCAATTTAATGAATTCTTCTTCAACCAGCAAGGCTATGGTTGGTGATAAGGAACAGGGCCACAGAAGGGCAGATCAGAGTTTCAGACTTAAAAAAAGTCAAGGGTAAGGGATAAGGATCAAGGGATAATCAAAAGATATATCCGGATAAGTGATCAATTTCACCAAGGAAGGAGCTCTTGGATCAGAAGCTCATAATTCTCATTAGTGGGAAAAATTGATGATGGAAAAAAGCAGGGGAGAGCCCCCCCTTTTATAGGCTAGAGAGCCCTGTAACTATTTACAATTGGATAACACAAATGAAAGCGGATTTTCTTTTTTCACAATGATGAGGCTCAAGCTTGGGGAGGCCCAGTTCCCTTCTGCCAATCTTTCAGACTGGGGTGAGAGATTCTCACCCCAGCCTGTCGCTTGCAAACTTTGGTGCGGACCTTTGCACACCTAGTAACAACGCAACACCCCCTCCCATCCAAATAACAAATGAAAAGAAGAAACAACAGTGAGAGAGAAAAAAAAAGAAAGAGAACAACAAATGAAAAAAAGGATGAAAGTCGCTGCCAATTGTCTGATCTAGGAGGAGAGGGTGATCCTAATGATGATTGAGGCAATGATGATGGAGTTGGTGAGCGCAATGATGATGATGCTCATCATTGCTGGATGGTTTTGATGATGAGCGATGGGGTTGATGTGATCAATGATCCTTGCTCACAAGCGGTGATGGTGGTGATGATGAGGATGCCATGATGGATGAATCAATGATGAGAGGGAAGGCAATGATTCGCGCATGGCCAAGCGACGGGGAGGATCATGATGAACGACTGATGGTCGCGATGAAAGTGAGGAAGCAATCAAGGATGCGAGCGATGAGGATGAGGAGGAGCGATGCAATGAGTCGCGCATGGCCAAAAGTTAGTAAGAAAGGCCTGAGCGCAAGGAGGGGGGATTGAACCCAGGGTAGGAGGGAAGTGGGAGAGATAGAAGGAGAGGAGGAGCTACACCACTGGGACAGGGAAGGGTTGGAGCGAAGGATCCAAAATTGTTTTTCTAAGTTCAATTTTTTTTTTTTTTTTTTTGATTTAAGGTATGACAAAAAATATGTAAAAATTTTTTTTTTAAAAATTTTTGAATTCTGTTCCCAAAGTGTCCCAAATGGTTCACCACACCGTTGCTCTGTCAACCACCAAGGCGGAATACAAATATGTCTGCAAAGCTGCAAAATAGACCCTTTGGATCAAGGGCACCATTTGCAAGGTCTTTAACGTACAATTTCAGGAGACAACCTCCATCTACAAAGAAAATGACAGGTGCATCAAGCTAGCAAGCAGCCTTTCCAATCAGGCTTCCTTCCATACCAAAAATATCAATCTTTGGCATCACTTTATCAAGGAAGAATTTGAAAAAAAAGAAATCAAACTTATCAAGATACCTATGGACAAGAAGGCAGCCAATTTCCCAACCAAACCAGTCTCATGCGTCAAGCTTGAAGCCTCACTAATTGCCCTTGGTGTGGTCTGAATCACACTGTGCCCTAAATGGATGTTCAGAACGGGAGGGTTTTGAGATTTATTGAGGAAATCTCCTGAACTTCTCTGAGTATTTCATTTATTCCTATTTATTTCACTATTTCATTTTTCATTTTATTATCTCAACCTGAATCACCTACACGTGCATTCTCATAAGACTAACTTTTCAACTGTTTTAGTGTGCTATGCGCAATGTGGGTGAAAATAATCCAGATGTGGTGAACTCTTGTCCATCTATCTCATAAGCCTGATCCAGATCTACAACTGCCCAATTCATCACCTGAACAATCAGGTGATCTGGCAGTCATGGGTCCTGGATCAGGTAGCTTGTCCAGTCATTCTATATCAATCTGAGTCTTTCTTTTCTTTTTTCTCCTAACCTTTTGTCAATTCATTGTCTCAGGAGTGGTTTATCAAGTGTGGTTGAAGTGTGCTCATAGTAATTTCATACACAGTCTCTGTTCTTGGTCTTTTCAGGTTACTCTACCTTGTGATTCATTTCCTAGCTCCATACCTCATTCTGAAATTACTGTCTTTTCAGTGTTTCAATCTCAACAGATGCAACCAATGATATCAGCTTCAGTGTAAGGGGCTTGTGTGTAATTTGTTATACATAAATATCCCCTGCTCTTGCATTTCCTCATCTTGCCACACCACTAGCTGCCTTTTTTATCTCCTGGATTCCTCTGCACAAATCAACCATGATTCATTTTCCAAATCTACATAGAAGAACCTTCCCAATCTCTTTCATGGAGGTTCAAAATGAATCACACCACCCCCATCCTCATGAAATTCTTCACAATTCTCATCACCATCACTTGAGAAATCTGTCCACCTATGATCATTCTCACTTGATACATCCAACCACCTAAAATCATTCTCACTTTAGAAATCCAGCCACCTGTAATCATTCTCACTTGAGAAATACAACCACCAATAATTATCCTGATCTTAATCATCAACCATTTCTCAACCCCCAACTCAGAACTGGGTTGCAGATTGATTACCATCCCCAAAAAAACAAGACACAATTCTGTTTCCAGCAATGCTCAAAATGAAAGACATAATTCTTTGATACAGAATCATAGGTCCTTACATTTTCAGTATTCATTCTATCACCCATCTCACAAAATTTTTAATTTTCCAGCTCAACCCTCTAACAATACATTTTACCCACAAAATTCACCACTTTACAAAGGTATCCTAATTACTCCATTTCAACTATAACACATCCACAACTCTTCTATGAGGTAAACCTTCAGCCACCTTCATCCATAGTTCAAGAAGATAACTCCAACCTTCCAATCAAAAAATAAATCCCCAAATTCCTAGAATTTAAACAATTCATTCCAAAGAAATGTACCAAACTCACATACCCTTAACCTGCAAATCTCTGCTGAAACCCATCCTCAAGTTTTTTAAAACAATAGTACCAATTTTAAAATTCAACAAATCAACATCAAACATGTTTATGGTCAACCACAATCTGTTTCTCCTGAGCTTGAAGGAAAATTTGCAGATAAAACTCAAGAGACTAGTTTTCAAGGTGGCCTCATTCACTTCACCACTTTGGGGTACATTTAAACTATTGTTGAAGATAATGAATATAATCACCAACAACTAAACAATATGCATCCTGTGGACTGGGGGTGGCATGAAAGTTTTCACTTTGAACTTTAAACTATGAGGGCCACAAGAAACTTTCTACACCGGCAAGCAATTCTTTTTCAAAATAAAATAAGCTCCCTGTGCTGTTGCAATGTTAACATTTTAGTTTCCCCAAACAGACCAACCAATTATTTGCTACTTTTGTTCAAAATTACAACAATAAATCATTCTTCTCCTGAGCATCAAATCATAACCAATATCAGGCTCATAAACTCCAATTTTGCTTTGACATCAATGGGTATTAACCAAAAATCCCAGCATGAAATTTCAAACCATAACAGGGGAATATACACATTCAGAGTTAATGGAACTATCCACCAAAATTTGGGAAGTTTCATCCTGAAGGAAACAATCCTCCAGCATTTTAAAATTTTAAGTTTTGGACGCAGATAATGAATTGCAGAATAGAAATAGATATGTTCCAAATATTTTTCAAGATCTGTTTATGAGGATTAGAAATACCCTACATCAAGACAATGGATTGATACAGATGTTTCAGATAGTTGATCCTCATGTTGGTCAAAGTCAATCTGTCAGGATGGCTGATCCATCTTCTCAAAATATGGATCAAAGGGTTCAAAACCTGCCAACAGGAGGCCAGATACCTGCCATATGGATAGAAGGTAGGTGCTTATTACTATTATGATTTTTGTCAAAAATCATTAATTTGCTCATATTTTTCTCTTTCACACAGGAAATGACCCTTCTCATTTGGCCCATAGGTATTTCTTGATCAGGCACTCCAATGGCTCATTAAGGCGTATCAGAGTTAGCAAACCCGCCATTAGAAAACCACCATTTTTTTTGAAAAAACCTGCCATTTTGAATGGAGGTTTTCTGAAATACCCATACCACCTAACTGGTGTATTTGAAAATGGCAGGTTTCATGAAAAAGGAAAATTTCAAAGATCAAACTCGCCATTTGTGCACCATCATCCATCCACCATCCATTGCGTGAAAAACACCCATCCACACCTTCACCTCAGCAAATCCATACCAATCCCATCTCCATTTCATCACACAAATGTCATCTTAATTGAATCACGCACATCTTTTATCCATCACTTCACATCTCAATTGCTTCACAAACATCCAATAATCTTCTCATCCCTCCACATCACATTGCAATCTTTGTCAACATTTCCAATCAAACTTCCTGGCAGCAAGTTGAAAATGCAAAAAAGCTGACTGAAATTTTTTATTATTTTAATCTGATTCATACTCCGATTTGGAATCAACTTGGTTAGCTTTGAATTCAACATTGTAAAAGAGATAAATGATTCCAAGAAGACAGACTCTCCACAATCCTATCTATGAAATTCAAAAGATTCATCTTCTCCCCAACTTAAGCTTCCAGCTACTGTTCCAAACTTTATTGACTTTATTCATGAAACTTTTGGAGATGATTGAAGACCACCACATCTTCCAGAAAAATTCTTGAAAGCCTCAAATCAATCCAGCTCTCCAACTGGCCATTTCTCTTTGTAGATTGGGATCAAATTGAAATGAATCATCAATTCATGAATGAGAAAATCTATTCTCAGTTGGTTATGGAACCATTGACTTATACACCAAAAGAGTCATTATTGCTATCCTATCTTTCCATCAAACAGTCCTTTGTTGGCCAACCAGAGAAGAAAGCAAGGATATATTTCAATTAATGGAGACTGAAGGCTTTCCTGGTTGCATTGGTTTTGTTGATGGAACCACTATCCCCTTGAGTCAAAGACCCAAGCTATATGGCAACCATTATTTTGATTGGAAAAAAAGGCAATTGATTCTTTTCTTTTCCAAAGCCTTTGATAAAACACTGAACAAATATTGTTCATGTTTTTGTATAGATACTTGGTGTCACTACAACTTTTTTGTGATAAAAACAAGAAGTTCATATCCCTCCATGCTGGCCTTCCAGGCTCTTTTCACAATTCATATGTTTTCAATTGGATGCAGATTTCCCAACAACCAGAGAACTATTTTGGGAAAGAAAAATACCTTCTGGCCAATTTGGCTTATGCTAGCCAGAAATATGTGTTTCCAGCATACCGCAATGTTTCATCCAACAATCAAGCCAAAAATGATTTCAACTATCATCTTGCCCAATCACAAGTTTGGATTGAGCATGCCATAGGAGTCCTGAAAGTAAGATGGGCCAGCTTGGGGAAAATGAAAAACCAGCTTCAAAATTCCAAAGGAATGAAGATCCTCATCAACCAGATTATCAGATGTGAAATCCTTAAAAACCTTCTTGCCAAAATCAAAGATTAATGGGACAAAATATTTCAAGAAAATATTCCCAATCCTCCTCAAGTCATCCCAGTATCATCTTCTACCTCATCTTTGGCCATGAGAGAGCAGATTCTACCCCTCACACTTGCTCACTTTGATGAGTAAAATTCAGTTTTTAAATAGGTAAACCATTGCATCACAGTATTTTTTTTTTTTTTTTTTTTTTTTGGTTTTTCAACCAAGAATCCTAGGCTGACTTGTTTTTTTTTTTTTTTTTTTTTTTTTTTTTTGGTGGAACTAGAAAAAACAACACAAAAACTCCACCCCATACATCACCCCACCAAAAATCCAGTCCACTCCTTCCTAACCCTCATCAAAATAACCAAAGCAGCCAGTCCATTCCTTCCTCCTCCTCACCAAACTACCTCACTGATTGCTTTGACCTTACCATCCACCTCCACCTCAATTGCTCATCCTTTTCTCAGCACCCCCCCCCCTCCTCCTCATCTTGTCAACCTACTCTATCCTCCTGCCCCTTTAGGCCATCTCCCCTCTCCTCCCTTTGTGGCGCTTTGGTGCTCTTTTGGCGCTTTGCACCCTGGTCCTGGTAAGCTACTCCCCCCCCTCCTCCTCCTCTGCCTCCTCCTCCTCTTCCTCCTGATTGATCAATTTTCATGAACCAAAAATCCTACCCCCTTCCCCTCCTCCTCCTTGGGAAATCCCCCGTCCTCCTTCATCCTCCATCTCCAATCATCCATTAACCTGCCCCAGGTCAGCCCCCCCTCCTCCTCCTGATCAATGATTTGTCATGAACCACAATTCTGACCCCCTGCCCCTCCTCCTACTCAGTCCATCCCCACTTCCTTGCTCCTCCATTGCCCATCACCCATCATCCTTCCCCAGTTCAGCCTCCCCCCCTCCTCCTCCTCCTCCTCTGCCTCCTCCTGGATGATTAGAATATCTGGCTGACCCTTTAATTATTTATTTATGTTTTGGGGGGAAGATTGACAGGTTTTTTTTCTATGTTTTTTGATCATCTACCTTGATTATGAATTTTTTTTGATTCCATGCAATGCAACACATCTTTCCACCCCTTGCTCCCTCTAAAACTTCCATTATTCCTGCTGTCCAATTCCTCTCCCACCAAACTTAAAACACAACACAATCACTTGAATACTTTCTTCATCTTCACACCAATTGAAGTATTTGGACAGGAGGGAAAAAGATGGGAGGAAAAAATTTGATAAGCATACAGAGAGGTGGGAAGGATAGGGCTTGTCAGGAAAAGAGGGCTCAATACTGAGATGCTGAAATCTCTTTTGAGATAGAAGAGGGAGTGATAAACAACCAGGTTGTGTGGTCTGAGCAAAAACTATAGCCTTTGGATCTGTATCTTTCCATCACTTCTGAAAAAAGAGAAAACTGTTGAAAACCCTCCCCTGAAGATTTCTAACAGGCCAAACAGAAGATCAAAGATTTCCATTTTTTCTCCTCTGGAAGAGCATTTGTTCACAATCAGTTGGATCATGAGGCTCTGGTTGAAATAATTCAATTTTTACCTATGGATAAACTCTCTGAGCAAGAGAAGAAGGACATAAACTCAGTCATAATGTTCCTTCACCAATCAAAAATATTTGTCAACACTGTTGGTCCCTCAAAATCTTGGGGTGAGAAAATGTGGGCAATTGGATGGGTAAGATTGATGCATCCTTCTGAAATATTTGGAATTTATTTGAAGAAAGCTTCTATTCAATCTTCTACTCAAGAATTTTCTCTTTTGAACCTTAGGTCAGACAAGTTATCACAAATTTTATGCCATATGTTCCAAACATTAGCCAGACTGGCACATAATTCCAACTGCCAAATCATGCTGGACAACAATATCCCCTCTTTATCTTCATTGAAATTTGGCTCCCAGCTCAATCCTTTTGACTGTGACCCCCACATCACCTTGACCTGAAATTTCTTCTAAAATTCTCCCCACATTGAAAAATGTGACATCTGTTCCTATTCCTTTTTAATTGTGGTTCCAACCAAGAAATTGAATGCACAAATCATTGAAAACAAGAAAGAATACCAATTATCTGATGGCCAATCAATTTTTTCTGACTTGGGGTTTGGTATCAATTTCAAAGAAAAAGGTGTGGTTCAAATGATTTGGGAAGCCAATAAGTACAAGCACTGTACTTTTCCTGCTGTGAAGACTGCTACCCATACAAGGATGGCTATGTCCATGCAACTTGAAAAGACTACTTGGAACACTTTTAAAGACTTGAAAAGTGGCAAAATATACTCTAGGAAAAAAGATAAAAATAAAAATAAAAAATATTTTTTTATTGGTGGGGTTAAGAATAGTCTCAAATGAATTTTTAATCATTTTTTTGTTTTTATTTTTAAAATTTTCATCAAAGTAAATACATTTAGAACTACAAGCCCAGAAAATTAGAAATTGTCTTTATTTTTTAGACTGTTCTACTGCTACCAACAAATGCCATGGCTACCAATAACCTATATTTTTTTCCATTTTGAGTCATTCCCTCTCCTTTTCCAGTCTTTCTTCTTGTTGATCCTTCTCCTTTTTCTCTTTTTGAAGTTCATTCTCTGAATTGGAGGCCTTTTTCTTTCCCTTTGCAGAGGAGGTTTGTGTGGGAACATCATCACTCTCATTTCAAGGCAATGTGGGAGGCCCCATTTGCTTGAGTGTTTGGCCATTCAGAAATGGATTTTGCTGTTTTTTTCCAATCTAAAATCAGTCAGGATTAACTGGAAAGAAAATAAAATAACTGGCTTCCTTACTTGAAAAGATGTTGATTGTAACAGAGATAGTGGAATAACTTGTTACTCATTGGCGAAGTTGTTAAGTTCCTCCAACCCAGGAAGAGAGAAATCTAAAGAAGGAAGTGAGGCGTCCAAGGAAGGGTTTGAATCATTGATCAATTCTCATGTATAAATGATTTGAGCTGCTTGTGTTGGAATATCCCCCTCCACATTGGATTGGAACCACTCATAGGTTTTTCCTGGATCATCATTTTGAGGCTGAGAATCCACTTCCAAGTCCTCAGAATCAACTGAATTGGATGGTTGGGCCCCAAAAGAAGCTAGAGGGGTGATTTTGGCCCTCTTTCCAAATATTCCATCCATTTGAATATAAAAATGACCAATGGAGTCCAACTTATCACCACAATGCTGATTGCCTTGACTTTATCCAAGTTGGTGATTGCAAAGCCAGTGGAGATTGACTTTGAGTGGGCCTTTTTATACTTGAATCAATAGTTCTTGAATTGCTGCCGCACCTTTTTGGATGAAAGATCCAGCCTACCTTTTTTTTTTTATTCTTCATTTCATGGTACATAAGTAGATAACCATTAACTATAGAGGATGGAGGTTGGCCAACTCCTCTTTTGTTGTTGGATCCAATGCAAGCATCATAGTTGGAGGGAGTTTGGAGCCAGTTTACCAGGATGAAGTGATCAGCTCTCTTGAGCTAAATTAACCCTTTGGAAGCTGATTGGGGAGGATTGTTTGATGCAGATTTTCTTGGGGATTTTTGCTTTGGTCCATTGGATTGGTGTGTGGACTTAAAGGGATAGGTTTTCTGTGGGACCATTTGAAAAGAGTAAGAGGTATGAAGGGATGAAGAAATGAGATTTAAGATGTGATTAAATCAATAAAGTGATGAGAGTCATGAAGAAATGAGGAAACCAATGAAGAGATGATAGTGATGAAGTGATGAGAGCAATGAATCAAATTTTTTGGATCAGGCTGGAGGTAGAATTTTTCAAATGAGTTTGGAGGTTGAAGCCAGGGATGATGATGTGGAATGAGGTTTGGTTGAGGCCTTTAAAGTCTTTAAATAATTTATTTTAAAAAAACCATTTAATTTCAGGTAACTCTGAAATTTCTTGTGTGAAATAAGTGGGTTTTTTTATTTTTAATGGTGGGCTTGAAATGGCGGATTTGGGTTGAAACCCAAAATTAAAAAATGGCGGGTTTTCTTAACTATGATATGCCCTATTAAGAAGGATAATTGAATAAAAAAACTATATGACCCAATCAACTATGTAAATCTGCATCCACATTGTGAATTGGGTTGGTTTCCAGAATTTAAATATCAACTAGGAAAAAGTTGAATCACTGCTATGAATTTTTATGCAAATTGTCTAGCATCCAGAAATCCTGATTATTCTCTTTTGAACTGGGGTGGCCCTCTCTTTCAGAAATATTTTGTTGATAAATGTTTCAATTTTGAGAAAGATAGTTTTTCATACATTGGCCATCATCAAAATTAGCTAAGGATTGAACAGAATTTTGGTATAGTTGATTATATGAACCTTGGTGTTGAGACAGGAGAGGGAGCAGGTATGTTTTATATATTATGGAAAAATAAATTAAAGGAACTCTAGTAACTCAATAACTTTCTTATATTGATCATATTTTTGCTTAAATTATTTTATGTAGGAATTAAATCCTTCCAAAATATTCTATTGGTGGTCCCAGAGACATGAAAGCCTGTTATCAAGATGCTATAGCAATGGTACAGCGAATTTGAAATCCAGATCTGTTCATTACTTCAACTTGCAATCCTGATTGGCCACAAATTTTCAGCAATCTTTTTCCTGTCCAAAAAGCTCAAGCTACACCAGATATAGTAACACGGGTTTTAAACTTGAAACTCAAGAATATTTTCAATGAAATTTTCAAGGATGGAATCTTTGGATTGAAAATGGGAAGAAATCATGTCATAGAATTACAGAAGAGAGGTCTGCCTCATGCCCACATCTTGGTGATTCTTCACCATTATCACCAACCAAGAACATCTGAAGAAATTGAAATGATTGTTTCTGAAGAGATAACTGATCAATTTACAGATCCAAACCTTTTTCAAGCAGTCAAAAGACACATGATACATGGCCCATGTGGTATTTTGAACATGGAAGCACCTTGCATGGAGAATAAAAGATGTAAGAAGAAATACCCCAAAGCCTTCTTTCCTGAAAAGGTTTTGAGTGAAAAAAGTTATACCATATATAGAGGACACCAGGAAGGACCAACCATTTCACTGAGGAGGAATCATACAAACTTTTTCATTGATAATTACTGGGTTGTTCCTTACAATCCATACCTTTTGGAAAAGTATCAATGCAAAATAAATGTAGACATATGTGCAGGTATTTCAGCTGTAAAATACCTCAAAAAATAAATTTATAAGGGACATGACTGTGTCACTGTGGATGTTGGTGCAAACTTGGATGATATAATTTGTTTCAGCAATTCAAGATGGGTAGCTCCTCCAGAGGCATATTATAGAATTTTCTCTTTCAAATTGTCTGCTATTTCAACTTCTGTGAAAAGTTTAGAAATTAATCTTCCTTTCCAACAACAGGTTTTGTTTGAACCAGATGAATCCCTGGATGAAGTTCTTCAAACATCAATACAATCCAAGACCATGCTCACTGAATAATTTAGAAGGAATTCTGTTGATCCAAGGGAAAGAACAATCAAGTACTCTGAATTTCCTCAACATTTCACCTGGAATCCCCAGACAAGAGGATTGAAACCTAGAAAGAGAGGTTATTCAATTGGAAGGATTTACACTGTTTCTCCTTCAGATGCAGAATGGTGGTCTTCCAGATTTTTGTTGAATAATTCAGTTTTTCGAACTTCTTTTGATAAAATTAAAAAGGCCAATGGATTTTCTTAATCAACATTTAGAAAGAAGCTTTGGCCAAGGGCCTACTTGAGGATGATCATCATTTGGACTCAACTATGCTTGAAGCAAATAAATCTATCTATCCATACCATCTAAGGAGGTTAATTGGAATGCTCTTAGCACTTTGTCAACCAGCAAACCTCCTTAGATTATGGAATTTCTCATTCAATTCAATGGTTGATGATTTTGTTCATTCTGGAATCATAGATGAAAGGGTTCTCTCTAATGAAATATCAACAGAAATAAACCCAATGATCTTTCAAAATATGGAAACCAGTGTTGAAGAGTCTTTTCCTTATCTTCAAAGACTTGGCCAAACAGTTTGAGGTACAAAAAAAAACAGGAACTTGATCCTTCAGGAAGAAAAGAATGCAACAGTACCTCAATCAGACTTGGAAAATCTTTCTTTGCTTAGTTATAGACAGAGACATATTTTTGACCTGATGATTAATTCATGCAATTTTTTAAAGCCTTCTTTCTTTTGTATTGGTGGAACTGGGGGATCTGGAAAAAATTTCTATATAAATTTTTTTTGGCTTCAATCAGATCAACAGCGGCAATATCTCTGGCATGTGCTGGTATTGGAATAGCTTCCATGAATCCACGAAATAGAAGGACAGCTCATCTCACCTTTGGAATACCCTTGAAAAATTATCACAACTCTGTATCAAGAATTTAAAAGCATTCTCAAAAAGCTCAAGCTCTCAAATTAGCTTCTTTGATAATCCGGGATGAAGAACCTATGAGTCATAGGCATGCTCTTGAGCTGGTTGACAGACTACTTCAAGATATTATGGATTCTAATCTACCCTTTGGTGCTAAAGTCATGGTTTTTGGTGGGGACTTTAGGAAAATTCCACCAGTGATTCAACAAGTTACATGTCCCAAAATTGTTGATGCCAGTTTAGTCAATTCAGATTGCTGGAGATACTTCCAAGTCTTGAACCTCACTTCAGATATGTGTGCTTCAGGTGATCCTGATTTCCAGAATTCCTTGATTGATTTTGGAGATGGTTGCAATTTGATTGAGGGTTCAAAAAAAAATCTTACCTCCAGAACACAGGGTTATTCATGGTAATAGTGAATATAATTCTTTAGAAAAGTTGATCAACATTATATTTCAAGACTTGCACCTCTGCTACCTTCAAAATGGTTATCTCATGGAATGTGTGATCTTATGTTTCAAGAATTCTTCTGTAAAAAAGATAAGTAAATTAATTCTTAATTCACCCACTGGAAATGAAGAAAATAATACAACAATAAATTAATCAAGCAATAACTCTGTTGAAGATGACACACAAAATCTTTACCAACAAGGGTTCCTTAATACATTTTTTCTTCCAAACTTTCCTCCCATAGCTTAACTCTGAAAGTTGGTGCCCCAATAGTAATGTTGAGGAACATGAATTTTACAATTGGCCTTTACAGTGGGACTTTCTTGGTTTTGGAAAGATTTGGAACAAATATTATATTTGCCAAGATAGCTAAAGGTGATCCCACGGGAAGAGTGTTTGCCATTCCACGCATCCCTTTTATTTCTGAACCAGATGAAAATGGTCTTCCATTCAAATTAATCAGCAAACAGTTTCATGTAAATTTGACCTTCTCTTTGAAAATTAATAAATCTCAAGGTTAGACAATTTCAAATTTTGGCCTTTATCTTCAAGATCCATTTTTCAGCCATGGTTAGGTATTTGTAGCTTTTTCAAGGAAGATATCAAGCCAATCAACAAGAGTAGTTGTATCACAGAGAACAGACAACCAAATGTCTTTTGAAACGGATAATATTGTTTACCATGAGGTTCTGATTGCCATTGATCATGCACCTTGATTCATTTTTGACATGCTTTTTTTTGGAAATCTTTCTCATGATTTTTTGGTTAATGATGCATTTTATTGACTGTGAGCATTGAATATTTTTGAATTTTTTGAATTTTTTTTTTTGGGGGGGGGTTCTGGCAGATAAATCAATCTGATTTTAAAATTGAAATTCCACATTTTCCCCCAAATAGGGCATATCAAATTTAAACAAAGCCACCATTTTTTAATGGCGGGTTTCAACCAAATCTGCTATTTCAAACACACAATTAAAAATCAGAAAAAAACACTTATTTCAGATCAGACGTGTCAAAGTTAACATGAAATAAGTGGGTTTTTTCAAGTAAATTATATAAAGGCTTTCACCAGCTCAACCACGCCTCATTCTACATCATCACCCCTTTTTTCATCCTCCAAACTCATTGGAACACTTCATGACTCTCATTGCTTCATTTCTATCCTCATCACTCTCATTTCTTCATTGCTATCCTCATCACTTCATAACTCTCATTGCTTCCATCTCTTCATTTCTATCTTCATCACTTCATCACTCTCATTGCTTCATCAATATCATTGATTCCATTGCTTCATTGTTATCCTCATCACTTCATCACAATCATCACCTCATCAATCTCATTGCTTCATCACTCTCATACCCTCATCACTTTCATCACTCTCACCACTTAAAGGCTCTCATAGCCCTTCATCCCTTCATCTCTCTTACTCTTTTTAAATGGCCCCTCAGCAAACCTCCCCCTGCAAGTCCACTAAACAATCCAATGGACCAAGGCAAACATCCCCCATGAACTAAACATCCAAAAATCCCCCCCATCAGCTTCCAAAGGCTCAAGTCAGCTCAAGAGAGCTGATCACTTCATGCTGGTAAAATCGCTCAAAATTCAATTTAACTACAATTCTTGATTTGGATCCAACAATGAAACACAATTTGGCCAACCTCCATCCTCTAAGGTAAATTTTTATTGATCCAGCAATCAATTGCCAATCAATTGCTCAATCAATTGCTCAATCAATCAATGATTTATTGTGAGATTGATTGGAGAATGATTGAGAGATCAATTGGCAATGGATTGGCAATTCAAGGTCTCTATATGTTTTTCAAATCATCTCCTCCCATCTTTTTCCCTCCCAACGGTATACTTTGATTTGGGTGAGGATCAACAAGGAATTCAATTTTTTGTATAAAATTTTGAGATTGTTTGATTTATTGGAAATCAATCTAGCAATAATTTTCCAATCAATTTCTCAATTGATTCATGATTGAGAGATTGATTGGAGATTGATTGGAAATTCCACTTTGTGGAAACCAAGAGGAAGCTACTCCCCTAGCTGTCCTTGAGTTCCAGAATCAATGGTCCTGGCGTCTGTAAGGATAATGATGCTCCAGTAAAGAGAGAGAGAGAGAGAGAGAGAGAGAGAGGAGAGAGAGAGAGAGAGAGAGAGGAGAGAGAGAGAGAGAGAGAGAGAGAGAGAGAGAGAGAGAGAGAGAGAGAGAGAGAGAGAGAGAGAGAGAGTGAGAGAGAGAGGAGAGAGAGAGGATTAATTTCCTTTCCTTTCTTTATCCTTCACCTTATCCTTCACCATATCCTTCCATCCATCCATCCAGCAATCCATCAACCCCCCTTTTCTATATCCCAATATCCAATTATAAGATAATATCCCCCCATACAACCTAGATTTGAGAGTGAGGTATTTAAGTCCTCCCTCTCAACCCTAACCTAAATAAAAATGCAAACAGAAAGCCTAGCAAAGAAGAAACAAAACCCTAAAAACCAGAACCCTAGCCTAACCCTAACCCTTTCCCATACAGCAACCACCCTCAAGCCTGCCTAGCGTTACACACACCCGGTTTTTCCTTCTCATGACGTGGCCCTCTGACGCACCCTAAATTGTCCGTATCCTCCCAGGGCGCCTCCTGATTTCCTTCCCCCCACATCGGCCCTCTCCTATAGCCTTTCCCATACTGCAACCACCTTCAAGCCCACCTACTGTTACACACCACCCAGTTTTGTTTCTTCTCATGACGCAGCCCTCCACCCCGCCCTACTAGGTGCCCTGCGCCTTGTCCATATCTGCCCGGAGCGCCACGTGATTTCCTGCCCTGCGGGTTGGCCTGCCCTTGCGCGCTCTTGGCCCACTCCTATAGCCTTTATTTCCCTGCTCTATCCTCCCAAACTAGCCACCCGTGGTATGGTTCCCAATCCAAGGCTATATAAAAACACCACATCCCCCCCAAACTTGAGTTCTGTCCCCAGAGATCTTCCAACCATTACCTCAACCATATCCTGTACCCATTACACCTGTCTTTAAAAAAGAGAGACAGATAGAGAGAAACAGATTTTTTTGCAGCACTCCTTCTCCCACTCTCTGCTCCACCTTCTGTATCCTCTGTGGGGCTTGTTCACGCATATATGGACCTGGCATCTTGCCGCGCCTGCGTTCCTTCAATTTTACAACCCAAATAAAGTACCAATCAAGAACCCAATCAAGTCCAAGAAATAAGAAATTGAACATTCTGGGATGTCTAGTTGTTCTGGCTGTGAACCGGCTAGAGAGCCCCCTCACCAAATCAGGCTTCCCCTTCTTTGCAGCGCCCCCCCAGCTTGGCAGCTTTCCCCCGGTGGTTTGCAACCTTCCGGTCCAATGGGAGAGAGAGAGAGACGCATGGCCTCATCCAATCCCATGCAGGTAGTGTCCACAGGCCCTTTTCCCAAACTTCTGTCCAGGAGGGCCTTCCATTTTCAAAGCCCTTGCAAACCTGACTTCCTTCTCACCAGCCATACTGTTGATGCCCAATCCCTTCCCATTCCGCACCTGAAGCCCTGCCGCGCATGTCTGTTGCACCAATGCCAAAATCTCTGCTAGCCGTGATGGAAACAGGCCCGCCGTTGGCCCATCCATTCTGCAATCCCCGGGATCCACACACTTCCATTCTGCCACTGCTCCTATCCTCTCTGCTGTTGAAAGGGGTCCAACTCCGGTTGCAATCCTCCAACATCTGGCCCGTTCCTTCCGCCAAAGCTCCTATCCTCTCCGCAAGACCCATCCACCATTCATCAGTTCCCAAGCCGGCGGGCAATATCTGCTCCCATCCCCTTCTCTGCAAAACTTTCCTGCCACCCATTGATTCCCAAGCCATGCGCAATATCTGCTTCCCATTCCCTTTTCCTTGCTTGCTTCATAGAAAAAGGCTGATCCAACTCTGCCAAGACCCTCTTTCCCAACATGTATCCTGTCTCTTCTGGGGAAACTAATCCTGCATTTGAATCCATTGTCTAGTTCTTGTGTCCTGACTGCCAATAACCACTATAATCACCATAAATCCATGCTTGGGGTGCGGGCCCGCTAGGGAGCTGAAGACCCTTCAAGTAGGTCTTTAGGTCCCTTGCCAACTCTGCAAGTTCACTAACCCAAGGGATGGTTGCCGGTGGCGGGGCCGGAGCACACGCTGCCTTTTAATCCAATCCTGCTTGCAACCAGACCCCGCTGTGCGCGCCTGCCTTGTAATCCAATTCCCCCTGAAACCAGAACCTGCTGCACGTGCCTGCCTTGTAATCCAATTCCCTCTGCAACTGGACCCTTCTGCAGATTGTTTAAAATTGCCTTCCCAAAAACAAGGATCATGCATCCCCCATCTTGCCAACATTTCCCCCTTCAGTTTTGGCCAATCCATGTTCTGGTAGCCTTCCATCTCTTCCATGTCCCAAAGCTCTTCTGCTTCCATGATGAAAAGGATGACATGGCGCGCCTTGTCAGAATCCAATGCGCCTTGAGAGTCTGCAATCACTTCATATTGTGAGATGAACTGCTCCACATCCCGGGTGTTGAATCAAATGTGAGAGTAATCCTTTGGGTTGATGAGGAGATGGCGGGAGGAGGAAGAAGAAGGAGAAGAAACTGCTGGTAGCATCTTGAGTGCCTTTGAGAGACTTGAGATAAAAGAAGGTTCCTGGCCAGACCACCAGATGTGGAAAGCAAGAGAAAGCTACTCCCCTAGTTATCCTTGAGTTCTGGAATCAATAGTCCTAGCGTCTGTAAGGATAATAATGCTCCAGTAAAGCAAGAGAGAGAGAGAGAGAGAGAGAGAGAGAGAGAGAGAGAGAGAGAGAGAGAGAGAGAGAGAGAGAGAGAGAGAGAGAGAGAGAGAGAGAGAGAGAGAGAGAGAGAGAGAGATGGATTTCCTTTCGTTTCCTTATCCTTCACTGTATCCATTCTGTTACAATTATGGCCAGCAATCAGCTTAGGAAAATGAGCAGTATTTAAATCAAAAGAAATTCTGGACACCTTGTGTCAATAATTGCTAATGGGCTCTCACAATGGGGAAATTCATTGGATGATATCAGTGATGAATTTGATGAGATGATGGAAAACAGCAGGGAGAAGAGCTCCTTGAGTACAAAAGATTGGCCTCTTGTGAGCCCATGATACAACAGACCAAAAGGCAAATTTTCCGCTCCAAAGGAGCTCTACAGGCTCTACAGGCCTTGTTACTTGGTTTGGGCTACATCAGCCCGCATGGCATCAGTCCCTGTACCCTTACAACCAGCCTATTCCCGTCATTTCTGGTGTTTCCACCTTAATGGGGCTGAACAAGCCCCTTAGCTGTTCAAATACTTGGCCAGTTGTCTATTAAAACCGGCCTGTTACCTCACATGCTGGCTGGTTGCCTCATGTAACCAGCCCCTGGCCATAAAAATGGCCAGGTGGGACCCAGGACACACCTGGGTCCGGTCTCAGACACACATGGGGGGGATGTAACCAGCGGACATGCCGCCCCCGCCTCTTTCTCTCAAATCCCTGGAGGGGGCGGTCAAATCCCCCTACCAGGGGCCCTGGAGGTCAATGCCCCCAGGGCGTTTTCATGGTAGGTGGGCTGGGGGGTGGTCAGATCCCCTCCAGCCTGTTGCTCCTCCCTCTTGGTAAAGGGGGGGGGGAGAGAGTCCCTTGGATGGTGGGGAGGTAGTCAATTACCCCCCACCGCCAGTTGCCTCGATGCAACCGGCCTAGTCACCACACTTGGTAGGGGGGTGATCAGGTCCCCCCCACCATGACCGGTTGCTGGCTGGTTCAATCCAGCTAGCCCTCCCCCTTCTCCTTGCAATGAAAAGCAAGGGGAGGGGGAGGAGCCGGGGCCATTAGCCCCAGCCCCGGGGCGGCCGCGACTGGATTGACAGCCACTACCAGGGTGAGGGGACTCCATTTTGAGACCCCTGCCCCCTACAACGGCCTTGTGTGGACTGTTGGGCCCCATAAACAGGCCTTAAGCAAAACCAGAGGCCCAAAGCGGGCAGCAACACAGGCGGAAGCCCCAAATGGGCTGCAACTTGGGTGGCGGCCCCAAGCCCAAAAATTGAGTTTAACATACTTTGGCGGGCCAGCCGTCTGGCCAAGTATGTCCAAAATAAACCTTGGGCTCAATTATGCCCATAAAAGCCCATCTGGCTGTATTTGCCCATATACCCCACCGGGCGTGTTAGGGGCCGTGTACCAATTGGCCTGTTTCATGCGTTTTGAGGCCAGTTTTCCCAAATCCGTGACATTCACACAGGCACGTATGGTCCATGTGTGTGTCCAATGGGCCGCAGAGGCCCACATGTGCATCCCATTTGGATTACACTCATACTTAGCACATGCATAAGTGCATACGTATTTTAACACATTCATCCATCCATCCATCAATCCATCAATCCCCCCTTTTCCATATCCCAAAATCCAATGACAAGATAATATCCCCCCATACAACCCAGAATTGAGAGTAAGGTGTTTAATTCCTCCATCTCAATCCTAACCTAAATACAAATGCAAACAGAAAGCCTAGCAAAGAAGAAAGAAAACCCTAAAAACCAGAACCCTAGCCTAACCCCTAACCCTTTGCCATACTGCAACCACCCTCAAGCCCGCCTAGCATTAAACACACCCAGTTTTTCCTTCTCATGATGCGGCCCTCTGCCGCGCCCTACTCAGAGCCCCACCTGTTTTCCATATCCGCCCAGCATGCTGCGTGATTTCCTACCCTTCTGGTTGGTGTAGAAGGAATAAAGGGTATCCCCCTAAAATTGTCCCAAGGTTCGGAAGTTAACGGTTCCCTGCGTTTGAAAGGAGATGAGGATGTCCAAAGTCGCACTTAAATGAGAAATAGAAATAAAGAGATAAAGAGATAAAGAAAAGTAGAGAGAGAGAAATCACCAATCCTTCAATCCTAAGAACTTTCCACCTGGATGTGTATCCGGTATGAGTTCCCTTAATCTCCTGGTGAGATGAGTGATTCAATCTGGATGATGATATTCTTCCTCTTCCCTCCTCGATGCTCTGATGCCTTCCCCTCTCCAACCCGGAGTTGAGAGTGAGGATAAGTCCTCCCTCTCAACCCTAACCTAAGTACACGCGCAAATAACAGTATGACAACAAAACAGAAAACCTAGCCTCCTCTCCCCACCTCCTCCGTACCAAACTCCCCCGTCGTCCGTACGCTGTTCCATCCATCCGGTTTGTCCTTCTCATGACGCGGTCCTTGCACCGCGCCCTACTCGGAGCCCCCCGCACCTGTCTGTATCCGTTTGTCCGCGCCTGTCGTGGGTGTTCGGTAATATCTGGCATGATCCGCGCGCTTGCGCGCGCGCTTCATCAGTTCCTTCATAGCCCGCGGATTGCTCCGCCCCTACGTATCCAAACCGGCGCGCCCACAAACCTAGTCAAGCGCACTACCTTCCAAATCCAATCTCTGGGGCGGATCGCCGCCCACGCCGCATTTGATGCTGAGCCTGACCCGTCCACCAGGTGCGGAGCCAAACAGCGGCTGCTGCTGATCCAGCAGCTGCCGCTGCTGAGCACTCCGCATAACCTAGTGCTGAGCCCGCTTGCCCCCAACGCTGAGCGCGCAGCCGCGAAGCAGTTCCCAATCTGTGTCTATAAATTGACACCACATCGGCCCAGGCTTGCGGGCGCCCAGCCCGCTCCTATAGCCTTTCCCATACCACAACCACCTTAAAGCCTGCCTACCATTACACACACCTGGTTGGTCCTTCTCATAATGGGGCCCTGCACCCCGCCCTACTCGGAGCCCCTGCGTTTTCTGTTGTGGTGTTCTTTTATAGAGTTAGAATTGGCTGTGTGCTGCGCGCGCAGCAGTAGCGGCGGGATCAGAAGAGGCAGCGCTCTCAGCAATGGGTGTGTCTTTGCCTCAGTAAGTCGTGCTGTGGGCTCAGCATATGGAGACGCAGGGCAGATTAAATTGCATTTGACAGATTGCGTGGATTGCGTGTCCCAAGAGATATGGATTGCGCATTGCAAGACACATGGATTGCGCGTCCCAAGACACATGGATTGCGCATTGCAAGACACACCAATTGCGCGTTGCAAGACACACGGATTGCGTGTTGCAAGACACACAGATTGCGCATTGCAAGAAACACAGATTGCGCGATGCAAGACACACCAATTGCAATTTGCAAGACATGCGGATTGCGCATTGCAAGACACGCGGATTGCATGTTGCAAGAAAGGCGGATTGCGCGTCCCAAGACATGCTGATTGGATTGCGCGGATGTACCTCAGATATCTGGAATGGCGCGTTGGGAGGATGGGGACATGGGGGGGGCTCCAAGTTGGATGCGGCGCAAGGGCCGCGTCATGAGAAGGACAAACCAGGTGGACATAATGGCAGGCAGGCAATAAAGATGGGATATGGGGTATGGGATATGGGCCATAGGATGGGGTTGGAAGGATAGGGTTTGGCTAGTGTTCTGTACTTAGGGGTTGTATTTCATTATTCTTGTTTGCTTGCGGTTGTACCTAGGTTAGGTTTGAGGGGAAGGCTACTTAAACTGCACCCTCAACCCGTATGTAGGAGGGGGAGGAGAACAAAATCATCATCAATGATCACAGGAGGTTGGAAGGACTCTTTAAAATCATCTCTCTATCTTTCAGTTTTAGGGTGAAAAGTTACACTCAGGGTTTACAGACGCCAGTTATCATAACTTCCAAACTTGGGAACCATTAAAGGAGAAGTCCTCTTCTGAATTCCACACTGTATCTGCCTGGTGCGCTGCATGATTTCTTGCCCTGCAGGTTGGCCCGCGCTTGCGCGCGCCTGGCCCGCTCCTATAGCCTTTATTGCCCTTCTCTATCCTCCCAAACTAGCCACCCGCGGTACAATTTGCAATCCAAGGCTATGTAACAACACCACAACATTGGTATATTTTTTTCAAATCATCTCCTCCCATGTTGTTCCCTCCCAACAGTATAATTGAATTGGGGTGAGGATCAACAAGGAATTCAATTTTTTGTATAAGATTTTGAGGGCAGTGGTAGATCTACAATCCAAAATTTTGCACACTATGGGATTTGAACCCATGACCTCAAAATTAATGAGTGTTGCTTTAACCACCAAGCTAAGTGTTCAATTTCCAGATGAGCCAATGTACCTGTCCCAAAAGTGTACCTTGGATGGTAATATCACCCATGGGCACTCATCCCCAGGCAATCAAATCTTTCCATCAAAGGCTGCCGCCTGTGTTAAAATACGTATGCACTTACGTGTGTTCTACGTATAAGTTTAATCCAAATGGGATGCACATATGGGCCTCTCTGGCCCATTGGACACTCACACAGATCATACAGGCCTGTGTGGATTCCACGGATTTGGGGAAACTGTCCTCAAAACGCATGAAACAGGCCTATTGGTACACGGGCCCTAATGGGCCCGGTGAGTTATATGGGCAAATACAGCCAGATGGGCTTGTATGGGCATCATTGGGCCCAAGTTTTATTTTTTACATACTTGGCCAGACGTGCTGGCCTGCCAGAGTATGGTTTACTTAGTTTTTGGGTTTGGGGCGGCCACCCGTGTTGCAGCCCAGTTGGGGCTGCCGCCCATGTTGCAGCCCGCTTGGGGCTGCTGTTTTTGACTTTGGCCCATTCATGGGGGCCAACGGCCCATGGGGTGCCGTTGTCCTGGCTGCCGCGCTGGGTGGTGGCCGGCTGTTGGTGCCACAAGGGCCGGGGCCAACAGCCCCAACTCCCTTGCCTGCCATCACCCGCCATTGCAAGGGGGAAGTGGGGGCAGCTGGTAGCAACCATTTTTCCACCCAGGCCGGTTGCATTGAGGCAACCGGCGGTGGGGGGGAATTGACCACCCCCCACCAGACCTAGGTGGTTAGGGCAATGACAAGGTAGCTGGTTGGAACAAAGCAACCAGTGGTGGGGGGGACCTGACCACCCCCCCCCACCTTTACCAAGGGGGAGGAGCAAATGGGCTGAGGGGATCTGACCACCCCCCAGACCACCATTCTATGACAATGCCCTGGGGGTATCAACCCCCAGGACCCCTGGTAGGGGGATTTGACCACCCCCTCCAGGGATCTGTGAGAAAGAGGGGGGGACGGCATGTCTGCTGTTCACACCCCCCCCATGTGGTTCTGAGACCGGACCCAGGTGTGTCCTGGGTCCCACCTGGCCATTTTTTTGGCCAGGGGCTGGTTGCATGAGGCAACCAGCCAGTATGTGAGGTCAGGGATTGAACAGCACAGGGGATTTTTCAGTCCCATAATGGTGGAAACACCAGAAAGGACTGGAATAGGCTGGTTGTAAGGGTACAGGGACTGATGCCATGCGGGCTGATGCAGTCCAAACCAAGTAACAAGGCCTGTAGAGCCTGTAGAGCTCTTTTGGGGCGGAAAATTTGCCTTTTTGCTTTTTGTATCATGGGCTCACAAGAGGCCAATCTTTTGTACTCAAGGAGCTCTTCTCCCTGCTGGTTCCCATCATCCATTCATCATACAATCAAATTCATCACTGATATCATCCAACGTATTTCTGCATTGTGAGAGCCCATCAGAAATTATTGACACAAGGTGTCCAGAATTTCTTTTGCTTTAAATACTTCTCATTTTCCTAAGATAATTTCTGGCCATAATTATAACACATTATCAGTACCAACATCATCATTACTTCCAAGCCATCTAGACCCTTGTACCTTACTCTAGAGAACCTAAAAGACCTCTAAATTTCCAAGAAGATGTCCTATATCCCTGATGTTAGCTCCAACAAGATAGTTCTGAACAGTCAGAATTATAATGCTTGGGCTGTCCATATGGATAGTGAGCTGGATAACATCTGTTGCGGGGAGATAATGGATGCAGATGATACTTTCATCAGTTCAGAAGTGGAGAAAAAGTATTATCATCTCATCTTTAGGCATATTGATGAGAATCATGTGACATGGGTTTCTGATACTCTTAGGGAAGATGAGAGAAGGAGGGGCAGCATCCTTTGGAAGTTGCTTAAGTACAAGTATGCAGGTGATTCTGTTCCCCAGAAGGGTATAGCTTTCAATAAACTGTTCAAGTTAAAATATTTGAATTGTAAACAGTTTGTTTCAGAGGCTAGTTCTAGCATAGCCAAGTTTAAGTCATCAGGACTTAACATGGATCCTGAGTGTTTTTCACTCTTAATCCTTCAGAAGCAACCAAAGGAGTTTGATTCTTTAGTCAGAATTATTTCTCAATTGGATCCTCTTCCTGGGGAGGAGGATGTGCTGAAAAGGATTGAAAAGGATGATCTTCAGCTCAAGATGAAGGGGGGTTCTGGAACAGCCCTTGTTGGAAAGACTTGAAAATCTTGCAAGAAGGCCAAAAAGGATTTGTCCAAGTTCTTATGCTATAATTTTCAGAATAAGGGGAATTATGCTAAGGATTTGAAGGAGGCCAAGAAGAGGAAGAAGTCCAAAGATAATGACAATTAGGTCAATCTCACTACTGAAAATGTTTCAATGGTGGTGTTTGATGGTCCAATGGAAATGGTTGTTGGGGAAGAAGGTCCCAACAAAAAGGCAAAAATTGATGAGGATCAAGAAATGGACTTGATTGATTATGAAGTGAGTAATCTTAACATCAAACATGAGAACTTATCAGTGACTGATAAAGCTTCTTTCCTATTAGGAGGATTCAAGGAGCATGTTTTTGTTTTGATTGATTCTGGCTGTACAGATCACATGTTCTTTGAACCAAATTTATTTTCAAATCTTAGTGATTATGATGGAGTTTTAAATATTGGTCAGAAAGGCAGAACAATTCAGATTAAAGAAATTGTCAAAGTTATTCTTGCAAATCACTTGGGTTTCAAAATTTCTTTTGAGAAAGTCTTCTATGTACCAGAGTTGCCTTATAACCTTGTGTCCCTTGGAGTGTTGTGGAAAAAAGGTTTCCAGATTTGTTATCTTAAAGAAGATAGGTTTGTTATTGATATGAATGGGAGAGCTGTTCTCAGTGGACAGGTTCAGAACAAGATTTTGTGTGCAAGCTTGTTCAAAATCTCAGCTTTGAGTACTGTTGCTCACAATAGAAGTAGCCATAAGGTAAAGGACAGCAACTGTCAGAGTTGTACCTTGGGGGCTAGGAATAGAAATATTTTCTCAAAGAGTAGAGATTGCACTGATGTTCCTAGAGAGGAGTTTTCCATGGGTTTGGTAGGGAAATCTACACCGGAGTCCCTAGGTGGGGCAAGATACTTCATCAATTTAGTTGATGCTGAAACTAATTATGTTTGGGTTAAACCCATTCAATCTAAGGATCAGACCACAGAGGAGGTTTCTGTAAGATTCAAAGTCTGGAAACAGAATGGTCTAATGAAGGAGATCAAGAGGTTTATCACCAATGGAGGTGGTGAATTTGTGAGTAAAGAGTTGGAGAGGTTATTGAAAGATTATGGTATCATTCATATAGTCACTACTGCAAGTACTCCACAAAATAATGGAATATTTGAGAGAATGAACAGGACTTTACTGGAAAAGGTCAGAACTATTATGTCTCAATCTGGTCTACCAAAGTTCTTATTTGCTGAGTCAATGTGTACAGTCTTTCTGTTGCAAAACATTGTAAGTGTTAATGGGAAGAGTCCTCATTATCAGTTTTGGAATTTGTACCCCAAAACATCACACCTAAGAAAAATTGGTTCCTTGGTGTATTATAGTTTCCACCATAATGAGATGGTTGGAAAATCAGACCCTAGAGCCAGAACAGGGGCACTTTTAGGCTATGATTTAATAAGAAAATTGTCTAGGATGTATTGTCCAGGGACAAGAAAGGTTATCCGTAGTAGGGATGTAAAATTTGATGAAAGTACCTTTCCACTCAAAATGAGTGAAGATGTTGTTGTGAAT
This sequence comes from Puccinia polysora, assembly GCA_025617555.3. Classification (NCBI taxonomy): domain Eukaryota; kingdom Fungi; phylum Basidiomycota; class Pucciniomycetes; order Pucciniales; family Pucciniaceae; genus Puccinia; species Puccinia polysora. The sequence goes on from CM062644.1 coordinate 7,322,811, forward strand.
AAGTCACAGAAAGAAATAGAATTAGCACCTATTTCACCAGCAAAGGCTGCGGAACATGTGGTTCCAGAAGATGAAGAGATGGCAGATGTGCCACCAGAGGGTTCAGTGCCCAATTCAGGGGAGTCCGTTAATCTGGAACTTGATGAGCCTCCACCTCCAGTCAGAAGGAGTGGTAGGGTTAGAGTACCAGTTGATAGGTACGGGGAATGGAAATCCCATTATGCTGCCGCAGGATATGAGGAAGATAGATTTCAGGAACAGTGTATTCTCAATGAAGTCCTGGAGTTGAGTTAAGAAATGGGTAACAGGGTTAACCCAAATAGATTTGGCCAAGCTATGAATTCTGATGAGAGAGCCAACTGGAAGAGTGCTATTTTTGAGGAATTTGATTCTCTAGAAAATAATAGTGTCTTTGAATTGGTTAAGCCGGATTCTGTTCCAAAAGGAAGACCATTGTGGGGCCTAGATTGGTGTTAAACAAGAAGTTTGACACAAATGGAGTTTTAAAAAGATTCAAAGCTAGATGCGTTGCACAGGGCTTCAAGCAGAGAGAGGGTATCAATTACCAAGAAACTTTCTCACCACCTGGAAGGCTGGCCACCTTCAGGTAAATTGTTTCTCTGGCAGTGGAGTTGGGTGAAGAAATCAGACAAGCTGATTTTGTAACAGCATACTTGAATGCAAAACTTGGAGAGGAGGAGAATGTTTATATGTCAATCCCTGATGGTTTTTGTGAATGGTTAGTAGAGACTAAACCAGAAACCATGAAGAAAATCTGTTTTAGAAGTTTTCTTTCAGCAGATAAAGGGGAATATTTCCTCAAGCTGTGTAGATCCCTTTATGGATTGAAGAAAGAAGATAGGTTGTGGTATAATACCATGAGTGAGAAACTGATACAGATTGGTTTCAAGACGTCTGAGGCCAAAACTTGTCTTTTTGTAAGAAAGGATGCAATTTTGTTTGTATGGGTAAATGAAATTATCATTATTAGAAATTTTAAGGAGAGAGTATGGAGACACTCAAAAAGGAATTCAAGATAAAAGATCTTGCTCTGGTGCAACAGGTGATAGGAATGAAATTCAGTAACAGCAAGAATGGTATTAAGTTAGACCAGAGCCATTAAGTGGCAGCTCTTGTTGAATATTTGCTCTTCCTTTTCCTTTTTCATCTTTCCTTCTCCTTAGTTTCTGTTCTTTTATTCTTAGTTTCTTTTCTTTTATGTTTGATGATTCATGTTTCTTTGTCTTTATTTTCTTTACGCTCTCTTGAGCTCTCTTGCCTTTCACAAGCTGTCACTGCTCTCAAGCGCGCGCTCCTAGCTCTTAACCTAACTGCCTACTCTCACGCGCGCGCTCTCCTCTTCCTTACTTAACTAAAATCCAACACCTGTAAGGGCGAACTTCTCTCTTAACAAACAAAATCAAACTCAACGCAACTCTACCAAATTTGACCAACTCTCAACCTCAATACACCTCAAATCACAACAATCTCTCACAACCAGTCTCTTGGTCTCTTCTAATTTATCCTATCTTTTCTTGGCTCTTTAGTTTTCTTTTCTTATCCTTTCCTAATTCTTATTCGCGATCTTTACCACCTCAAAACTCACTCCTGGATGTCTTCAATCTCAAGTATGTCTGGCTTGGCTTGACTTGTCCACGCTCTAAATTTCTTGATCTAACTCGCAGTCTTCTTTCATATCAGACCACTCACTCCTCTATCAACAAATTCACCGACTGCTCTTCTCTCAATAATTCCTTCTCTCTATTTCTGAGTCAATCCGCTTGATGTTGGTTTTACGCGCGCCTTCTTCTTTCCTTTCTTTCCTCTTCTCTTTTTGTTACTCGTTTACTGATACTTGGTTCTGTGCAGCCCTCTTTTTTTTTGATTATTATTTCTTAAATTTAAATCCAGAAATTCATCACGGTTTAAAGCCAAAGATTCAGCCCAACTAATCTCACCGGAATCATGGAGGGATCAAGCAGCAGAAATGGATTTCGACAAATCATACTCAAGGCAGCTCTGGAGGCAGTACCCATTCTAACCAACAAAAACTACTCAATCTGGAAGGATAAAATGACCATTCTCCTGGAATTGAAAGGCGTCAAAGAAGCTCTCAAGGATGACTCCAAATTGCTCAAGACTACCAACGACATGGAAATCAGGGTTATCTTACTCTCCAGAATCAACACGATTACTCACAATAATGTTGTAAATCCAACAAACATCTCTTCTGCAAAGCTTCTCTGGCAAACCTTCAAGGAAAGGTTTGCCTCCTCTCAAACCGCCAATCGAGCGAGAGTTTTCAACGAGTTCCTTTACCACCAATTCAAAACCGACTCGATTAATTTGTTTATTACCAAAACTAAAATTTCCATGAAGAAAATGATCGACGTCCGAATTGATTTACCAGACAATATCCTAGCCTACCTTATTCTTTTCAAATTCCCATCCTCTCTCCAATCTCTTTGTCAACAAATCATGCACTCGGATAAAAGTGTCTCTGTCAATCTTGTTCTTAATCATCTCACCCAACTCCACAACAAAACCAAATCTAAATCTAAAGATTCAAAATCTTTTGACTCCGCCCTAGTTGTCTCTTGTAATTTCAAAAAGACCGTACCTTGAGAACTTTGCTGTAAAAGAGGTTACCATAATCCGCAATCACCCAATCATACCAAAGGTAAATGTTGGCACAAACACAACCATCTTTCTCCCAATTGGTGGAAAGAAGCTCAAGATAATTGGAGAGCGCAATTCAACACAAAATCTAAAGGTAAAGAAGTAGCTCACTATCATGCTCTTCTCACTACCTGGATCAAAGAGATAAATTTGCACAATCAAATCATCCTTGACTCTGGAGCCTCATGTCACATGTTCAACTCAGCAAATTTGTTCACCGATCTCAACAATTGTCCTGGGGACAAGTTTATCAGTACTGGAAAGGAAGGAGCTAAGCTTCCCATTAAAGGAAAAGGAACTGTGCAGCTTATCTGGAAAGACACCACGGTTACCCTCTTGAATGCCTTCTTTGTTCCCGACCTTGTTGTTAATTTTATCAGTCCTGGAGAACTTATTGTTACTAAACGCTGTTCTCTCAACACTAACGGAAATCAGTTCAAACTTTTCTCTAACTCTTGTCCTGTCTTCTCTGGATTCATTCAAGGTAATATTTTTGTCTTAAAAAACCCTTCCAAATTAGGATTCAATCAAAAACTCTGTTACGTTTCTCAAAGTGATTGGAACACCGAGAAGCTCAAAAATCTCCATCTATCCTTTGGTCATGCCAGTCCCTATCGCCTCAAAACTCTATATCTTGACCTTCCCCCCGATCTCTTATCTAACTTCCAATGTGAAGACTGTCTATTCTCTAAAATAACTAAAAGTTCTTTCAAAAAAACCTCCACCTCTGCATCCCAATCATTCGAACAACTTCACATTGATCTTGTTGGACCCATCACCCCTTCTTCCCGAAATGGCATGAATTACATCATGACCATCATCAATAATTACTCCGGCTACTTATCTGCAATTCCTCTCCAACAGAAGTCCGATTCAGGCCCCCAACTAAAAGCCATCTTAAACTTTGAAAAGCAAAAACAAAACTCCTTCCCCGCTACTATCTGTTCTGACGGAGGAGGGGAGTTTACTTCCTCGGACTTGAAGGATTTCTTTCAATCGAACTCTATCCAACATCTTATCTCTGAACCTTACCATCACGAACACAATGGCAAAATTGAACAAGCCAACAGAACCCTTACTGAATCCATTTGAGCCATTCTTTGAAGTTCCAAGTTGCCACTCAATCTCTGGGCCAAAGTCTCTAAATCTGCTTGCCTATTTCTCAATCAAATCCCCAAGAACTCATCCTCACCCTCTCCCTATCAACTTTTCACCAATAAAACTCTTCCACTCAATTACTTCCATCCGGTTGGCTCCAAGGCTGTCTACCTCAACACCAAGGTTGCTCAAGGCGAAAAATTCAAAGAACGCAGCCTTGCCGGCATCCTTGTGGGCTATAACCCTCACTTTCTTTCCTACTGTATTCTGTGCCCTGATAATTCAATCATTTCTTCTAAACATGTAAAGATACTCAAATATTCTTCTTCCTCCCAGATACAACCATCCTCTCCTGATTCCGAATCCAATATGCCGTCTCATCTTAACTTGGATATCAATCTTCCCCTTTCCTTCTCACTCCCGGAATCTTCTTCTTCTCCTCCTACTCCTGACGATCCTGTTGAAATCAACAGGCATGATTCCTCTCCCTCTCTCTCTCCCAAACCATCAGACAATCATCTCTCGGACTCCTCATCTGAATCATCTGACAATCATGCTATTCAACTCAATCCAAACTACGCTCTTCAAGACCGTTCATCCATCAACCCTCCTCAACAATATGGCTAACACCACTATTTTGTACCTAAGACTTACAAACAAGCCAAGAAATGCCCAGACTCTCTCAACTGGGACGCGTCTATGGACGTCGAAATCAACGGTATTGAAGATCTCAAGGTGTGGGATGACTACAACGGACCTGAACCTGCCAATCCACTCAATACAACTTGGGTCTACCGTCTTGAGAAAAATTGCCACGGCGATCCCCTTATCTTCAAAAGTTGGCTCTGCGTCCAAGGATTTGATCAAATCTATGGAATAGACTATCTCGACACGTTTTCTCCCACCGGAAAGGCAGCTTCCCTCCGAATTGCTCTTCTCTTTGTGCTTTATCATTCCCTTCCCATTACTCAACTCAACGTTAAAAGTGCCTTCTTACATGCCCCACTGTCCGACACTGTCATCATAAAGCGACCCAAAGGATCTAAACGAACTTCCAAATATCTCATCCTTAACAAATCTCTATACGGTCTAAAACAGGCCCCGCTCAACTGGTTCAGTACTCTTACTTCTTGGATCTGCGAACAGGGCTTCCACAAATCTATGTCAGACCCCTGGCTTTACATCCATCCTTCAACCAACTCTGTTCTATTCTTCCATGTTGATGATCTCATTCTAGTAGGCTCTGGCAACAATTTTTTAACGAATTTTCTCAAAAGATTTCGTAACTCTAGTCATCACAAACCCAACACTATATTGGGAATGAAATTTGAAAAACTCAACGACTTGATCTTACTTTCTCAGCCCAAACACATCAATCACGGACTCGAAGAATTAAAAATGTTGGATTGCAAACCCTCTTCTGTTTCTCTCACTGTCAAAGCAAATTTATCCCCTGCTTCCAATGATGAACATCAAGAGTTTTTGTCTCTCAACGTCAACTATTGATTGTCTCTTTTTCTCATGAACTATATTGCCTGTCTAACTTGCCCGGATCTTAGTTTTGCAGTTTCTAGTCTTGCTAGATTTTGCAAAAAACCCGGCATTCAGCACTGGAGAGAAGTGAAGCGTTGCTGGAAGTACTTAAACGCAACAAAACATCTCAAACTTTTGCTTTCTGTTTGCAACTCCAAAACTCAAATACAATGTTATAGCGAAGCTACCTGGAGTGACAATCTAGAAACCAGAAGATCGCAATCTGGTCATTTATCCTTGCTTTTCGGATCTCTCATCTCATGGAGAAGCTACCGTCAGCAAAACATTACTCACTCAACTACCAAAGCGGAACATTAATCCACTTGTCAATTCTTTTCTGGAAGCCATTTGGATGAAAGACTTGGTTTCTGAACTCTGGAAGAAAGACGTGGAACATAGCAATAATTACGTAGATAATAAAGGTCTTGTCGATAAACTCAAAGAGTTTGGCTGTAACTCGAAAACTTGACACATTGACATCAAAACTAAGGCCATACGGGAAGAATTAAAACGCGGAAGTTTAGTCATCAACCTCATTCCCTCTGAGAACATGAACGCCAAAAGACTCACGAAGGCCCTACCACCCAATCTCTTAGCTAATCTTACTTCTCTTATCAATCCTGATTTCTTTCTTGTCTCCAGACCTACCAGACACGGGGGGTGTTGAATATTTGCTCTTCTTTTTCCTTTTTCATCTTTTCTTCTCCTTAGTTTCTGTTCTTTTATTCTTAGTTTCTTTTCTTTTATGTTTGATGATTCATGTTTCTTTGTCTTTATTTTCTTTACGCTCTCTTGAGCTCTCTTGCCTTTCACAAGCTGTCACTGCTCTCAAGCGCGCGCTCCTAGCTCTTAACCTAACTGCCTACTCTCACGCGCGCGCTTTTGTCTTCCTTACTTAACTAAAATCCAACACCTGGAAGGGAGAACTTCTCTCTTAACAAACAAAATCAAACTCAAAGCAACTCTACCAAATTCAACCAACTCTCAACCTTGATAAACCTCAAATCACAACAATCTCTCGCAACCAGTCTCTTGGTCTCTTCTAATTTATCCTATCTTTTCTTGGCTCTTTAGTTTTCTTTTCTTATCCTTTCCTAATTCTTATTTGAAATTTTTACCACCTCAAACCTCACTCCTGGATGTCTTCAATCTCAAGTATTTCTGGCTTGGCTGGACTTGTCCACGCTCTAAATCTCTTGATCTAACTTGCAGTCTTCTTTCATATCAGACCACTCACTCCTCTATCAACAAATTCACCGACTGCTCTTCTCTCAATAATTCCTTCTCTCTATTTCTAGATTCAATCCGCTTGATGTTGGTTTTACGCGCGCCTTCTTCTTTCCTTTCTTTCCTCTTCTCTTTTTGTTACTCGTTTACTGATACTTGGTTCTGTGCAGCCCTCTTTTTTTTGATTATTATTTCTTAAATTTAAATCCAGATATTTATCAGCTCTTCTTAAGCAACATGGCTTAGAAGATGCAAAGGAGTTTGGCAATCCCATGCAGTCAAACATTTTTTTAGAGAAGTCTAGAGAAGAGGAGTATCTGGAGTTTGTTCAATCTGGGAACAACTAAACATAAGCTGTTTGATTGCTTAATTATTTGGGGCAGTGTACAAGGCCAGATATTGCCTTTTCAATTGGTGTATTGTCTCAAAACTTAGAGAAGCCAAGCATGAGTCATTGGTCAGCGTTTAAGAGAGTTATGAGGTATCTTAAAGGAATGCACAGTCTGGAACTGTTGTTTACAAAGTCAACAAACTTTGATTTGGTTGGTTATTCCAATGCAAGTTGGGCAGATGGTAACACTAGGGAATCAACAAGTGGTTTTGTATTCTTCTTAGGTAAGAATCTGGTGTCATGAATGTCCAAGAAGGTATTGGCAATAAGTCTTTCATTAACAGAGGCTGAGTATAGAGCTTACTTAGCAGCTTCACAGGAAGCAAAATGGTTGAGAAAAGTCTTAAAGGATACACATAAGCCACAAGGATTTGTGTTGTTGTATTCTGATAACCAGAGTGCTATTGCGTTGGGGCAAAACCAAGTGTTCCATTCAAAAACAAAACATATTGATGTTCACTGTACCTATATTTGTGATGAAGTTAACTGCAAGGAGATTGTGTTGAGGTACATGCCCACTGGAGCAATGATTGCAAATATTTTGACTAAGGCTTTAGATAGGAACAAGCATCAAGGCTTTGTGACTAACATGCGGATGTCACCCCTTTTGGATTAAGGGGGTGTGTTAAAATATGTATGCACTAACGCGTGTGCTACGTATAAGTGTAATCCAAATGGGATGCACATATGGGCCTCTCTGGCCCATTGGACACTCACTTGAACCATACAGGCCTGTGTGGATGTCATAGATTTGGAAAAACTGGCCTCAAAACGCGTGAAACAGGCCTATTGGTACACGGGCCCAGTGAGGTATATGGGCAAATACAGCCAGATGGGCTTGTATGGGAATAATTGGGCCCAAGTTTTATTTTGGACATACTTGGCCAGACAGGCTGGCCTGCCAAAGTATGTTTTACTTAGTTTTTGGGTTTGGTGCGGCCCATTGGGGCTGCTGCCCATGTTGCAGCCCGGTTGGGGCTGCCACCCATGTTGTGGCCCGCTTGGGGCCGCTTTTTTTGCCTTCGGCCCGTTCATGGGGCCCGACGGCCCACGCGGGGCTGTCATTGCAACTGTTGAGCCAATTGCAGCCGCCGCGCTGGGTGGCAGCCGGCTTTTGGTGCCGCAAGGGCCGGGGCAAACGGCCCCGGCTCCCTTGCCTCCCCTTGCCTGCCATCACAAGGGGGAGGTGGGGGCAGCTGGTAGCAACCAACTTGCCACCCAGGACGGTTGCATCAAGGTGACCGGCGGTGGGGGGGAATTGACCACCCCCTAGGTCAATGACAAGGTAGCTGGAAAGAGCTCTTCAGGCTCTACAGGCCTTGTTACTTGGTTTGGGCTAAATCAGTCCCTGTACCCTTACAACCAGCCTATTCTGATTATTTCTGGTGTTTCCACTGTTATGGGGCTGAACCAGCCCCTTTGCTGTTCAATCCCTGGTTGGTTGTCACCTCACAGGCTGGCTGGTTGCCTCATGCAACCAGACCCTGGCCATACAAATGGCCAGGAGGGACCCAGGACACACCTGGGTCCAGTCTCAGACACACTTGGGGGGGGTGTGACCAGCAGACATGCTGTCCCCCCCTCCTTCTCACAGATCCCTGGAGGGGGAGGTCAAATCCCCCACCAGGGGCCCTGGGGTTCAATACCCCCAGGGAATTGCTATGGTAGGTGGGTTGGGGGGCGGTCAGGTCCCCTCCAGCCCGTTGCTGCTTCCCCTTGGTAAAGGGGGGGGGGGAGAGCACCCCTTTGATGGTGTGGGGGGTGGTCAATTCCCCCCCACCACCGGTTGCCTTGATGCAACCGGCATGGCCACCACTTTTGGTGGGGGGGTGATTGAGTCCCCCCCACCATGACCGGTGTGGTGACTAAATCTGGACTCCCTGGACTAGATGCAGAAAATTCAAAATTTGTTTTCTAAAATTCTTTTATTTACGTGTTATTTATCCTTGAAATTAAAAAAAAAAAATCAGAATTTCTTTTTTATTATCACTTCTCCAATTTCCTTGTCCTGTCAAACATCCCTCTGTCCCATTGTTCTAGGACAGGCCTCTCTTGGCCTCACCATCTAGGTAGCACGTTCAATCCCTTCTCTCTTTGATCCCCCCTTCCTTTTGGCCCTCGGCCCAAGAGTATCCAACCATCCTCACCAAGTCAATGATCAGGCCTCTCAAGAGCATGGCATCCAAGCCACCCCTCCCTGCTCACCAACCCATTTTCACCCTTCCTTCCCCACTGCTTAAGGATCTCCTTACAATCCTCCATTACCTCCTGGCTAGCTAGACCCTTGGAGCCAGATCCTTGAGCTTTTCCATCATTCCTCACGCTCACTTCACTCAATCCTTTAAACTCAACAACCCCCCCTTTCTCTCTTTGCCACCTCATCTTACCTCACCTTGATCTTCTTAACAATTATCAATCATTCCACACTCCTTTTGATCTGCTTCACATCCTTCATCCATCATGAACCTTGATCACACTCATCCCAGTCCCCTCAATTGATCTGGCTTGACTGGCTTGACTGATCACCACGATTGCTCAGGTACTCCCAAGATGACTCAAACCAACCTTGTCCCTCAGTCTACCACCCATACCACTCAATCTAGTACCCCATCCCAGCATGGTAGTACTCCCATCATCTCTCATTGTACCAAAATCATCCTCAATACCCCCAACAACAGTACCCCTTTCTCTCCCTCCTCTTCCTCCGGTCATAACTTGATCACCATTGCCAAGAAGCGTCAGACTCAAAACTCAAAGTATCTGATCTCCAACAATTTCAAGTCTAGCTTTGCTACCAAACTCAACAATCTACAAAAACATGCATCCAATCTAACCCCAACGGCCTACCTCAGTGCTCCAGCCGCCACCAATCCTTCTCATCCATCCTCATCACTTGACCATCATCCCCTTCCCAATCATGGCCATCCATCCCCCTCAACCTCCAACTTTGTCACCGAGCCATTGATCATCAACCTTCCCATCCATCAATCCATTGCTCATTATCATCTGGGACTCTCCAACCCCCTTCCATCTTTGGGTGGGGGTGGAAAGCGTTGTCCACCACCTGCGGACATCCGCGGGTGGTCTGGTCCATTTTCTTTTCCCACCCCTTCCGCCTTTGGGTGAGTGGTGGGTGATCCTGGTATTGGTCGCGTGCGCCCATCCACGGAAGGACGCAGGAGAGGTGATGGGATGAAAAGGATCTCACCCCAGTCAGGGAGGCCGGATTCCCACCGGCCTGAGTAATCAAATTTTTCTGATCACCTGAAAATCTGAAAAAAAAAAATTCTGCTCCATTTTTAGTATCCTTTGAACATATTCTAACAGGGCCTCCTGCCTATATAAGTAGGAGCTCTTCCCTGCCTTTTGGAAGGGTATCAACACATCATCACATCCTAGATCATCAGATCCTACCATACTAGAGAGTATCATCATCATCAGTATCCTCTCAAAATACATCATCCATGGGGTCTCATTCCCCTTTATCTGAGACTAAAAATTTGGGTATATCTACAATTGCCCCTTGATCCTTGAGCCTCCATACTCAAACCCTTGATCCTTGATCCTTATCACCAACCAATAGCTTTGCTTGTTGAAGAAGAATTGGACTGATTGAATTCTTCAGTGTGTTACACCACTCCTGATCCCTTTATCCAACCATACTGGTCCTGATCATCCTTTGATTATCTCTCTGGACCCAGTCACGTTTGACTGAAGAGGTTTTATTAAGCTTAAAACCTGGAGTGTTAAACCTCCCTTCATTTCTTTTGAAGTTGAATTCCGCCACGCTACTCTTGAGTACCTTGAGAAGTGTTGGGTTATCCTTGTTTGAATCAGTTATTGTTTTGCTTCTAGAGCTTCTTCAAACAATTAAGCTTTGTCTTTTAAAGCCACCCACAGTTATCTGGTACCCTTCAAGAGCTTGATTGCGGAGAGTTGGGCAGGTTCATTGAGAACCTGGAGGTTGTTTGGGATTGAGTTGATCTTTCCTAAGCTTCTGCTGACAATCAGAGCTCTGAGCTCGTGGACGTTGTCACTCACAATTGTGTTGTCTTTTTAAACTCTGAACAATTCTTGACTCCTTCTATTCAAGTTTTCCCCAACATCATCTTGCCTCAGATAGTGTTGTTTCCCAGCTACCAACCACTATAATCTTTATCCTCTTACTTTTGGTCCCTTGTTTACCAGGTTCTGGACTTTGATCTTGGTTACATTTAAATATTTTTGTAACACTCAGGAGGGTAGCCTAAACAGCACCTTTCCCCTCCACAGAACTGCCACAGCCTAGCACCGTTTGGAGTCTTACACCAGTTGCTCCTTGCAACCGGTTGCTGGCTGGTTCCATCCAGCCAGCCCTCCCCCTCCTCCTTGCGATGGCACGCGAAGGGAGGGGGAGGAGCCGGGGCCTCCAGCCCTGGGGCCACCGCCCAGCGCAGCAGCCGCAACGGGCTCAACAGCTGCAACCGGGGTGGGGGGCTCCATTTTGAGTCCCCCTGTCCCCTACAATGGCCCCGCGCAGGCCTTCGGGCCCCATAAATGGGCCCTAAGAAAAAAGAGCGGCCCCAAGCGGGCGGCGACACAGGAAGCAGCCCCAACCGGGCGGCAACACAGGAAGCAGCCCCAACCGGGCTGCAACACGGGGGGTAGCCCCAATGGGCCGCCCCCAGCCCAAAAACTAAGTAAAACATACTTTGGCAGGCCAGCTGTCTGGCCAAGTATGTCCAAAATAAACCATGGGCCCAATTATACCCATACAAGCCCATCTGTCTGTATTTGCCCATATACCTCACCGGGCCCGTTAGGGCCCATGTACCAATAGCCCTGTTTCACGCGTTTTGAGGCCAGCTTCCCCAAATCTGTGACATCCACACAGGCCCGTATGGTCTGTGTGAGTTTCCAATGGGCCGGAGAGGCCCATATGCGCATCCCATTTGGATTACACTTATACGTAGCACATGCGTAAGTGCATACGTATTTTAACATCAATAACTTTCAAACTTGGAGCTATTAAAGGAGAAGTCCTCTTCTGAATTCCACATCTAGGGGTCTGGCTCGGAAGTAATCTTTTTTTCCTTTTCTTTTGAAACTAACAAGCGCAATATGCCAGTACCACCCATCAACCATTGTGAGGTCATCTAACATTACCCCCACTCCTCTTCCTCCTCCTGCTCCTCCGGCATGCCGCAAGCAGCCCTCATCAGGGGAAGGATAAGGTGTCCCTTGTTCCAACAATGGCACCAACCACAAGCCAGTTCACATCAGGCCACGGGACTATCCTCAAATACAATTCAACACTTAGGACGTTGCACAATTCCTTGCGCAATACAAAGGAATTGCCAACAGGGAAGGTGCAATGGGTTTGGACAAGCCTTGGCTTGTTGTCCTCTTCATCGCAGACAAAGAGAAGCTTTGGGATGTGGAGTAGATGGAGGGATATGAGGAAATCAATTGGCCCAAAATGAAGGTGGAAATCCTGGCGCGGTGGGGAAGGTGCAAACCTTGGTTTTGGGAAAGCAACTTTGAGCAAGCCGCGGCGGAAGCAAGCGCAAATTGTGGAGTCCGGAAGCAAGGGCAACTGGGGGATTATCTAGCAATGTTTGATTGGATCTATTGCTACCTGGCAAAGAACAAGGTGATATCAGGGCAGATGGGCACAATGAAGAGGGATTTTTTGGGAGGACTTAGTCCCCCACTCCGGGGGCGGGTGCAGCAGCACCTGTAGGAAAACAACTTGATGAAGAGGTTTCCAGATGGGAGTATTGAGCTTCTCCCGGAAATCCTTGTCATTTTTCACGCGGTGGAAAGCAAGCTGGACTTATAGGAACTTATGGAGGACACGGCAAGGTTTTTCCCAATGGGGCCAAAGAAGTCCACTTCCCACATTCCCCTGGCACTGATGCAAGCTCTGGTTGGGGGCCCCTCATAAACAGAACACGCTCAGGCCATGCCACCAACAAAAAGCTGGGAGGTTAGAAAAATGACGGAATTGATGAAGGATTTACAGATCTTTCTGAGTCAAATGCTGTCCGGGCCATGGGATCTGCCTCCTCACCTTGGGGGAGCGCTTCCGTTGTCAAAAACGCCTGCCTCCCAGTTATGCAATTACTGCGGGTACAAGGGGCATTGGCAGTTGGGGTGCAATAACATGACAAAGGACCTCAAGGCGGGATTGTTTTGACCAGTGGGAATGGGATTCATGTTCCCAAAGGGCAAGCATATCTCCTCCAAACATGGGAATCCACCTTTCATGGAGAAAGTGCGCGCGCAAGGACAGGAATTGGTGGTAACTGCTCATGCCTTTCTGGGGATTGTCACTGATCCTGGGGTATGGAAACCACCTTGTGTGGAAGCAGAAGTGAGGGTGTTAGCAATGGAGGAATTGGTGGCGGTGGGTAGGATGGATGTGGATGCCAAGGAACGGGTACCGCCAGCAGCTCCTAAGCCAATTGCGCGCGTTCTGGAAATGGATGGAAGGCCGGTGACTCGGGCGGGGAAGAAGAAGGCGGTGGAAATTTTGCGCAGGGTAATGGGGAATGAAACAAGTATTCCCTTGACCTTGAAGGAGTTGGCAGCGGTGTTGCTGGTGGTAGTGGATGAGATGGTTCAAGCTCTGAAGGATTGCGGACACAATAGGATCCCTCCAACAGTGCAGCGGGTGAACTTGGCTTGGGATGACGCATAGCGCAAGCTAGCAGGGATGAAATCAGTTTCAACTCCACCGTCTTAGTTTTTTATGAAGATTGCTGGAAGGAAAGTGTGTGCGCTGGTGGATAGTGGTTCTATTGTAAACCTCCTTCTGTCTATATTTGTTGATGAAACGGGATTGGTATGGCGTAAAGGCGCAATGGGGCTTTACGTGCTTAACAACGGGGCCTGTTGCATGGATGGGATTGTGGAGGAGGAAGAGTTTTAGGTTGCAAGGGTCAGTAAACCACTTTCTTTTCTATTGTTTGATTGCAGGGAGGATATTTTAGGACATCCATTCATGTTTGGGTTCCAAGCGCAAATGATGTTTGATCCAGAGGCGGGGACAAAGCGTTAATGGTGGAAGATTCATCCGGCAGGCAATTCAAAACCACAATCTCTGATTGGGGGTTGGGGAAGTGGTTGCAGGATTTTGCAAGAGAGGAGGAGGAGGACCCTGGCCCAGAGTTGGTTTGCAAGGGTGGTCTGGAGGTGGATTTTGACTAGTTGGCCAAGGTTACCGCACAGAGCAAGCTCCGGCTTTGTGCCGGTGGTCAACAAGTGAGGAGAAGGTGGGAAGAAGGGAGGAAGGGTGGGACGCGCAAGCGCCAGAAGTAAGTTCATTTCCTCAGTGTGCATTGCAGGGAGGTACTTCATGAAAACAATATCATTGTGCCATGCTCGTGAGCAAAGGCAAAAGCAGCAGTTTGGTTTTGACTAGGACCTACGGTAACGGATGTGTGCGGATGGCGCAGTGCAATTTTGGGAAGTATAAGCCTGTTGCACAAAAGGTCCTTCCCCGGAGCAAAGCAATGCCGCAGGATCTGAATGGACCACTGCAACCAATCCCTTGGTCACTGAACCCTTGGTAATCTCCGCTGAAGGTGTCAGGATGGGTAACTTGATTGGAGCGGATTACAAATGAGAGGGTTGAGTCCCTTAACTTTGCACCGCCAGGCTGGTTAAGTGCAGAGGAACAGGATTTTCTGACGTTGGTACTTGTCCTCCAGGAAAGAGCGCTTGCGTTTGGATCTGAAGAGCGGGGACTGTTAAAGAGCAAGATAGGCAACCCTTAAGTGATTCCAATGGTTCCGCACAAACCTTGGCAGATCAAGCTGATTCCAATTCCGCAATCGGTGTGAGACTCCTAATGGTGCTAGGCCATGGGAGTTCTGTGGAGGGGAAAGCTGCTGTTTAGGCTGCCCTACTGAGTGTTACAAAAATATTTAGATGTAACCAAGATCAATGTCCAGAACCTGGTGAATGAGGAATCAAGGAGTAGAGGATAAAGATGATAATAGTTTGGTAGCGATGGAACAGCACTATCTGAGACAAGATTATGCAGGGAAAAACTTGAACAAAAGAAGTTAAAGTCTGCTTAGAGTTCAAAGAACAAAAGCTGTTGTATGTAAACAACACCCACAAGCTAATAACTCTGGTCGTCAGCAGAAGATTGGGGATGATCAACTCAAACCCAACCAACCTCCAGGTTCTCAATGAACCTGCCCAACTCTTGGCAATCAAGCGCTTGAAGGGTACCGGATAACTGAGGGTGGCTGTACAAGACAAAGCACAATGTTTAAGAAGCTCTAAAAGCAAACAGTAACTGATTTGAAGCAAGGATAACCTCAACACTTCTCAAGGGACTCAAGAGTAGGCTGGCAGGATGCAACTCCAAAGAAAATAAAGGGAGGTATAACACGTCAGGTCTTAAGCTTAATAAGACATCTTCAATCAACCGTTATTGGCTCCAGAAAGATGATCAGGGATCAGGACCAGTATGGTCAGAGAAAGGGATCAAGGAGTGGTATAACACACTCAAAAATTCCAACAGACAGAATTTTCTTCAACCAGCAAGGCTATTGGTTGGTGATAAGGATCAGGCCACAGAGGGGCAAAGACTAAGGGTCAAAAATGGATCAGGGGGCAATCAGAGATATACCCAGGATAAGGATCAGGATCTAATTTCACAATAACGGGGGGACATAAGCCCACACTCCCCTGGATGATGAACAAAAAGCTGGGGAGAGCCCCTCCTTTTATGGGCCATGGGTCCCTGTAAACTATTTACAAGATATACTACAAATAGAGTGGATTTTTTTTTTCCAGGATGAATGAAATAATAAAAGGAAATGAATGAGCGGGGATGAAAACAAACACCAGCCTGTGCCAACGGTGGGTACAGGCAGGTGAGGGTGAGTTGACGGGCCGCGCAGACAGGCCGACGCCCCTTGACAACCGCTGGCCTGTGGATGACCGCGCGGTCAGAATCCTTGAGGGGCGCGGGACATATCACCAACCCGCGCAGGCGACAGAAGACTCGCGCGGGAAACCGGTGAGCAATGCACGCGCGGATTGGATTGGGGGTAGTGAGTAGATTGGTGGAGGAGACTGTTGATGGGATGGTGATGAGGAGGGACTGGAGGTTGTAACTGATTGGGTGATGAGCAAGCCGGTGAGTTGGTGATATCGTTGGGAGGATCTGATGGTTCTAGACAAGGTTTGATTGGAAGATTGGGATCATCAAGATAAGCTTCACAGAGTTGATATCCCAAGGTGTAATTATTACAAGCAATGCAAAGTTGATTGAGTTTGACAAGTTTCCCCAAATGGACCAGGTGGTGTAGAGGACGGTGAGGATGTAGATGAGGTAGAGTAGGACAAGGGTGATAGCCTCCAATGGGTGAATGAAGCCATTGGAGATGATGATGATCACAAAGAGGACGGCAATGATGAGGAAGCCGAGGTTGCGGAGGAAGGAGTGACAAGGGACCTTGAAGGGTCTGATGATCAACATGGAACCGACAACAAGGGAGACAATCAGGGAACTGGCTCCAATCAATTTGCCAATTGCAAGGGAAGCCGTACCAGCCTTCACGGCGGCATAGGTCAAGAAGATATTGGGAGCACCATTACCAAAACCAGATCAAAGATTTTTTTTTTTTTTTTGATGATGATGCCTATGAATGATGATGAGGAAAAGTCATAAAAAAAATTAAAGTTTCCGCACTGGCCAGGGTGTCCAGGATGGGGCACCACAGCGGTCCAGGGGCCCTTCTTGGAGCTGGTGTGCAAGTGTGTGGGGATGGGTCTTTAGAAGCAGTCAACATTGAGTTACTTGAGTCCAATCTTTGCGGTGGTTAAGCAGGATGGAAATTAATTACGGATTGTTTATGATCTGCAGCGGCTCAATTTGTTTACAATTTGAGACACGGGAAAACCCCCCTGCGTGAATTAGTTTCTGGAATCTATGGCAGGACGCGTGTGCTACGGGCTGGAGGATGTGATGGGTGGATACCACCAGCGCGAACTTGATTGGGGTTTGTGTCCAATGACTGCCTTTAAAAATGGATTGGGCAGGATGGAACTGACCTGGCTGCTGCAAGGTGCAACTAACTTGGTTGCAGTTTACCAAGCGCAGATGACCTGGATTATGAAGGACAATGTTCTGGAGGAGGTTCAGATTTTCATCAACAACATGGGCATCAAAGGCCCAAAGACAGATTATGGAGGGGAAACGCTTACAAATGCTCCCTGGCACCTTGGAGGTCCAGCCCGGCAGAACAGAAAGCCTGAGATGTGGCTCTTGCGCAACGGAGGATTTTGCAGGGCGTGTTGCCGTCAATTGCAAGGCGAGCCAGGCGGGGTCCACTCATTTTTTGAGATATCCTCGTCACTCAAGATCACAAAGGAGTTTCAATGGGTCCTCTTGCGTGGGCAACCTTGGGGGCGGTTGCGCGGCATGCCCTCCAATAGGGAGAAGCAGCAATTTCCGGCTTGTCACAGGACACAAGCGCGCCAGCCTGGAGGGCTGTTCTGGCTGCAGTAAGTGCAGGACATATTAGGTGAAGGGTGTTGGATGAGGTTTTTTCTTTCTTTCTTTGGTCTGATGAAGGGGTGCGGTTGGAGGTGGTATAGCTGGGGTATAGTGGGAGGCAGGTGAGACAGAGGTGGATCTCTGGGAACAGAACTCAAGTTGGGGGGGATGTTGTGGTCTTTTATTGATGCAAGTCTGAATTGGCTGCGTGCTGCGCGCTCAGCAAGGGAAGGGTGCTCAGCAATGGTTGCGGCTTTGCCGCAGAAAGTCACGCTGCGGGCTCAGCAACAGTCAGATCAGGCTCAGCATCTGGAGATGCGGGATGGATTGGATTGGATCTGATTGGACAGATTGCGCGTTGCAAAACGCGGATTGGATTGCGCAGATATATCTTGGATATCTGGGATGACGCGTTGGGTGTATACGGACATGCGTGGGGGGCTCCAAGTTGGGCGCGGCACAAGGCTGTGTCATGAGAAGGAAAAACTGGGAGGATGTAATGGCAGGCGGGTAATACAGATGGATATGGGATATGGGATGTGGGATATGGGATGTGGATTATGGGATGGGAAGGATAGGGTTCTGTGCTTAGGGGTTGTATTTCATTATTCTTGCTTGTTTCTGGTTGCACTTAGGTTAGGGTTGAGGGGTAGGCTACTTAAGCCGCACCCTCAACCTGGATATAATGGGGAGGGGATGACGGATGATCACACCGTTTGTCATAGTTTTTGGAAGGATCTTTAATTCTCAATTCTCTATCTCTCAGTCAAAGGGTTTACAGACGCAAGGGATCAATAACTTCCAAAATTGGAGTCATTAAAGGAGAAGTCCTCTTCTGAATTCCACACCAGCAGCAGCAAAGGAGGAGGAGGGGGCCACTGCTGGCAATTGATCAATAATCAGCGGCAGAAGAGGAGGAGAGGGCTGCCGCTGGCAATTGATTGATTGCCGGAGGCAGCAGAGGAGGAGAGGGCCACAATCAATCAATCATTGGCAGAAGCCTCCTCCTCCTCCTCTGCCGCCGCCCACAATTGATCAATCACTCCCCAGAGGTGGCAGAGGAGGAGGAGGAGGGGGCCGCCGGCAATCAATTGATCAATTTCTGGCAGAAGCAGAGGGGGGGAGGGCCAAAATTGATCAATTGTTGGCGGCGGCCTTCTCCTCCTCTGCTGCGGCCCATGATTGATCAATTGCTTGCCAGGAGCAGCACAGGAGGAGGAGGGGGCTGCCGGCAATCAATCAATCAATTGCCGGCGGCGGTAGAGGGGGGGAGGGCTGCAATCAATTGATTGTTGGTGGCAGCCTCCTTCTCCTCCTCCTCTGCTGCCCCCTGCAATTGATTGATTGCTTGCCGGTGGCGGCAGGAAAGGAGGAGGAGGGGGTCGGTGGAAATCAATTAATCAATTGCGGGCAGCGGCAGAGGAAGACAACAAGTGGCTTCTGGTGATAAATCAATTGATTGCTGGCGTTGGCAGAAGAGGAGGAGGAGGCCGCCGGCAATCAATTGATCAATTACCAAGGGCAGCAGAGGGGGAGGAGGAGGAGGAGGCCACCGGCAATCAACTGATTTATTGCCAGTAGGGTCAGAGGAGGAGGCTGTGAGATTTTGGTATGAAAACTAACAGCATTTTTATTTTGTTAGGATTATTGTAGAAGCTATGAACAATTTTAAGTGAAGGTGCATGAGATGATACTAACCTAAGAGCAGGAAACAAAACCCTTTTTCTTAAGAGGGGATGGAAAATTTTTGAGATTGGAAGAGAGAGAATAGAAGAGAAGAAAATAAGCAAGGAAAATGAAAAGAGAAGTTAGAGATGAAAGAGAGAATTTCATCTGTTTTATCCAAAAGGGAAGGAATAACTCTGTTGTTGTTTGTTACGTTTGTACTGTTGTTTTCAAGAGATGGGCCTGAGTAAGTTTGGTTTGAGCCTTTGAAAAGTTCTAGAAGCCAGAGCTGAGGTTGAGAGACAAGAATCCAGAATAAGCTGCAGATGGGCTATAGAGTGATGAGGGTAAGGCAATTGAAAAAGTTTCAATGGTGGTCAGCTTTTAGGATCTTTGTTTCAATTATGGTAAAGAGTTGTGGCAAGATTAATTCAGGATGGAAAAGCACCTTCTGTGTGTGCGTTCATTCTTATATATGGCAGCCACTCACTAGTTGGTGTGTGATAAGCTTGAGTGTTAGTTCTCCTGGGTATTGTTGCAAGAGCCTTTCCAGCGTGGAGTTGAGTTCAGGACAGGTTTCCTGTAGGTAGTGTGAGGGTTCATTTTTTAGTTCTTTGACTGTTTTCTGGAAAAGGGGATGAAGAGTAGGATACAAGGAGAGAGTGAGTTGGTTCTTACAAGTAACCAGGGCAGTGCCAAGTGAACTGGTGAGTTCCTGGGTTCTTGCACCCCCTGGCTGAATGCAAAATGGTCAGGGTGGTAAGGGTAGCGTGATGACCGGATTTCTGACAGAGGCTGCCGCCTGCAATTGATTGATCAAATGCGGGAAGCGGCAGAGGAGGAGGTTGCCGGCAATCAATCAATCAATTGCTGGCAGCAGCAGAGGGGGAGGAAGAGGAGGAGGCCGCCAGCGGGGGCAGAGGAGGAGGGGAGGAGCTTACCTGGTGGATTGAGCAAGGAGGTGTGAGGGTACCTAGAGGTTGAATGATCAAAGGATCAGCAACCAATGAGGGGCAGGAAGAGGAGGAGGATGAGCAGGAGGGGGGGCTTACCGGGGGTGCTAACCAAAGGAGGAGGGGAGGTGGTGGGTGAGGTGGGGGTAGTGGGTGAGGTGGAGGTTATGGGTGAGGTGGGGGTGGTGGGTGAGGATGTTTGGTAAGCAGGAGGAAGGAGTGGACCAGTGGTTAAAAGTTTAGTCATATTTTTTGTGTTTTCAACTTGCTGCCGGGAAGTTTGATTGGACAGAATGAGAAGGATGGTGATGTGATGTGGGTTGATGAGATGATGATAAGATTTTTGTGAAGAAATGGAGATGTGAAGCAATAGAGATGTGAAGCAATGGAGATTAGATGTGTGTGATGCAATGGAGATGAGATGTGTGTGATGCAATGGAGATGGGATTGTTATGGATTTGCTGAGGTGGATGTGTGGATGGGTGTTTTGCATGGGATGGATGGTGGATGGATTATAGTGCATAAATGGCGGGTTTGATGTTTGAAATTTGCCATTTTCATGAAACTTGCCATTTTGAAATACACCAGTTAGGGGGTATGTGTATTTCAGTAACCCACCATTAAAAATGGAGGTTTTGGTCAAAAAATGGCGGGTTTCTAATGGCAGTTTTGCTAACTTTGATATGCCCCAATGGGTCTCCAATTTTTGGGGATGATTTTTTTTTTAAATATGCTGCCCAAATTTTTCAAATTATTGAAACTGTTGAAAAAATCCCATTTTTTCATGTCCATGTTTTTTCATTTAATTGGTTTAACATGAGGTGTTGAATTATATCACCCACTGAAATCAAATACCCAGATTTTTTGACTTGATTATCTGTTAAAATACTTGAACAATTTTTCATCTCATTATTTTTTTATCCATTCCCCTAATTTCATTAAAAAATTTTATTACTTAAATAATATCAAATTTATTCATGTTGCCTTTTTATTTAATCCATTCCCCAAATTTGGGGGCAAAAGACCAGTCTAGTTCTATCAAAATTTTGCTTGTTTGGGGGTTGGCAAATACCAATGTTCGCCTCCTTGGGAGACCTCCATTGAAAACCACATGAGTAGCTGGCATGGTTCTCCGCAAACTGGATGCCAGCTGTGCATCTACCTTTTTATGACTACTAATATCAAAATAATTTCTTAGTTTTTTTCATAACCAGAAACCTCTCTCATACCCATATTTTCAAATAATATGTCTATAGAATTACAAATATGGACTTAAAGGTTGCTCAAAAACCCAATTATGTATATAGTATTATTCTATATATAGCTAATTCTGATTTATGAAATTCACTTCACTTGGGGGAATTTTTATCTTGTACTACAGGTTATGAGCCTGCAACTTATTTTCAGATTTTCCTGATATTCTTCTTCATCCATGTGTAAACACAGACCTTATCGTAATCCTTTCCTTGCACCTAGGTCTGCATTCATAGTTTATCCCTCCCATATTCAGCTCATGGTAAATCCGGGGAAAGGTCCTTCTGTGCAATTTCCAGCACGGGTATCTTCTCATCAAAGCCATCCCCAATGCTCTCTTTCTCATCCATCAAGATGTTCTTCAGTTTTCTTGCACCTAACTTCTTTGTCATCAGACTCTTCCCCCTCCTTCTGCACTTTGCGGGCTGCCAGGATATCCATGGACCCTGCCTTGCATATTCTGACTCCTTCCAGCCCCTCCCTGCCAAAGCCAGGCACTTTGGCTGCAGCTCTGTGGGATCACAATGGTGGGGAGAACCTCTTTGACCATCTGGACGGTAATCTTGTAAGGGCGTTACCGGCCAAGTTTCTTCTTACTTCCCCCGGAAGCTCTTTGAAAATACAAGATTGGCTACGTTGGATAAAAAAAGCCAAAGAAATCACCCCCTCTCTGGCTGTGGATGGTGGTAACTACCCCTCATGGGTGCCAAACCTTTCCCAAGTTGTTGTGCAGACAACACAAATTCAAGGATATTTTGATCTTGAGAGGTCTGGTATCAAGGTGGCCACCAACACGGGAGTTTTCTTGCTCATTGAGTATTCCATTGACCCAGCCCTTTGCTCCTTGATCATGGGGATGATGGCAACAGGGGCCTATTTGTTGCTCAGGGACTGCTTCTCTATGACCCCGTGGTCCTTGCTTCTCTTGCAGTGGTCAGCCATCACCTCTCCTCTACTGGAACCATTGGCCCTTGCCTCTCACTATTGGATGATCAAGGATCACCATGCCAACCTGGAAAGTTCCTTTGGGAGGCTTACAACCAACAATTTGGCCGCTCTAGCCTTCCATGCAAGTCTTGGACCAATGATGGATCCAGTGTCCAATGCCCTCAATGCGCGTATTGCAATCAAGCCCAACCTTGCTTTCACTGACGTGGACATTCTGGAAACTGCATTGCAACTACATCAATTTTCCGGAGCCACAGTTACTCCCACCATCATGGCGGTTTCTTCCACTGGTGCGGCTGGCTCCCCAAGACAAACTTGGGATGGTTGTCCATACTTCTGGAGGAATGCTAGGCGCAAGACGACTGTGGATGCACCTGCTGCTGCAGCCCCTCCTGCAGGCCCACCCAACCATGCTCCCAACTTGTGGGCAAAGCGCTGGCTGACAGCAGAATTTCCCCACAATTCTTGCTTGGAGTGGGGCCATTGGGCGTTTGACTGCCCTTGAGTTAAGGCAAATCTGCCTCCCCTTGAGAATCCTTGTCTTAAGAATGCAACATGGTCTCCACAGAAGTTGAGTACTCTATCTGGTTTCCTTGTCTCCCCGCAGGCAAATGTAGCGGCTGTTTCCATGGTCCCAAATGGAACTAGTGAAGCCCTTATCATCAGTGGGGCAACTCACCATGTAATGTCCAATCCATCTTTGTTCACCAAAATCAGACCTGCTGACTTTGTCATATCTGTGGCCTCTCAAGATCAATTCAGGGCAGACAGAATAGGCAATGTTGTTCTTCCAATGCCAGCTGGGGCTCTGCAGCTTTCAAGTGTTCTGTGTTCTAAGCAAATCTTTGGGGCGGTTATTTCATTGGGCTCTTTTGCAGATTTCAATGGTGAAGTTTCCCTGGTGGATGGAAACTATGTTTTATGGAAAGCTGGCAAGGATTTCCCCTTGGTGAAGCGGGAACAGTGGTGGTTTCTACCTTATTCTGTGTCTATGTCACCCTCTCCTGGCTTTGCTTCTGTCTGTTCTGTTGGCTCTGTTCTCTGGCATGCGCAATTGGGCCATATTAGCATTTTCTTGCTAAATAAAACAATTTCATCCTTTTCCCTCACCTGTTGTCCCACCCATAAGCTTTGGAAGATCAAGGCCCCCTGCGTGTCCTGTTTTCTGGCTAAGAGCACTCATTGGCCTGTCATGTTGGAGCCTAGGGACCTGACAACTGCTGCCAGGGATGTCATAGCTGTTGATCTTGTTGGGCCTTTTGCGGCGGCCCTAGATGGGAGCACTTTTGCCCTTTTTATCCTTGACTCTTTCTTGCACTATGTGTACACCTATGGCATTGTCTCCAAGAGGAAGGCCTTTGAGCGTTTTAAGTTATGGATCAAGGAGTTTTAGAAAGGTTTGGGCCATACTGTTAAAGCCGTTTGTTCTGACAATGGTGGAGAATTCAACTCCAAGGTGTTCTCCTCATTCCTGTTGCAGCATGGAATTTGGCATGAGCTGTCTGTTCCATATGTGCATCATCAAAATGGGCATGTTGAGCTGACAAACCGTACCCTGCTGGATATGGTTTGCATGTCTCTTATTCATGCAAAGCTGCCGGTGTCTCTCTGGACTCTGGCCCTTGGTAACATGGCATACATATTCAACCGTCTTGTCCATGCAAGTGATGTTGCCACTCCTTATGTGTCAGCCTCCTGGATGCCATGACCCTTGCTATCCTTTAGCTACCAGAGGTGATAGAGTAAATAATAAATATTTTATTTAATAAATGCAGCGAAAATCCGTAGAATACTTGGATTAAGCTTATTGCAAGCTTAAATGGTTTGGTTATTGTTTATTGTTTTGAATCAAAATTGATTATTAAATATTTACAGAGGGTCCAAAATTATATTGGGGATATTTAACACCTCTCTTCAGGGATTTCAGTATGAAAACACGTAGTCCTGGTTACTTTGGGTCCTTTAGTTTAAAGATTATTATACCCAAAGATAATATGTATATAAAATATACGGTGGAGTAGCAGGGCCTTGTAGCCAAGCTACCACGACAGAGAAAAGATAATAAGACTCACTGGTATATTATTAAATCCTTTGGGTATCTGTTTGGGACGTGTACTGATGGGTTAAACCTGTATACTGGGGTTATAAGGTTGTTCAGCAGTTTTAATTGATAAAAAGAGTTTTGAAGACGGTTATTACTGATCAGAAATTGCCATAAATCACTTAATTATCTCTTATAAGTACTTGATTACCTTGGAACGGCGTCTGGATATGAATATTACTGGGTCTCTGCCCATCAACATCCTCAAAAGAGATCTTTATTTATAGCTTTTGGAGTCCCAATATGGTCCTTCTGAGGGTTGTAGGTGCTCAAAGGGATGGACACTAAGGCTAACAGGGTAGCCAGAGGTAGCCTGTCATGTGTTCTTGGTGCTATAGCACGGGTAGCATCTAATTGCTTAGGGTATGGGAATTATTCTACCTTATAATAGAAATTAGGACGTGTGAATAACACTACTCTGTTCTGCTTATGTATTTATTAATTAATTATCCTTAGTAAATGTTCCCAGTAATTTAATAATTATATTAATAGACATTTCTACGGAAATTTTGATGTCAGGTAAGCTCTCATTATGTATTATATAATTGGAGTAAAAGTCATAATATTGATTTTACTCTTTATTTTTGAGTTCCAGTTGATTTGTTAAGATAATTACTTAAAAATATAAATCATGGGAATTCATGTAATATTATTACATCATTATCTTCCTTAGTATGTCACAAAGATATTGATGTATAGCAGTTCTCATAAAAGTATTTTAATATATTTTTAGAAGTTGTCATTGTCTTATTTTTGACATTCTTGGTACTTTGCATTATATTAAGTAAAAAATACGTGTGAGGATTATTTATGCATTTTTATATAATATTATGTATGTTTAGACAGTCTAATATCCACGGGAACCTTTATTACATATGTAGAAAGCTCCCTTGTATGTTTTAGCCTGTTTACGCGGTACCTGAGCCACCTGTCACTCTGTCAGCACGTAGTCCCGCGGCTGCCTACTTGTCAGAGGCCCGGGGCTGCGTAAACAACCTCGACGGATTGACACGGCTGTATCTCAGCCGCGCGCAGGTGCTTTGGCTGCCGCGGCTGCGTGCGGGAATTGTGACAAAACACATTTCCACCCGTAACTCCTAAAATATACACAACACCTCAATTCTGACTGAATTTTAGGTGTGAAACCTATACGTGACAATGTGTGTGAGGTATTTAATTGGTCAAAAAGCTCAATAAGTAAGCCGTAGTATTTTGGTTTTTCTTTCCTTAATTATTTAACAATTTAAGGAGTTGGATTTCAAGGGTGGGGTCAGTGAGTGACCCTACCTAATTTTGGATGGAAAATCCATTTCTTTAATAATATTTATGTTTTTCCGACTCCTTCTTAGGTTAATTGTATTTTTATTATTTTTATGTTATTTTTGTTACTTTTGCAGCTTTCTCTGCAATAGTAGCAAGCTGACATTCCCCCACTCCAAGATATGGCCATATCTGAAAAAAATCTGGAGGAATTCGGGAGAAAAAATTAACTTCATATGTTCTTCAGTTCCTTTTGCTGGCTCTGCAGTTTCTGAGATGTATTGGTCCATCAGGTATATTATTTTCTGGTAACCATTCATCTTTTTCTGCAGATTCTACTTTATATCTTACTAAGTATAGTCTGATATCTTTTCCTTGTACCCTCTCTTTTTTATCTCTCAATATCCTGCTGACTTCCCTTTTTCTTTTACGGGGTCAGGTTCTATTGGGATTATTGCTGGAGGGAGGTTGCTGCCTTCTCTTGGTTTAAAGTGTTTGACTAGGATAACAGGAAATACCGGATGTTTTCTTGATAATTCTTCACTCAAGATTACTTCCACAGCATTTTTGCCATGCATCTTCTTGATAACAAATGGTCCAACAAAGGCTGGTTTCAGTTTCCTGTTGCCTGCCAGGTTGTTGAAATCAGTTGTAGATATCAAGATCAGGTCTCCTATCTTAAAGTCAGGTTCTTTATGGGATTTGTCCCATCTTTTTTTGTTTTATTCAACAGCTTCTTCCACAAATTTCTGACCATGGTTATTTGCCACATCTATCATCTTCTTAAAGTCAAGAGATTTTGGACGAATAGTGGCTAAGTTATAGTTCACGTTATTCCTAGGGAGTTTTGCAATCCATCCTCTTTCTAGTATATAAGGAGCTTCTTTGGTAGTAGAATGTTCAATGCTGTTATAAGCAATTTCTAGTGTTAAAATACGTACGCACTTACGCGGGTGCTACGTATAAGTGTAATCCAAATGGGATGCACAAATGGGCCTCTAAGGCCCATTGGACACACACACGGACCATACGGGCCCATGTGGATGTCACGGATTTGGGGAAACTGGCCTCAAAATGCGTGAAATAGGCCTATTGGTACACGGGCCCTAACGGGCCCGGTGGGGTATATGGGCAGATACAGCCAGATGGGCTTGTATGGGCATAATTGGGCCCAAGGTTTATTTTGGACATACTTGGCCAGACGGACTGGCCCGCCAAAGTATGTTTTTCTCAGTTTTCGGACTTGGGGCGGCCCATTGGGGCCGCCGCCAGTGTCGCGGCCCACCCGGGGCCGCTGCCCGCGCCGCGGCCCGTTCGGGGCCGCCTGTGTTCCTCGGCACGGCCCACGCGGGGCCCGACGGCCCGCGCGGGGCTGTTGCGCGGCCGAGGGATCCCGCGCGGTGCGATGCCGCGCGGGCCCGGCTGGTCGCGACCGGCGACCAGCGCCGCGGAGCCGGGGTTCGCGGCCCCGGCTCGCTCCCCCTCCCCTCGCTGGCCGTCGCGAGGGGGAGGGGGCAGGCTGGCTGGGTTGAACCAGCCAGCGACCGGCCGCGATGACGCGGTCGGTCAGGGCAGGGGGGACCTGACCACCCCCTTGCCCAGGGAGGTGGCGGCGCCGGCCGCGAGTGTAGCGACCGGACGGTGGGGGGGATTTGATCACCCTCCCACCTTGTAGCGAAGAGGTGACGAGGGGCGCTCTCCCCCCCCCCCTTTTACCGAGGGGGAGGAGCGACGGGCCAGGGGGGATCTGACCACCCCCCAGCCATCCTTACCTTGGCGACGCCCTGGGGGTATCGACCCCCAGGGCCCCTGGTGAGGGGATTTGACCGCCCCCACCAGGGAATTGAGAGAAAGAGGGGGGGGGGCGGCATGTCCGCCGGCTACACCCCCCCCCATGTGAGGTTGAAACCGGACCCAGGTGAGCCCTGGGTCCCACCTGGCCCATTTGAGGGGCCAGGGGCTGGATGCATGAGGCAACCAGCCCGTAACAGAGGTAATAAGGCCATCAGGGCCGGTTGTAATAGACAACCAGCCAGGGGATTGAACAGCAAAGGGGCTGGTTCAGCCCCGTAACGGTGGAAACACCAGAATGGACCGGAATAGGCTGGTCGTAAGGGTTCAGGGACTAATGCCATGTGGGCTGATGTAGTCCAAACCAAGTAACAAGGCTTGTAGAGCCTGTAGAGCTCTTTTGGGGCGGAAAATTTGCCTTTTGGCTTGTTGTATCATGGGCTCACAAGAGGCCAATCTTTTGTACTTAAGGAGCTCTTCTCCCTGCTGTTTTCCATCATTCATTCATCATCCAATCGAATTCATCCAACATATTGCCCCATTGTGAGAGCCCCATTAGCCATTATTGACACACAGTGTCCAGCATTTCTTTTGCTTTAAATACTGCTCATTTGCCTAAGCTAATTGCTGGCCATAATTATAACACATTATCAGTACCAACATCATCATTACTTCCAAGCCATCTAGACCTTTGTACCTTACTTTGGAGAACCTCAAAGACCTCAAGTTTTCCAAGAAGATGTCCTATATCCCTGATGTTAGCTCTACCAAAATAGTTCTGAATAGTCAGAACTATAATGCTTGGGCTGTCCTTATGGATAGTGAGCTGGATAACATCTGCTGTGGGGAAATTATGGATGCAGATGACACTCTGATCAGTTCAGAAGTGGAGAAGCAGTCTTACCATCTGATCCTTAGGCATCTTGATGAGAATCATGTGACATGGGTTGCTGATACTCTTAGGGAAGATGAGAGGAGGAGGGGCAGCATCCTTTGGAAGCTGCTTAAGTCCAAGTATGCTGGTGATTCTGTTCACCAGAAGGGTATAGCCTTTAATAAACTGTTCAAGTTACAATATTCGAATTGTAAACAGTTTGTGGCAGAGGCTAGGTCTAGTATAGCCAAGTTCAAGTCATCTGGACTTAACATGGATCCAGAGTGTTTGTCACTCTTAATCCTTCAAAAGCTGCCAAAAGAGTTTGATTCCTTAGTCAGAATCATTTCTCAATTGGATCCTCTTCCTGGGGAGGAGGATGTGCTTAAAAGGATTGAAAAGGATGACCTTCAATTCAAGATGAAGGGGGGTTCTGGAACAGCCCTAGTTGGAAAGACTGGAAAATCTCGCAAGAAGGCGAAAAAGGATTTGTCCAAGGTCTTATGTTACAATTGTCAGAATAAGGGTCACTATGCTAAGGACTGCAAGGAGGCCAAGAAAAGGAAGAAGTCCGAAGGGGATGACAAGGAGGTCAATCTCACAACTGAAAACGTTGCAATGGTGGCGTTGGATGCTCCAATTGAAGAGGCTGTTGTGGAAGAAGGTCCCAACAAGAAGGCCAAAATCGATGAGGATCAAGAAATGGACTTGATTGATTATGAAGTGAGTAATCTTAACCTCAAAGATAAGAACTTATCAGTGACTGATAAAGCTTCTTTCCTACTAGGAGGATTGAAGGAGGATGTTCTTGTTTTGATCGATTCTGGTTGTACAGATCACATGTTTTTTGAACCAAATTTATTTTCAAATCTTAGTGATTATGATGGGGTTGTAAATATTGGTCAGAAAGGCAGAACAATTCAGATTAAAGGAATTGGAAAAGTTATTCTTGCAAATCAATTGGGTTTCCAAATTACTTTTGATAAAGTGTTCTATGTACCAGAGTTGCCTTACAACCTTGTGTCTCTTGGGGTGTTATGGAAAAAAGGTTTCCAAATTCGTTATCTTAAAGGAGATAGGTTTGTTATTGATATGAATGGGAGAACTGTTCTTAGTGGACAAGTTCGGAATAAGCTTCTGTGTGCAAGCCTGTTCAAATTCTCAGCTCTGAGCACTGTTTCTCACAATAGAAGTGGCCATAAGGTAAAGGACAGCAACTGTGAGAGTTGTACCTTGGGGGCCAAGACTAGAAATTTGTTCTCTAAGAGTAGAGATCACACAGATGTTCCTAGAGAGGAATTTTCCATTGATTTGGCAGGGCCATTCACTCCAGAGTCCCTTGGTGGGGCAAGATACTTCATCAATTTAGTTGATACTGCAACTAATTATGTTTGGGTTAAACCGATTCGATCTAAGGATCAGACCACAGAGGAGGTTTCTGTAATCTTCAAAGTCTGGAAACAGAATGGTCTGATGAAGGAGATCAAGAGGGTTATTACCGATGGAGGGGGTGAATTCGTGAGTAAAGAGTTTGGGAGGCTGTTGAAAGATTATGGTATCATTCATATAGTCACTACTGCAAGTACTCCACAAAATAATGGAATAGTTGAGAGAATGAATAGGACTTTACTGGACAAAGTCAGAACTATTATGTCTCAATCTGGTCTGCCAAAGTTCTTATGGGCTGAGTTGATGTGCACGGTGTGTCTGTTGCACAACATTGTAAGTGTTAATGGGAAGTGTCCCCATTATCAGTTTTGGAAGTTGTACCCCAAAACATCACACCTAAGAACAATTGGTTGCTTGGTGTATTATAGTGTCCACCATAATGAAATGGTCGGAAAATTAGACCCTAGAGCCAGAACAGGGGCACTTGTAGGCTATGATTTAATAAGTAAATCTTATAGGATCTATTGTCCAGGGACAAGAAAGGTTATCCGTAGCAGGGATGTAAAATTCGATGAAAGTACCTTTCCACTCAAAAGGAGTGAAGATGTTGTTGTGATTAAGCCACAACAAGAAATAGAATTAGCACCTATTTCACCAGCAAAAGCTGTGGAACATGTGGTTCCAGAAGATGAAGAGGTGGCAGACGTGCCACAAGAGGGTTCAGTACCCGCTTCAGGTGATTCTGTGGAATCAGAACCTGATGAGCCTCCACCTCCGGTTAGAAGGAGTGGTAGGGTTAGAGTACCGGTTGACAGGTACGGGGAGTGGAGATCCCATTATGCTGCCGCAGGATATGAGGAAGATACATTTCAGGAACAGTGTATGCTCAATGAAGTCCTGGAGTTGAGTTCAGAAATGGGTAACAGGGTTAACCCAAATAGCTTTGGCCAAGCTATGAATTCTGATGAGAGAGCCAACTGGAAGAGTGCTATTTTTGAAGAATTTGATTCTCTAGAGAATAATAGTGTCTTTGAAGTGGTTAAGCGGGATTCTGTTCCAAAAGGAAAGACCATTGTGGGGTCTCGATTGGTGTTAAACAAGAAGTTTGACACAAACGGAGTTTTGAAAAGGTTCAAGGCTAGATGTGTTGCACAGGGCTTCAAGCAGAGAGAGGGTATTGATTACCAAGAAACTTTCTCACCAACTGGAAGGCTGTCCACCTTCAGGTACATCATTGCTCTGGCAGTGGAGTTGGGTGAAGAAATCAGACAAGCTGATTTTGTAACAGCATACTTGAATGCAAAACTTGGAGAGGAGGAGACTGTTTATATGTCGATTCCTGATGGTTTTCGTGAATGGTTAGTAGAGACTAAACCAGAAACCATGAAGAAAATCTGTGTTAGAACTTTTCTTTCGGCAGATAAAGGGGAATATGTCCTCAAGCTGTGTAGATCCCTGTATGGATTGAAGCAAGCAGCTAGGTCATGGTATAACACCATGAGTGAGAAACTGATAGAGATTGGTTTTAAGACGTCTGAGGCCGATCCTTGCCTTTTTGTGAGGAAGGATGCAATTTTGTTTGTATGGGTCGATGACATTATCATTATTGGTGATGGTAAAGAGAGAGTCATGGAGACACTCAAAAAGGAATTCAAGATAAAAGATCTTGGTCTGGCGCAACAGGTGCTTGGAATGAAAGTCAGCAAGAGCAACAATGGTATTAAGTTAGACCAGAACCATTATGTGGCAGCTCTTCTTAAGCAATACGGCTTAGAGGATGCAAAGGAGTTTGGTACTCCTATGCAGTCAAACATTCGTTTAGAGAAGTCTACAGATGAGGAGTATCTGGAGTTTGTTCAATCAGGGAATGACTACAGGTCAGCTGTCGGATCGCTTAATTATTTGGGGCAGTGTACAAGGCCCGATATTGCGTTTGCAATTGGGGTCTTGTCGCAACACTTAGAGAAGCCAAGCATGAGGCATTGGTCAGCGTTTAAGAGAGTTATGAGGTATCTTAAAGGAACACACAGTCTGGGACTGTTGTTTACAAAGTCAGCAAACTTTGATTTGGTTGGTTATTCCGATGCAAGTTGGGCAGATGGTAACACTAGGGAATCAACAAGTGGTTTTGTATTCTTTTTAGGTAAGAATCTGGTGTCATGGATGTCCAAGAAGGTGTCGGCAATAAGTCTTTCATCAACAGAGGCTGAGTATAGAGCTTACTTAGCAGCTTCACAGGAAGCAAAATGGTTGAGAAAAGTCTTAGAGGATACACATAAACCACAAGGGTTTGCATTGTTGTATTCCGATAACCAGAGTGCCATTGCGTTGGCGCAAAACCAAGTGTTCCATTCAAGAACAAAACATATTGATGTCCACTATAACTATATTCGCGATGCAGTTAACTGCAAAGAGATTGTGTTGAGGTACATGCCCACTGGAGCAATGATTGCGGATATCTTGACTAAGGCATTAGACAGAAACAAGCATCAAGGCTTTGTGACTAATATGCGGATGTCACCCCTTTTGGATTAAGGGGGTGTGTTAAAATACGTACGCACTTACGCGGGTGCTACGTATAAGTGTAATCCAAATGGGATGCACAAATGGGCCTCTAAGGCCCATTGGACACACACACGGACCATACGGGCCCATGTGGATGTCACGGATTTGGGGAAACTGGCCTCAAAATGCGTGAAATAGGCCTATTGGTACACGGGCCCTAACGGGCCCGGTGGGGTATATGGGCAGATACAGCCAGATGGG
The DNA here is from genome assembly GCA_025617555.3 of Puccinia polysora. Lineage (NCBI taxonomy): Eukaryota > Fungi > Basidiomycota > Pucciniomycetes > Pucciniales > Pucciniaceae > Puccinia > Puccinia polysora. The sequence continues at coordinate 7,355,241 of CM062644.1, forward strand.
CTTGTATGGGCATAATTGGGCCCAAGGTTTATTTTGGACATACTTGGCCAGACGGACTGGCCCGCCAAAGTATGTTTTTCTCAGTTTTCGGACTTGGGGCGGCCCATTGGGGCCGCCGCCAGTGTCGCGGCCCACCCGGGGCCGCTGCCCGCGCCGCGGCCCGTTCGGGGCCGCCTGTGTTCCTCGGCACGGCCCACGCGGGGCCCGACGGCCCGCGCGGGGCTGTTGCGCGGCCGAGGGATCCCGCGCGGTGCGATGCCGCGCGGGCCCGGCTGGTCGCGACCGGCGACCAGCGCCGCGGAGCCGGGGTTCGCGGCCCCGGCTCGCTCCCCCTCCCCTCGCTGGCCGTCGCGAGGGGGAGGGGGCAGGCTGGCTGGGTTGAACCAGCCAGCGACCGGCCGCGATGACGCGGTCGGTCAGGGCAGGGGGGACCTGACCACCCCCTTGCCCAGGGAGGTGGCGGCGCCGGCCGCGAGTGTAGCGACCGGACGGTGGGGGGGATTTGATCACCCTCCCACCTTGTAGCGAAGAGGTGACGAGGGGCGCTCTCCCCCCCCCCTTTTACCGAGGGGGAGGAGCGACGGGCCAGGGGGGATCTGACCACCCCCCAGCCATCCTTACCTTGGCGACGCCCTGGGGGTATCGACCCCCAGGGCCCCTGGTGAGGGGATTTGACCGCCCCCACCAGGGAATTGAGAGAAAGAGGGGGGGGGGCGGCATGTCCGCCGGCTACACCCCCCCCCATGTGAGGTTGAAACCGGACCCAGGTGAGCCCTGGGTCCCACCTGGCCCATTTGAGGGGCCAGGGGCTGGATGCATGAGGCAACCAGCCCGTAACAGAGGTAATAAGGCCATCAGGGCCGGTTGTAATAGACAACCAGCCAGGGGATTGAACAGCAAAGGGGCTGGTTCAGCCCCGTAACGGTGGAAACACCAGAATGGACCGGAATAGGCTGGTCGTAAGGGTTCAGGGACTAATGCCATGTGGGCTGATGTAGTCCAAACCAAGTAACAAGGCTTGTAGAGCCTGTAGAGCTCTTTTGGGGCGGAAAATTTGCCTTTTGGCTTGTTGTATCATGGGCTCACAAGAGGCCAATCTTTTGTACTTAAGGAGCTCTTCTCCCTGCTGTTTTCCATCATTCATTCATCATCCAATCGAATTCATCCAACATATTGCCCCATTGTGAGAGCCCCATTAGCCATTATTGACACACAGTGTCCAGCATTTCTTTTGCTTTAAATACTGCTCATTTGCCTAAGCTAATTGCTGGCCATAATTATAACATCTAGGACTGGGAGTAGGCTTACCCAATCATGGCAATAACCATCAGAGTTTTTGTATTTTAGACCAAAGCTACAGAATCTCCTCAGCATATCTTCTAGGGTCTGTATCATCCTTTCAGCTAATTCGTCAGTTTGTGGATGGTATGCTGTAGAAAATGCTAGAGTAGTACCCAGTATGTCATGTAGATTCCTCCAAAATTCAGATGTGAATTTGGGGTCTCTGTCACTGATTATGATCTTGGGTATACCCACATCAGCTATAATCCTATTCCAGAATAGTAAGGCTACATCCATAGCACTATCTTCCTTGTGGTTAGGTAAGAATTTTGCCTTTTTGGAATATCTGTCAACTATAAATAGAACAGAGTTATAAGAATAAGTACATCCGGGGGGGAGGCCGGTGACAAAATCCATATTGATAATTTCCCACCTAGTTGTAGGTTCAGATATCTTCTGTAAGAGTCCAAACCTTTTTCCGGTAGTTTTATTAGATTTCTGGCAGGTTTCACAGCTGGTAACATATTCTTTAGTGACTTCTTTCCAGTCTATCCACTAGGCAGTTTGTTTCACTTTATCCAAGGTTCTTTCTGTGGATAAATGTCCTGATGAACAGTTTTCATGGCATTCCTGGAGTATATGTTGTATATGCTCTTTGTTGCTCAGCACTAATATGCTGGAATGTTGGTGTCTATAGTAAAGGAGACCATCCCAAAAGGTAAACCTTCCTGCTTTTTAGGGTTTAAGTAGTGAAGCAGGCAGGCTATTTATCAAAGCTGCTTCTGGGGATTCACATTCCATAATGGTAATCAGCAGCTTGATCTCACACAACATGCAAATGGGTGACAATTTTGCATAATTGTCACCCGGGGGATTGAGGTGTCTCTATGCAATATGCCTGGAGACACGCGCGCGACAAGTCAAGCGCCCACAACCCTGAGAATCGTCAAGTGACCCCCAGCCACAGTAGTCCAAGTGTCAGCCGAGCCATTGTTCCACCCTTCAGAATCCAGCCATCCACTTTATTTTTCTTCTCTTCATCATCAAATATTTATCATGGCTCCAACTTCACCAAAACTTAACATAGTTTTTTGCCAATGCCCAAATTGCTCTGTTCATGAACATGTCGATGTGAATGGTAACCGTCTACAAGGCAGTTTCATCTCTGCCCGCAATGAACTCAACCATTGTCGAAAATACCTTGCCACTAGCTCATCAGTTTCACACAGCTTGTTGGAAACAGGAACTCCCTGCCCAAGGGAAGCTCATGAAAATTTTGAAAGTGAATCAGATCAAGCCGCAGAGCCTTATATTTCTGAGGGAGAAGAAAGCGTTGATGGGTCACTGGTTCCAACTTCAAGTATGGTTTTTGATCCTTGCTGCCTTCATACCGGAAACTTATTTTCTTTTCTGCTCAAATTTTTAGATATGACCTCCTTGTTTATTTCTTGGTTACACATTCATGGTGGTATGAGCATTAGACAATGTCAGCTGGCTCAATCATTATTAATTTATATGTTGACCACATCTGAGCATAGTACTGAAGGCACAGACTCCTTGGCTTCCATGGTTCCAATTGATATCCGTACCACTCTGAAGAGAGAACTAAACATCAAACTTGAGAAGGTTTTATGCTGCCCGTCTTGTTATTTTCTCTATTCGCCTCCAAATCTGCCCGACTTTTGCACATACCGTGAAACTCCCAGGATGGCGCCATGTGGCGCTCCACTTTTTAAGAAAAAGAAACTCTTTGCTGCAAGCTCCTATCAAGGCAATTTCCAACCTCAAAAATTTCAATTGCGGCCTAAGCAAGTTTCTTCACTCAGCATACCCCAATGTGTGTTTGTCACTCAAAGTTTCCCATCCTGGCTCAAATGGTTCCTCTTGCTTCCCAAGGTTGAGACAAGTATCAATGAATGGAAAACAAAGCTAGCGCATGAAGACCCAGTGGTAGTACTTGATATTCAGCAGGCAAAAGCATGGAAAGCATTGGCATGGTCAGAGCATCCCAGAAACACGCCAAACCTCAATCTTGTATTTTCCCTTTTTGTCGACTGGTTTAACCCTCGAGGTAACAAGCTTGCCGGTAAACAGCAATCCATCGGCCTTATGATGATGACCTGTATGAATCTTCCACAAACTCTAAGGAATCGCTTGGAATATACATTTGTTGCCAGATTGACTCCAGGACCGCAGGCCCCTAGCATGACAACAATTGTGCACCTCCTTCAACCCCTGATCAGCGAAGTTCTATCTCTTTTGAAACCCACAATTTTTCAAACTCACTTACATCCAGATGGGCAAAGTGTGCAATGTCGACTCTTACCCCTTATTGGCGACACAGGCGCAACCCATAAAGTAGCTGGTTATGCTTCTCATTCCGCTAAATATTTTTGCACCTGGTGTAAAGTCTCAAAAGAACAACAAGAGCAATTATCACTTGGAACCCCTAGGAGTGGCGATGAAGTTCGAAGGATTTCCGATCTTTTCAAGCAAACCCAAACCGTTAAAGCACGCGATTATCTTGTTTGGAAAACTGGTGTACGTTACTCTCAGCTCAATGAATTGCCCTATCCAGACCCTGTGGCCCATGTGACATTAGGAATAATGCACAATTGGTATGAAGGCATCTTGGCCCATCACTTTTGGGAACGCTGGGGCTTTCAAACACTCTCTTATAAAGAAAAACGGCGTCGCGGACCAACAAAGGAAAAGTCAAGGAAACGATTAAAGGCCGATTTAAGTGACCCCGAAAGCGATTCCAACAATCCATCCTCTGATGTCAGCACAAGCGATTTTGAGATAAATCAAGGCGCAGGGGGTGGGCTATTAACCAACAAAGAAATGGACTTTTTCCGGAAAGAGCTGTTGTCCATAAAACTACCATCGATTGTGGGCTGTATTCCTGGCGAGCTTGGTCAAGCAAAAGTCGGCAAGCTGAAGGCATTGCAGTGGTATACACTTTTCACATATGTCATACCATTAATCGTGGGCAAACTCTTCCTGGAAAACATCGACAACATCAAACCACAATCTAATCAAACATTTGCAATGATGAACATTGCAAACTTGGTCCGCTGCACTCACATTGTAGCCTCAAGGCGCATTCGAACCATACACAGCAAAATTTTTGAAGAGAGTTATGCTGTATACAACAAAACATCAAGAAAAATTTTTCCAAATCTATTGGTGCATCCAAACCACCATTACAGCTTGCATATCCCTGAAATGCTTGAACGGTGGGGGCCCTTGAGTGGAGTAGCTGAGATGGTTGGAGAGAGGCTCATTGGGAAGTTACAAGGTCTCAAGACCAACAATCGATTTGGTTAGTTATTCTTTGATTGCTTGTACAATAGGGAAATTACTCACATGTGTTTGATGACTATAGGCGACATGGAAGGGACCATGTTAAAAAAGTTGTGTATGATTCAAAGGTTGGAGGCAAGTGTTGATTTTGGTAAGTTCATGCATGGGGCGACTCAGCTGGAAAACCGGCGTCACAAAACATCGCGGGTTGTGAATGTAGGAAGGGATCTATATGAAGCGTTGCTCGAATTCCAGTTGATAAAAGGGAAAATACAAGATTGAGGTTTGGCGTGTTTCTGGGATGCTCTGACCATGCCAATGCTTTCCATGCTTTTGCCTGCTGAATATCAAGTACTACCACTGGGTCTTCATGCGCTAGCTTTGTTTTCCATTCATTGATACTTGTCTCAACCTTGGGAAGCAAGAGGAACCATTTGAGCCAGGATGGGAAACTTTGAGTGACAAACACACATTGGGGTATGCTGAGTGAAGAAACTTGCTTAGGCCGCAATTGAAATTTTTGAGGTTGGAAATTGCCTTGATAGGAGCTTGCAGCAAAGAGTTTCTTTTTCTTAAAAAGTGGAGCGCCACATGGCGCCATCCTGGGAGTTTCACGGTATGTGCAAAAGTCGGGCAGATTTGGAGGCCAATAGAGAAAATAACAAGACGGGCAGCATAAAACCTTCTCAAGTTTGATGTTCAGTTCTCTCTTCAGAGTGGTACGGACATCAATTGGAACCATGGAAGCCAAGGATTCTGTGCCTTCAGTACTATGCTCAGATGTGGCCAACATATAAATTAATAATGATCGAGCCAGCTGACATTGTCTAATGCTCATACCACCATGAAGATGTAACCAAGAAATAAACAAGGAGGTCATATCTAAAAATTTGAGCAGAAAAGAAAATAAGTTTGCAGTATGAAGGCAGCAAGGATCAAAAACCATACTTGAAGTTGGAACCAGTGACCCATCAACGCTTTCTTCTCCCTCAGAAATATAAGGCTCTGCGGCTTGATCTGATTCACTTTCAAAATTGTCTTGAGCTTCCCTTGGGCAGGGAGTTCCTGTTTCCAACAAGCTGTGCGAAACTGATGAGCTAGTTGCAAGGTATTTTCGACAATGGTTGAGTTCATTGCGGGCAGAGATGAAACTGCCTTGTAGACGGTTACCATTCACATCAACATGTTCATGAACAGAGCAATTTGGGCATTTGCAAAAAACTATGTTAAGTTTTGGTGAAGTTGGAGCCATGATAAATATTTGATGATGAAGAGAAGAAAAATAAATTGGATGGCTGGATTCTGAAGGGTGGAACAATGGCTCGGCTGAAACTTGGACTACTGTGGCTGGGGGTCACTTGACAATTCTCAGGGTTGTGGGCGCTTGACGTGTCGCGCGCGTGTCTCCAGGCATATTGCATAGAGACACCTCAATCCCCCGGGTGACGATTATGCAAAATTGTCACCCGTTTGCATCTTGTGTCAGGAGAGTAGCTATCCCTTACTAGGTTGAAGAAAGCAGTTTCCAATTCACATAAGTGGATTCCCATTATTGGAGAACTCAATGCAAAAAGATTGATATTCAAGATAGGAAAGATATCTTGATCTTCAGGGTCTTATGCTGGATTGTTAGAGTGATTAGGCAACCCATTCCTACTTAGACTATCAGCATTCTGATGTTTAGGTCCAGCTTTATGCACTATAGTCATCTGTCCTCTATATTGCTGTATAGCAATTTGCCACCTGAGCATATGTTTGCTGGGGGTTTTCATGTTCATGAGAGTTCTTACAGCATTGAAGTCTGTGATTAATTGAAAAGTGGTGCCTTCTAAGTAATAGTGCAGCTTCTCTAAAGCCCATACTAGTGCCAAGCATTCCAACTGACTGGCCCCATATCTCTTATCAGTATCTTTGATCTGTCTAGATATGAAGAGTACGGGTTTTTCTACTGGTTTGTCTTCTTCTATCCTTTCCTGATGTTAAGCAGCTCCTAGCCCTTCCATGCAAGCATCAATGTATATTTTTAAGGGCTTAGAGTAATCTGGTTGGATAAGTAGAGGAGTACAGGTCATAGCTATTTTTAATTCCTCATAGTTCTTTAGTCTCTGGTGAGTCATTTCAAATAGTTTATTGTTGTTGCATACTTCATACAGACTTCTAGTTAGCATAGCAAACTTTGGTATATATTGTCTTTAATAACTGCAGAAACTGATGAAATACAGTAATTCTGTTTTGTTTTGAGGCATAGGTCTATTTATGACAGCAGCTATCTTATTTTGATCAGCAGCTAGAGTTAGACCAGAGACTATATTTCCTAAGGCTTTCAATTCTCCGTAGCCAAAGTTGCATTTCTTCATGGAAACCTTTAGTCCTGCTTTGGAGATTGTCTGGAGTACTAATTGTACTTGGTTAATATTAGTATCCCAGTCATCAGAGCATATGATAACATCATCTATGTATACCATCATCCATCCTTGTCTGATGTAAGTACCTAGAACTTTATCCATTGTTCTCTGGAAGTGTGATGGAGCATTCTTTATACCAAAAGGCATCATAAGATATTCATATATTCCCAAATGACAGATTATCCTCATAAACTTCCTACTTTCAGGGCTTATTGGTATCTGATGGAAACCTTTAAGCATATCCATAGTAGTGATGTACTTAGCCTTGGACAAGTTATGAAGAGCATAATCAATCCGGGGTATAGGATAATAATCTGCTTGAGTGTAATTGTTGAGCATTCTGAACTCTCCTACCATTCTTGACTTGTCATTATGCCAAGCTATGAATACAGGGGTGGTCACATCCACCTGTTCATTATGCCCTACTTTCCTTAATACTTGTAAGTCTATCAGTTCTTGGATATGTTCTTCAAGAGCTTTTCTAGACTTAGGACTAGACAGATAGGCTGGCCTTCTTAAGTTAGGAGGATAGGGAGGCTTAATGGACAATTTTAATACCATATCATGTCCTTGAATATCACCAATAGGATGATCTTTAGTACAAAAAGCATTCTGGTTCTCAAAGCAGACTTTTAATATATCTTTCTTCTGTTCCTCAGAAAGTTTTGTATTCAGTGCTGCTTGAGAGAAATATTCTTGGTCAAAGTCTTCCAAATGCTTCTGGTAAGTAGAGGAGGGGAAGTTAGACTGAATAGTGCATATCTTAAACTTCTTATGCCAATTACCTCCTACTGTGAAGTATCTTCCTCTACTGGAACACATCTATACCATATAGACATAAGGCATCATTACCCAGTATCAGGTAGTCACATAGTCCGTTGAGCAATACTACAAACTCCACTTGTATTCTCAAAGATCCTTTAGTGTGAGGTAGTATTATAGTAGCAGTCCATACTCCAATAGCATTCATAGTAGAGTTGAAAGAACTGAACTTGGCTTTTGGGATGGGAAAAAGGTGTTCTCTCCAATTGGGGTCCCATTTGTTTAAGAATTCATCACAGACACATGAGCAAAAGGCTCCACTATCCAGTAATAACCTTATAGGTCTGTTTTTAAACAACCCAGTTGCATAGCATGTTTGACCAGTGGTATAACTTTTCCCACTCATAGGCTTAACTGTTAATGGTTTGACATCCATAATATGTCTAGGAATTATAGTAGGATCCCATTGTTGGGGTAGGCTAGAATCCCCATGGATGTTATTGATCTCTGCAGAAGTACCTATATCTCCTTCTATCACATTAACCGGGGTAGTCAAGATCAATTCACATTCAGAAAGAGATCCTTCAGTATCAGCTATATCTTCATAGTTCTGATTCTCTTCAGCTTCCTGTTCCCCTTCCAAGACTGCTATCTTCCTTCTTGGCAATGGACAGTCTTGTCTCATATGCCCAGTCTTGTTACAATTTGAACAAGTTGCAGGCGTCCTCTCTTTCTCCCTATTCTCATTAGGTTTCTTATTGTCAGAGGCATTTATCAGAGGAGGTTGTTCTCTGGTTTTTTTGATGGTATAGTTCTCTTTGGGTCTGGAAGGGGCTTTCTTGTGCAACCCATTCATGTCTATTACTTCTTCTAACACATTGATTAGAGTAGGCAAGTCTGCATCCATACTCATCCTACATCTTACACTATGGTTAAGATTGCCAGGACACAGGTTGAGGAGTCTTTCATTTACTTCCTCTTTGTCAGCATCTGGATAGAAGCAATCCAATATATTCTTCTTTTCCAAGCACCATTTTTGAGGTTTGTCCTTGAAGGGGTCAAATGAGGAATTTTTGAAATTTTTCATCATTTTCCTTTTCCACATTCTGGAACCAAATTGTTCTTTGATCATAAGTTTCAAAGAATTCCATGGTAAGGATCCTACTTCTTCTCTCTTACTGATAAACCAGTCCAATGCTACTCCTTCAAATAGTCTAGGTAGCTGGACTACAGCTATAGCTTCTGGTAGGTCATAAGAGTTGATGGTGTAATCACTAAATTTAATAAAATTTATATGATTGTATTCTCCTTCTCCAGAGAACTTGGGCCATTCAGAAATAGGGGGTAACAGTTTGAGAGCTTGCTCCATCTCAGGAGTAGGACTAGGCCTAAAGGTGTCACTCCTATGCATTCCTAATAAGGGTGGTGCATAAGGAGTAGTGGTTTGTCTGGGAGGCTTTGGTTCCTCTGTAGTACTCCCCAAGGGGTTGGTCAGACAGAATTTTAAGTCTCTAAGATCATTTTTGATCAGATTAAGTTGCAGTTCCACTTTGTTATTGAGCACATCCAATTTTTCACTAAGGGATAGAATAGAACTTTCAGTGGTGGTTGCCAATTCTTCTTTTAAGGGGTTGAAAGACATAATAAAATCTTCTTGGATTCCCAATAACATATTCTCAATTGTTTGATTCTGTTTGATCCTACCTTGATTAATTGTCTCCAATAACTGTTCTGTGTGTTCTTTAATTTCTTCCATTCCTACTGTCTTTGTTTGGTTGTTAATCAATTTGGCTACTACTGAGGTCAATTTATCCATTTGGGTGCAATCCCCGTCCAAATTTTCACAAACAATTTTGAAATTATGACGCATATCATTAGAAAAGGAAGTAATTACATCAGAGGTTTGTTTGGGCTCAGAATTAGAGGCTAATTGTTGTAAACCTTTTTCCACTTTTGAGCTAGTGATATCATCTGGTCCCAGTCTTTCTTTCCTGTTGGCTTGGATGGGAAGAGGATCTCTTCTTTCCTGATCCTTTGCCTTTCTGTTGAGCTAATTGATCCCATGGATTCCACTTTTCTACCTAGGATTCTACCTCTTTCCTTGGAATCATTTTCTGAAGAGCTATCTGGGTGGCTTTTTCCTGGGAGATTATCTTTTTCATAGATACCATGTCCTCCTTGGCTTGGGCTTCTTTGAATTCTTCCCAATATTTCATGTGTTCTTTGACTAGGCCTTTGATCCTGGCCTCCTTGGCCAGATTCTGCTGGGGTGGCTGCAGGGAATCTTCTTGTAAAGGAGGGTGGCTTGATTCTGCTACTTTCTCTGGCTCTAGGTTGAGAGAGGGCAGAAGTGGGTGGTGCTGCTCCTTGCTCATCAACATTTGGTTCACGGGTTCTAGTCCCTTCATTGTTGTCCTTACTGGTGGTCTCACGGTTACTGAGAGCTGTTGGCAAAGATCCATAGGAGTGAATTCTTCCTGAGGCTCTTGTTTTACGTCTATTCATTTTCAGAATAATATGTTTATAAGTGTTTTACAGAAAAAATCCGTAAAAATAAGTTTTATTTCAAAACTCACTTAAATTGATATTCAAAGGCACTAAGACCTGGTTGGGGTTAAGTTGATCTCTAGTAGGTAATCCTACGGGGTCTTGTTGGGTTCCAATGAGGTCTTCACCCGTCCAATCAATATTTTCAAGGCGTCCAGAGATGTATGGGACTTCCTGATCTAATAGATCCACTTCAGTCAAGGTTTTTTCTGGTACAGGAGGGTTCACTGATAAAAAAAGTGTATTTTATTGGTTTAATAAAATATGGTAATATTATTTTCTTTAAAAATAATATGGTAATGCAAGTTGTGTACTTACTTTTATATTTCAAAAAAAAATTTATAAGGTATTTTTTCCAAGCTTTATGTTTTCTTAATATAGCCTGAAAGTTAATACGCCTCTCAAGATCTTTTTTTTCAAGGAGTTTATCTAAGTATTTACGTGCAGAAGAAATATTAAGTTGGTCAGCTTGATTTAAAGCTTTCCAACCAGTAGGTTTATAGTTTTTGATATATTCTTCTTTTCTTATCTTTAAACAATTTAAATAATAGATTATTAATTCTGCATTGGTTTTTAAATCCACTGCAAAAGAATTTAATAATAAATCACGGTTATAAAGTCAGATAAATTTATCTTTGATTTTATTTTTTTGTGAAAATGTCTGGTCCAAGGTATTAAATGTGATAGAATGGAATATTTCCCGGCCAGACCCCCAATTGTCAGCCTCCTGGATGCCAAGACCCTTGCTATCCTTTAGCTACCAGAGGTGATAGAGTAAATAATAAATATGTTATTTAATAAATGCAGCAAAAATCCGTAGAATACTTGGATTAAGCTTATTGCAAGGTTAAATGGTTTGGTTATTGTTTATTTTTTCAAATCAAAATTGATTATTAAATATTTACAGAGGGGCCACAATTATATTGGGGATCTTTAACACCTCTCTTCAGGGATTTCAGTATGAAAACACGTAGTCCTGGTTACTTTGGGTTCTTTAGTTTAAAGATTATTATACCCAAAGATAATATGTATATAAAATATACGGTGGAGTGGCAGGGCCTTGTATCCAAGCTACCACAAAAGAGAAAGGATGATAAGACTCACTGGTATATTATTAAATCCTTTGGGTATCTGTTTGGGACGTGTACTGATGGGTTAAACCTGTATACTAGGGTTATAAGGTTGTTCAGCAGTTTTAATTGATAAAAAGAGGTTTGAAGACGGTTATTACTGATCAGAAATTGCCATAAATCACTTGATTATCTCTTATAAGTACTTGATTACCTTGGAACCGCGTCTGGATATAAATATTACTGGGTCTCTGCCCATCAACATCCTCAAAAGAGAGCTTTATTTATAGCTTTTGGAGTCCCAATATGGTCCTTCTGAGGGTTGTAGGTGCTCAAATGGACGTACACTAAGGCTAACAGGGTAACCAGAGGTAGCCTGTCATGTGTTCTTGGTTCTATAGCACGGGTAGCATCTAATTCCTTAGGGTATGGGAATTATTCTACCTTATAATAGACATTAGGACGTGTGAATAACACTAATCTGTTCTGCTTATGTATTTATCAATTAATTATACTTAGTAAATGTTCCCAGTAATTTAATAATTATATTAATAGACATTTCTACGGACATTTTGATGTCAGGTAAGTTCTCATTATGTATTATATAACTGGAGTAAAAGTCATAATATTGATTTTACTCTTAATTTTTGAGTTCCAGTTGATTTTGTAAGATAATTAGTTAAAAATATAAATCATGGGAATTCATGTAATATTATTAAATCATTATCTTCCTTAGTATGTCACAAAGATATTCATGTATAGCAATTCTCATAAAAGTATATTAAATTATTTTAATATATTATTAGAAGTTTTCATTGTCTTATTTTCGACATTCTTGGTACTTTGCATTATATTAAGTAAAAAATACGTGTGAGGATTATTTATGTATTTTTATATAGTATTACGTATGTTTAGACAGTCTACTATCCACGGGAACCTTTATTACATATGTAGAAAGCTCCCGTGTATTTTGTAGCCTGTTTACGCAGTACCTGAGCCGCCTGTCACTCTGTCAGGCCGTAGTCACGCGGCTGCGTACTTGTCAGAGGCCCAGGGCTGCGTACACAACCTTGACGGGTTGACACGGCTGTATCTCAGCCGCACGCGGGGCTTTGGCTGCCGCGGCTGCGTGCGGGAATTGTGACAAAACACATTTCCGCCCGTAACTCCTAAAATATACACAACACCTCAATTCTGACTGAATTTTAGGTGTGAAACCTATACGTGACAATGTGTGTGAAATATTTAAATGGCCAAAGAGCTCAATAATGGAGCCGTAGTATTTTGGTTTTTCTTTCTTAATTATTTAAAAATATGAGGAGTTGGATTTCAAGGGTGAGGTCAGTGAGTGACCCTACCTAATTTTGGATGAAGAATCCATTTCTTCATTAATATTTCTGTTTTTCCTACTCCTTCTTAGGTTAATTGTATTATTATTATTTTTATGTTATTTTTGTTACTTTTGCAGCTTGTTCTGCAATAGTAGCAAGCTGACATTATCAGCTATTACACGGGAAGGCACCGTCTGGGGACATGATCCAAGTCTTTGGATGCAGATCTTACCTCCACAACTTGGTGCACCTCAAGCAATTTGTCCCACGGTCTCACCCATTGATTCATGTAGGGGTCTATGATTTGTCGCATGGTTGGCTCCTGGGGGACCCGCTGCCTAACAAAGTTGTTTGAGGGGCCTCCGTTGTTGTCAGCTTGCTACTATTGCAGAGCAAGCCGCAAAAGTAACAAAAATAACATAAAAATAATAATAATAGAATTAACCAAAGAAGGAGTAGGAAAACAAATATTATTACAGAAATGGATTCTCCACCCAAAATCAAGTAGGGTCACTCACTGACACTACCCTTGAAATCCAACTCCTTATATTTTTAAATAATTAAGGAAAGAAAGACCAAAATACTACGGCTCCACTATTGAGCTTTTGGTCAATTAAATATTTCACACGTATTTTCACATATAGGTTTTACACCTAAAATTCAGTCAGAATTGAGGTGTTGTGTATATTTTAGGAGTTACGGACGGAAATGTGTTTTGTCACAATGCCCGCATGCAGCCGCGGCAGCCAATGCACCCGGGCGCCGCTGAGATACAGCCCTGTCGATCTGTCAAGGTTGTTTACGCAGCCCAGGGCCTCTGACAAGTACGCAGCAGCAGGACTACGGGTTGACAGAGTGACAGGCTGCCTGAGAGGCTTAGGTACTGTGTAAACATGCTACAAAACACACAGGAACATTCTACATATGTAAAAAATGTTCTTGTGGATAGTAGATAGTCTAAAAGTACATAATAATATATAAAAATACTTAAATAACCCTTATACGTATTTTTTATTAAATATAATTTAAAGTACCAAGAATGTCGAAAATAAGACAATGACAACTTCTAAAAATATATTAAAATACTTTAATATACTTTTATGAGAATTCCTATGAATCAATATCCTTGTGACATACCAAGAAAACTAATGATGTAGCAATATTACATGAACTCCCATGACTTATATTTTTAAGTAATTATTTTAGTAAATCCACTGTAACTCAAAAATAAGGAGTAAAATCAATATCATGACTTTACTCAAGTTATGTAATACATAATGAGAACTCACCTGACATCAGGATGTCTGTAGAAATGGCTATTTATTTAATTATTAAATTACTGGGAACATTTACTAAGGATAATTAATTAAATAATACATAAATGGGACAGATTAGTGTTATTCACACGTCCTAATATCTATTATAAAGTAGAATAATTCCCATACCCTGAGGAATTAGATGCTACCCGTGTTATAGCACCAAGCACACATGACAGGCTACCCCTGGTACCCTGCTTGCCTTAGTGTCTGTCCCTTTGAGCCCCTGTACCCCTCAGAAGGACAATTTTGGGACTCCAAAAGCTATGCATAAAGAGCTCTTTTGAGGATATTGATGGGCAGAGACCCAGTTATATTTATATCCAGACACCCTGCCAAGTTAATCAAATACCTATAAGATATAGGTAAGTGATTTATGGCTAATTCTGATCAATAATGTCCGTCCTCAACCTCTTTTTTTATCATTGAAAACTGCTGAACAACCTTATAACCCCAGTATACAGGTTTAACCCATAAGTGCACGTCTCAAACAGATACCAAAAGGATTGAATAATATACCAGTAAGTTTTATTATCCTTTCTCTGTTGTGGCAGCTTGGCTACAAGGCCCTGCCACTCCACCGTGTATTTTATATACATATTATCTTTGGGTAAAATATCCTTTAAACTAAACAGCCCAAAGTAACCAGGACTATGTGTTTTCATACAGAAATCCCTGAAGAGAGGTGTTAAAGATCCCCAATATAATTGTGTCCCCTCTATAAAAATATTTAATAATCAATTTATTCATATTGATTTAAAACAATAAACCATAACCAAACCACTTAACCTTGCAACAAGCTTAATCCAAATATTTTATGGATTTTTGCTGCATTAATTAAATAATACATTTATTATTTATTCTATCACCTCTGGTAGCTAAAGGATAGCAAGGGTCTTGGCATCAAGGAGGCTGACAATTGAAGGTCTGGCCGGGAAATATTCCATTTTATTATATTTAATACCTTGGACCAGACATTTCACAAAAAAAAAATCAAAGATAAATTTATCTGACTTGATAACTGTGATTTATCATTAAATTCTTTTGCAGTGGATTCAAAAACCAATGCAGAATTAATAATCTATTATTCAAATCTTTTATAGATAAGAAAAGAAGAATATATCTAAAATTATAAACCTACTGGTTGGAAAGCTTTAACTCAAGCTGAGCAACTTAATATCTCTTCTGCACATAAACACTTAGATAAACTCCTTGAACAAGAAGATCTTGAAAGGCGCATCAACTTTCAGGCCCTATTAAGGAAACATAAAGCTTGGAAGAAATACTTTATAAATTACTTTTTGAAATATAAAAGTAAGCATACAACTTGTATTACCATATCATTTTTTTAAAAAAAAATAATATTGATATATTTTATTAACCAATAAAATAAACTTTTTTATCAGTGAACCCTCCTGTACCAGAAACCACCGCCACTGAAGTTGATTTATTGTATCAATAAATCCCAGATATTTGTGGACGCCCTGAAAATATTGATTGGGCAGGTGAAGACCTCATTGGAACACACCAAGACCCTGTAGGATTACCTAATAAGGATCAATTTAATCCCAATAAATTCTTTGTACATTTAAACATCAACTTAAGTGAGTTTTGAATAAAACTTATTTTTACGGATTTTTTCTGTAAAATAATTATAAGCATATTATTCAAAAATGAATAGACGTAACACAAGAGCCTCAGGGAGAATTCCCTCCTATGGATCTTTGCCAACAGCTCCCAGTAACCATGAGACCATCAATAAGGACAACCATGAAGGGACTGGAACCTGTGAATCAAATGTTGATGGACAAGGAGCAGCACCAATTACTTCTGCCCTCTCCCAACCTAGAGCCGGAGAAGGTAGTAGAATCAAGCCACCCTCCTTTACAAAAAAATTCCCTGCAGCCACCCCAGCAGAATCTGGCCAAGGAAGCCAGGATCAAAGACTTAGTCAAATAGCATGTGAAATATTGGGAAGAATTCAAAGGACCCAATCCAAGGAGGACATTATTTCTATGAAAAAGAAAATCTCCCAGGCAAAAGCCCCCCAGATAGCTCTTCAGAAAATGATTCCAAGGAAAGAGGTAGAATCCTACATAGAAAAGTGAAATCCTTGGGATCAATTAGCCCAACTGAAAGGCAAAGGATCAGGAAAGAAGAGATCCTCTCCCCATCCCAAACCAAAGGGAAAGAAAGACTGGGATCAGATAATATCCCTAGCTCAAAAATGGAAAAAGGTTTACAACAATTAGCTTCTAATTCTGAGCCCAAACAAACCTCTGATGTAATTACTTCCTTTTCTAATGATATGCTTCATAATTTCAAAATTGTTTGTGAAAATTTGGACGGTGTTTATACCCAAATGGATAAACTAACCTCAGTAGTAGCCAAATTGATTAATAACCAAACAAAGACAGTAGGAATGGAAGAAATCAAAGAACATGCAGAACAGTTATTGGAGACAATTAATCAAGTTAGGATCAGACAGACTCAAACAATTAAGAATATTCTATCAGGAATCCAAGAAGATTTTATTATGTCTTTCCACCCCTTCAAAGAAGAATTGGTAAACACTACTAATAGCTCTATTCTATCCCTTAGTGAAAAATTGGATGCGCTTAATAAAAAAGTGGACCTGCAACTTAATCTGATCAAAAATGATCTTAGAGACTTGAAAGTCGGTCTGACCAACCTCTTGGAGAGTACCACAGAGGAACCAAAACCTCACAGAAAAACCACTACTCCTTATGCACCACCCTTATTAAGAATGCATAGGATTGACACCTTTAGGCCTATTACTACTCCTGAGATGGAGCAAGCTCTCAAAATGTTACCCCCTATTTCTGAATGGCCCAAGTTCTCCGGTGAAGGAGAATGCAATCATATAAATTTTATTAAATTTATTGACTACACTATTAACTCTTATGACCTACCAGAAGCTATAGCTGTAGTCAGGCTGCCCAGACTATTTGAAGGAGTAGCATTGAACTGGTTTATCAGTAGAAGAGAAGAAGTAGGATCCTTACCATGGAATTCTTGGAAACTTCTGGTTAAAGAACAATTTGTTTTTAGAATGTGGAAAAGAAAAATGATGAAAAATTTACAAAATTCCTCATTTGATCCCTCCAAGGATAAACCTCACAAATGTTGCTTGGAACAGAAGAAAAGGCTGGATTGCTTCTATCCAGATGCTGATAAAGAGGAAGTAAATGAAAAACTCCTCAAACTGTGTCCTGGAAATCTTAACCATAGTGTAAGATGTAGTATGAGTATGGATGCTGACTTGCCAACTTGAATCAATGTGCTAGAAGAAGTAATAGACATGAATGGGTTAGACAAGAGAGCCCCTTCCAGACCCAAAGAGAACTATACCATCAACAAAACCAGAGAACAACCTCCTCTGATGAATACCTCTGATAATAAGAAACCTAATGAGAACAGGGATAAAGAGAGGATGCCTGCAACTTGTTGGAATTGTAACAAGACTGGGAATATGAGACAAAACTGCCCATTAACAAAAAGAAAGATAGCAGTCTTGGAAAGAGACAAGGAGGTTGAAGGAAATCAGAACTATGAAGATATAGCTGATACTGTAGGATCCCTTTTTGAATGTGAATTGGTCCTGACCAAACCTGTTAATGTTATAGAAGGATATATAGGCTCTTATGTAGAAATCAATAACATCCATGGGGATTCTAGCTTGCCCCAACAATGGGATCCTACCATAATTCCTAGACATATTACAGATTTCAAAACATTAACAGTCAAACTTATGAGTGGGAAAAGTTATACCACTGGTCAAACTTGTTATGCAACAGGATTGTATAAAAACAGACCTATAAGGTTATTACTGGATAGTGGAGCCTTTTGCTCAGGTGTCTGTACTGAATTCTTAAAAAAATGGGACCCCAATTGGAAAGAACACCTTCTTCCCGTCCCAAAACCAGGTTCAGCTCTTTCAACTCTACCATGAATGCTATTGGAGTATGGACTGCTCCTATAATACTACCTCATACTAAAGGATCTTTGAGGATACAAGTGGAATTTGTAGTATTGCTCAACGGAATATGTGACTACCTGATACTGGGTAATGATGCCTTATTTCTATATGGTATAGATGTGTTCCAGAGTAAAGGGAGATACTTCACAGTAGGTGGTAATTGGGACAAGAAGTTTAAGATATGCACCATTCAGTCTCACTTCCCCTCCTCTACTTATCAAAAGCATTTACAAGACTTTGACCAAGAATATTTCTCTCAAGCAGCTCTGAATATGAAACTTTCTGTGGAACAGAAGAAAGATATATTTAAAGTCTGCTTTGAGAACCAGAATACTTTTTTTACTAAATTTCATCCCGTTGGTGATATTAAAGGACATGATATGGCATTGAAATTGACCATTAAGCCTCCTTATCCTCCAAACTTAAGAAGGCCAGCCTATCCTTCTAGTCCTAAGTCTAAAAAAGCTCTTGAGGAACTTATCCAAGAACTAATAGACTTACAAGTATTAAGGAAAGTAGGGCATAATGAACAGGTAGATGTGACCACACCTGTAATCATAGCTTGGCATAACAACAAGTCAAGAATGGTAGGAGACTTCAGAATGCTCAACATTTATACTGAAGCAGATTATTATCCTATACCCTGGATTGATCATGCTCTGCATAACCTGTCCAAGGCCAAGTACATCACTACTATGGATATGCTTAAAGGTTTCCACAAGATACCAATAAGCCCTGAAAGCAGGAAGTTTATGAGAATAATCTTATATTTGGGAATATATGAATATCTTAGGATGCCCTTTGGTATAAAGAATGCTCCGTCACACTTCTAGAGAACAATGGATATAGTTCTAGGTACATACATCAGACAAGGGTGGATGATGGTATATATAGATGATGTTATCATATACTCTGATGATTGGGATACTCATATTAACCAAGTAATATTAGTACTCCAGACTATCTCCAGAGCAGGATTGAAGTTGTCCATGAAGAAATGCAACTCTGGCTACGGAGAATTGAAAACCTTAGGACATATAGTCTCTGGTCTAACTCTAGCTGCTGATCAAAATAAGATAGCTGCTGTCATGAATAGACCTATGCATCAAAACAAAACAGAGTTACTGTCTTTCATTAGTTTTTGCAGTTATTACAGACAATACATACCAAAGTTTGCTATGCTAACTAAGAGTCTGTATGAAGTATGCAACAACAACACTCTATTTGAAATGACTCATGAAAGACTGAAAAACTATGAGGAACTAAAAATAGCTATGACCTCCACTCCTTTAATCATCCAACCAGATTACTCCAAGCCCTTCAAACTGTACATTGACGCCTGCATGGAAGGGTTAGAAGCTGCTCTACATCAACAAAGGATAGAAGAAGACAGACCAGTAGAGAAACCAGTACTCTTCATATCTAGACAGATCAAAGATACTGATAAGAGATATGGAGCCAGTCAGTTGGAATGTTTGGCACTAGTATGGGCTTCAGAAAAGCTACACTATTACTTAGAAGGCACCACTTTTCAAGTAATCATGGACTGTAATGCTGTAAGAACTCTTATGAACATGAAAACCCCCAGCAGACATATGCTCAGGTGGCAAATTGCTATAAAACAGTATAGAGGTCAGATTACTATAGTGCATAAAGCTGGAGATAAACATCAGAATGCTGATAGTCTAAGGAGGAATGCTTTGTCTAATGACTCTAACAATCCAGCATCTGACCCTGAAGATCAAGATATTTTTCCTATCCTGAACATCAATCTTTTTGCATTAAATGCTCCAATAATGGGGATCCACTTATGTGAATTAGATACTGCTTTCTTCAACCTAGTAAGGGAAAACTACTCTCCTGAAATCAAGCTGCTGATTACCATTATGGAATTTGAATCCCCAGAAGCAGCTCTGATAAATAGCCTACCTGCTTCATCACTTAAACCCTATAAAGCAGGAAGGTTTACCTTTTGGGATGGTCTGCTTTACTACAGACACCAACATTCCAGCGTATTAGTACTTAGAAACAAAGAACATATAAAACATATACTCCAGGAATGCCATGACAACTTTTCATTAGGGCATCTATCCACAGAAAGAACTTTGGAGAAAGTAAAACAAACTTCTGGGTTGATAGACTGGAAAGGAATCACTATTAAATTAGTTACTAGCTGTGAAATTTGCCAAAAATCTAATAAAACTACTGGAAAAAGGTTTGGACTCTTACAGAAAATCTCTGAACCTACAACCAGATGGGAAATCATTAATACAGATTTTGTCACTGGCCTCCCCCCTGGAGGTACTCATTCATATAACTCTGTCCTAGTTATAGTTGAAAGATATTCTAAAAAGGCAAAATTCTTACCTAACCACAAATAAGATAGTGCTATGGATGTAGCTTTACTATTCTGGTACAGGATCATAGCTGATGTGGGTATACCCAAGATTATAATCAGTGACAGAGACCCCAAATTCACCTCTGAGTTTTGGAGAAATCTACATGATATACTGGTTACTACTCTAGCATTTTCTACAGCATAAAATCCCCAAACTGACAGATTAGCTGAAAGAATGATACAGAACCTAGAAGATATGTTAAGAAGGTTCTGTAGCTTTGGTATAGAATAAAAAAACTCAGATGGTTATTTCCATGATTGGGTAAGCCTTCTCCCAGCCCTAGAAATGGCTTATAACAGCAGTAAACATTCTACTACCAAAGAAGCTCCTTACATACTAGAAAGAGGATGGATTCCAAAACTCCCTAGGAATAACTTAAAGTATAACTTAGCCACTATTCATCCAACATCTCTTGACTTTAAGAAGATGATAGATCTGGAAAATAATCATGCTCAAAAATGTGTAGAAGAAGCAGTAGAATACAACAAACAAAGATGGGAAAAATCACATAAAGAACCTGAATTTATGTCAGCCTGCTACTTAGCACAGAGCAACCTGACAAAGCAACAACAATAATAATATTAACAAAATTAAAAGGAACAAAGATAAATGAATAAATAAAATTATTATAAAATGAAGGAGTAGGAAATCCATAAATATTATTGAAGAAATGGATTCCCCACCCAAAATAAGGTAGGGTCACTCACTGACCCCACCCTTGAATTCTTACTCCTTATATTTTTTTTAATTAATTTAATACAAAATGGTAAATGACCACGGCACCAGTATGGCACCTTTTAGCCATTTTAATATTTCACATGATATGTCATGTATAGGTTTCACACCTAAATTTCAGTTGAAATCCAGGTGTTGTGTGTAGTTTAGGAGTTACAGGGGAAATTGTGTTTTGTCACAATTCCCGCACGCAGCCCTGCGTCCCTACAGCGCTGGTCTCCTGCGTACGCAAACTCCCGCACGCAGCCCCGCGTCCCTACAGCTTTGGACTCCCGCGTACGCCAACTCCCGCACGCAGCCCCGCGTCCCTACAGCGCTGAACTCCCGCGCAACTGAATTCCCGCGCAGGTAATCCCGTGACCTAGTCACGCGCGCAGCGGTACAGTCCCCCGCGCGCATCTGAGCAGCGGATCAGTCCCCGCGTGCATTTGAATGGACTGATCCCCGCGCCTCCTATGACATCCAGGTACCGCTCAGAGAAGCTACAATATAGTAGGATCTACACTACATATGTAAAGCTACCACACGAGCATAGATTATGGTTCAAAAACCTTAAAAATCAATTAAAATTAGTTAGTAACTAATTTTTAGTATTTTTTATTAATTAAATAAAGATCCAGACTCACCACGAAATAAGTTGATCAGAACCTTCAAAGACCACGAAACTACATAAGGAGTGGTCGTAAAAATTATTAAAAATTACATGCAGGATCAGCAGAGGATGGAGAATCAATAAAAATCTACGTCTGCTCACTTTGGACCAGTACTTACTGTACAAATTGAGGATCAGTGCAGGATCAAAAAAATGACTAATCTATTGATTAACAGATCCTGCAGCTAAAAAGGAGCTGTTTCTTGACAGATCTAAGGCCAGCAGGCTAACAGCACCTTGAGGACGTGCCAATTTTGCCCTGATTGCCCCCCTAGCCTCAGCCCATGGCTAGTACCCCTTCTAGAGGTCCTCAAGCACCCAAAAAAGAATATTTAAACAGGCTCTTTTTGCCCTTCTGTTTCCAATCAGTTAATCAGTTATCAGGAATTATTTATTATCAATCAGACACGGTGTCATTGTTAATCAAGTGCTTATATGAAGATAAGCAAGTGATTTATGACTTAGTCTGTAGTAGTATTATTTACCTTTATTAACCAATCAACCATTGAAGTTTAGTCAAGCAATCAACCCCATCTGCTCTCAAACCCTTCCAATTATTCCAGGATTTTCGTGGTCAAGTGCTCAGAGTGAGTGTTTCCCTTCCTGTCTAGGCCACTTGTGCTGTTAAGCCCGGCCATTAGTGGAATAAGTCCTTTCTAAGGCACCCATATTTATTCCAAGGTTCTTAAACTGCCTAAGGAGGCCCCTTGAAGAGAGGTTGCTAGTCTGTAAAGATCCCCAGTAGTATAATACTGTGGCCCCTCTTTTTATATTATATTTAAAATATTTATAACCAAACCAAATAAACCTTGCACTTGCTCTTACCATACCATTATTGGAGCTTTAAAGTGTTTATTCTTTGGAATATTATTGCTCCAAGTTCTTTTATTACTCTCTGTAGCTAAAGGACTGCAAGGTTCCTGGTATCAGAGAGCTGACACTTTAAAATAGGAGATCAGATCTTGATATCTACAGCCAATTTCAACAATCTAGCAGGTAACAGAAAACTGAAACCAGCCTTTTTTGGACCATTTTTTATCAAGAAGCTGCATGGCAAAAATTCTGTGGAAGTAATCTTGAGTGAAGTATTATCAAGGAAACATCCAGTATTTCCTGTTAGCCTAGTCAAACACTTCCAGCCATGAGAAGCTAGCAACCTCCCTCCAGCAATAATCCCAATAGAAACTGACCCTGTGAAAGAAAAAGGGAAATTCAGCAGGATATTGAGAAACAAGAAAGAGAGAGTACAAGGAAAAGATGTTGGACTATACTTAGTAAGATACAAAGGAGAATCTGCAGAAAAAGATGAATGGTTACCAGAAAATAACATACCTGATGGACCAATACATCTCAGAAACTACAGGGCCAGCAAAAGGAACTGAAACACACATGAATTTAATTTTCTCCCAACATCCTCCAGATTTTTTTCAGATATGGCCATATCTTGGAGTGGGGGAATGTCAGCTTGCTACTATTGCAGAGCAAGCTGCAAAAGTAACAAAAATACCATAAAAATAATAATAATACAATTAACCTAAGAGGGAGTAGGAAAACCATGAATATTATTACAGAAATGGATTCTCCACCCAAAATTAAGTAGGGTCACTCACTGACCCTAACCCTTGAAATCCAACTCCTTATATTTTTAAATAATTAAGGAAAGAAAGAAAAAAATACTACAGCTCCACTATTGAGCTTTTTCTCAATTAAATATTTCACACGTATTTTCACATATAGTTTTCACACCTAAAATTCAGTCAGAATTGAGGTGTTGTGTATATTTGAGGAGTTACGGACGGAAATGTGTTTTGTCACAATTCCCGCACGCAGCCAATGCACCCGCGCGCCGCTGAGATAAAGCCCTGTCACTCTGTCAAGGTTGTGTACACAGCCCTGGGCCTCTGACAAGTATGCAGCCACGGGACTATGGGTTGACAGAGTGACAGGTGGCCTGAGAGGCTGAGGTACTGAGTAAACATGCTACAACCCACACAGGAACATTCTACATATGTAATAAATGTTCCTGTGGATAGTAGATCGTCTAAAAGTACATAATATCATATAAAAATACTTAAATAACCCTTATACGTATTTTTTATCAAATATAATTCAAAGTACCAAGAATGTCAAAAATAAGACAATGAAAACTTCTAAAAATATATTAAAATACTTGAATATTCTTTTAGGGGAGTTCCTAGACATCAATAGCGTTGTGACATACTAAGAAAACTAATGATGTAACAATATTACATGAATTCCCATGGCTTATATTTTTAAGTAATTAATTTAGTAAATCAACTGGAACTCAAAAATAAGGAGTAAAATCAATATAATAACTTTACTCCAGTTATTTAATACATAATGAGAACTCACCTGACATAAGGATTTCTTTAGAAATTTCTATTTATATAATTATTAAATTACTGAGAACATTTACTAAGGATAATTAATTAAATAATACATAAATGGGACAGATTAGTGTTATTCACACGTCTTAATATCTATTATAAAGTAGAATAATTCCCATACCCTGAGGAATTAGATGCTACCCGTGCTATAGCACCAAGAAAAAATGACAGGCTACCCCTGGTTACCCTGCTAGCCTTATTTTCCATCCATTTGAGCCCCTGTACCCCTCAGAAGGACAATTTTGGGACTCCAAAAGCTATAAATAAAGAGCTCTTTTGAGGATATTGATGGGCAGAGACCCAGTTATATTTATATCCAGACACCCTGCCAAGTTAATCAAATTCCTATAAGATATAAGTAAGTGATTTATGGCTAATTCTGATCAATAATGTCCGTCCTCAACCTCTTTTTTTATCATTGAAAACTGCTGAACAACCTTATAACCCCAGTATACAGGTTTAACCCATCAGTGCACGTCTCAAAGAGATACCCAAAGGATTTAATAATATACCAGTAAGTTTTATTATCCTTTCTCTGTTGTGGCAGCTTGGCTACAAGGCCCTGCCACTCCACCATGTATTTTATATACATATTATCTTTGGGTAAAATATCCTTTAAACTAAAGAGCCCAAAGTAACCAGGACTATGTGTTTTCATACTGAAATCCCTGAAGAGAGGTGTTAAAGATCCCCAATATAATTGTGGCCCCTCTATAAAAATATTTAATAATCAATTTATTCATATTGATTTCAAACAATAAACCATAACCAAACCACTTAACCTTGCAAAAAGCTTAATCCAAATATTTTACGGATTTTTGCTGCATTAATTAAATAATATATTTATTTTTTTTTCTATCACCTCTGGTAGCTAAAGGATAGCAAGGGTATTGGCATCCAGGAGGCTGACAGTGGTATTTGATGAAGGTGACCTGCCTTCTAACCTCACCACCTCCTCCAAACGCCATCCTTGATTCCTTGCAGGTGCATGATCTTGGGGACTTCAGCCTCCTCAAATAGTTTGAAATTCAAGATGCCTTTATCTGTTCCATTTCCTCCGTGGCACACCACTTCTCTGACACTCCTGTGAGTTACGACAAAGCTTGGGCAAGGGACAACTGGCCAAGCTGGGGTGCCCCAAACAGGCTGAGACTCCGGATGATGGAGGACCTTGGGGTTTGGGATGTTGTCCCTTTTCAGTCAGGCTTGGAGGTACTTGGTTGTTGGTACGTCTACGCGCTGAAGAGAAATCAGTTGGGGTGATGTCATTTGGCAAAATTGCAAATTGTGGCACAGGGTTTCCAACAGGTCCAGGGAATCAGTTTTGAAGAGACATTTGCGCCAACTCCAATTTTTGCCAGCTTAGGGGCCACCTTTGCCCTTGCCTCCCATTTCTCATGGCCCTTTGCTTCCTTTAATGTCTGGAGTGCGTTTTTGCACTCCCCAATTGACCACAATGTTTATATGCGGGCTCCTCAGGGATTGGTTGTGCCGGACGGGTATTTTCTCAAGCTGAACAAGGCTCTGTATGGGACAAAGCAGGCTGGGCAATGCTGGTGGCTTTACTTAAGGCAGAAGCTAGGTGCAATTGGTTTCAAGGCCAACCTCAAAGATCAGTTGACTTACATGTATTCTGGGGCCAATGGTAGGGCCTTCCTCTGGATCCATGTGGATGACGGGGTGTTTGTAGCTAGTGATGATCATCTGATGCGCACTCTGCGGGAACTGCTGTCCTCTGCATTGGATCTGAAGTGGGACAAACAACTGGCCAGCATTATTGGCATCTGGGTAATGGAGGTTCCTGGCGGGTTCCATTTTGATCAGCCAAATCTTATCCAAAAGATCCTTGACCAGGAACCTTCCAATATCTGTGCCAGGGAGCCTCTGCTTTCCTCTTACCTTTTGTCTAACGCCAGTGTGTCTATGGACTTGGCCTACATATTGCAAATAGGAGCCAAACTCCACCTTGCGCAGGGATCCAGGCCCAAAATTACCTTTGCAGTGAATTTTCTAGCTTGCTTCTCTATGAATCCCAACACCAATCACTGGGAGGCTCTGCCCCACCTCATTTCCTACCTCCGGTTCACTGTTGACTACTCCCTCCCCATTATTGCCAACCAGGAACCAAGTTCTGATGGCCTTTGAACGTTTTCTGACGCCAACTAGGGTGGGGAAGGAGCTTGGTCTGCCCATGGTTTCTTAACTATGGTCTGGGGCTGCCCGCTCTCTTGGGCTTCAAAGCAGCAGTCATGTGTGGCAAAATCAACTTGCCAGGCAGAATATATGGCACTTTTCTTTGCATCAAAGGACACCTTGTGGCTGGCATTGCTACTATCTTCTTTCACTGAGCTCTCAACACCCATTGTGCTTTCTGACAACCGGGTGGCTGTGCACATCAGTAGTGACTGTGGTGTTAGAAGGAAAAAACTGGAAATTCCCTTGATCTTCATTTCATAGTGTAAATCACTCCTATATATATGTTGTTGGTTATGTATTTACATGATTCTTGTGTAATAATCTAGAATATTCCCATGCAAGGTTTGTCTTACCTAAATCCATACTCAATATTTCTCAAACATTCCAATATGTGGCACGCGAAAGAATCACCGACACATTGAACAAGAATTCCATGCGATCAACAAACTAGTCCACAACGGCAAAGTGCGCATTGACTGGATTGGCACTGATCACCAACTGGCCGACATCTTTACCAAGGCCCTTGGCTGGAGGAAGGTGCTATTTTTTGTGGAAGCTATGGGACTCAGATGTCCCTCCGCCATGGCAAGTTAGGAGGGGAAAGTATGCGGTAGCTCCGACGAACATACGCCCCCCGCGATTGTCCGTCTCCTTCCTGGCTTTGACAAACCCCCTGGTTGATTATCTTTTGTTATGGTCACTGACCTTTGCTTCTCTTGTTACTTCTTTCCCGTACAACCGTGTCAATATCGTGCACTACTCCGTTTGTTATGCTTGATGGTGCCAATCCCTTATATTGAGGCTACATCGCGGCTGGTTGAGAGGAGGATCCAGGACCCTTGTTCACAATTTTTCTTTTATGACCGCGTTCATGATGGGCTTTCGTTCCCTTCTTTCATTCATTTATTTATTTCTTTTTTTTTTTTTTTTTTTTTGGTTTCTGTTTCAACCGCATTTTTGGGGTAAGGGTTGTTGAGGGGGGGAATGTTATGACTACCAATATCAAAATAATGTCTTAGTTTGTTTCATAACTATAAACCTCTCTCATACCCATATTTTCAAATCATATGTCTATGGAATTACAAATATGGACTTAAAGGTTGCTCAACAACCCCATTATGTATATAGTATTATTCTATATATAGCTACCTCTGATCTATCAAATGCACTTCCCTTGGGGGAATTTTTATCTCGTACTACTTACCTCACTCAAGCTTTTGCACCGGGCAAAAGGCTTCCCTCCCCCAATTTGGGGGTAATTATATTACACTAGTACATAAATGAGTATGGACTACAGCATGCATGCGCGCTGGTGGTCATTAATATTATCGCATCGGTCAGTCCAGGCCAACTTTCTTCCTTTCAAGCAAACACCGGCTGGTTTCTCCTTCTCAGTTTTATTTACCCTTATCGATGTGACCTGTACTCTCCGAACGACCGAGCGACGATGACCGAGTATATCTACAGAGTCCCATCTCCCAACAATCAAGATCGTTCCCGAGCCTCAACCGCAGGTGATTCGACCACCCACATCG
Source organism: Puccinia polysora (assembly GCA_025617555.3). Classification (NCBI taxonomy): domain Eukaryota; kingdom Fungi; phylum Basidiomycota; class Pucciniomycetes; order Pucciniales; family Pucciniaceae; genus Puccinia; species Puccinia polysora. Next base: position 7,383,184 of record CM062644.1, read on the forward strand.
ATCAATGGTTATGGTCCCCTCAAGAGATCTACGATACCCCTTCCAAGAAATTGGGAATGTCCTGGGAAGAAGAAATGCATTTGAGAGCTCGAGCAGTGAATTGGATCATTAGGATCTGTATTACCCTCCAATTACCTCAGCTCATTATCGCCACCGCATCGGCTTATATACATCGGTTCTACATGAGGAAGTCACTTCAAAAATATCCTCCCAAGGTCATGAGTGCAACGGCCTTGTTTCTGGCTACCAAAGTGGAAGAAGTGCCTCGAAAATTAGAATATGTTGTTCGCGAATACTTGAAGATCGACCCGGATGGTAACGAACGATCTGGGTTGATCACCGAAGACTCAAACGTAACGTTTCAACTCAAAGACTATGCCTCTATCCTGGTTTCAATCCTCTCCACGTTTCGGCTGATTTCGATTTCCGGTCGCGCGATTGGCCATCAAACGGTCGAAAAAGGAGTTTCAACTTCTCAAGCAGCAGATACTATATTACGAGGACATCTTACTCCGCGCCCTTTGTTTTGACTTGGCGGTCGACCATCCTTATGTCTCACTAGTTCACAACGTTAAATTAATCCATGACTCCCATTCTCGCTCTCGAACTCCAAACCCATCGATCTCAGTCGAGATGGCCGATCGTTCCAAAGCGAAATCGATCACCCAAGCCGCATGGGGATTCGTCAATGATTCCTTATTGACACCACTCTGCCTGATCGCCAAACCTGAGCTGATTGCTGCCTCAGCCCTCTTATTGGCCGTTGCCCATCGCGTCACTGAATGCGCTCGACCCTGCGAGGAAAGCCAAGAAAACGCACGTGGCCAAAATCACTCACTCGACTTGAATCGTTACCTAACCCTTTCCTCGTGTACCAACGGCGTCTCCAATGACAACCAAACAGTGCGACCCTGGTGGAAAACTTTTCGAGTTGAGAACCTCGAGAGTATCTATGGTCGGCTTTATTTTTTCAGTGCTTATTTTCGTCATTCACTCCCCATGCAGGTTTCTCAATCCTATCAGTCATGTGTTACTTTTTAGAGGTTGCAAACACCATGCTCGACCAGTATAGCTTATCAGCTTGTCACTACATACGTGAGCGAGTCCGCAAGGTAAATCGACCTGACCGGAATGTTCTTGAAAGTATCCCCCCCTCCTTTTTTTGCTGAGCTGATCAGATTTAGCGATGGTTTCTGCAGTTACCTCGATTTCCCGGACCGTCTTTGCTGCTGAGCCCTGCTCTGACCCCAACGATCGAGCCGTCTCTCAACTTCGATCCAGCCGTATCACCGACCGAGATTAGTAACCCAGATGAATCGAACTCTAATGCTGTAGATGCTCAGAAAGCTGTCGCCACAACTCCTACAAGACCGCCGCCTAGTGATAGTATGGATCTAGGCACACCTGTCGATTCCGATAAACGCTCCCCTTCCAGCCTCATGATCTCACCTCTTCCAGAAAAGAAACAGAACCATCATCACGAATCTTCATAATTCATGATTCACCGGGTGTCAAAAAGCTAAGACTCTTTGGTTGGTGGAGATCAGACTTCTAATGCTAAAGAAACGAAGCTTGAACCTATTTCAACTGCTGCAACCGGAGCTAACCCCCAAGGCGCTGATTTCAACGCAAATCCTGCTTCAGTCTGCCAAAGTACTTCCAATGAAGGTCCTCATATCCGACGACCATCATCGCTCTCCCAAGATCGTAGGCCGGTTGATGATATTGTTGGAGCAAACATCATTAGCTCTACCATTAGCCATCCCGCTCCTCGATCAGAATGTCTTTCAGTGATATGGAGGATGGTGAATTGGATTGAAAAAAAGCGATCAGGAATTTAGACCTTGTATCAATCGCAAAAAAAGATCCAGGATTTCTTACAAAGGACATCCAAAAAAAATGGCGGTATACTAAACTACTGAGTAAAACCTCGCTGTTCAGGAACACCCTGAAAAATAGGGTGATGTGTTTCTAAATTTTATTAATGTGTATCCAATCAAGGATAAAAAGAGAAGAAAAAAAGACTTGCCAGCTGATGCGCAAGGTAATTTTTTCTACCCAAGCACAAGTTTTGACGTAGTGATGGGTCTGCCCAAGATGACCAGTACTATGGCATCCCAATCATCTCAGGGTGTTAGCCATCAAAGGTCCCAAGAGGCTCCTTGATCCCCAAAGTTATTCAAAATAAAAGGACAGATGTAGTCAAAAAATTGCTGATCCCCAAAAGTCCTTAGATCATGAAAGAGAGCAAGGGCCAAGTAGTGCAGATTGTGACTGAATATCAATCATTTTACTCTTGAGCCTCACCTATCAATGACATCCTGTTGTTCATGGTATGTACCCTAAAGGCCATGTGCCACTGGGACCCTTCATACAACTCTCAATTTTTACTCTGACCTTGTGGCTTAATTAGAGATCCCTCTGCAAGTGATTGTCAATACAAATGCATCACTGGTCAATCTACAAGGAACTCTCATCTTGATCAATAAAAACAGTCCAAATTGAGATTAATAACTGAGAAGCTTTTTGGACTTGGTGGTTTTTTTTTGATCCCTTCAAGACATTGCTTTTGATTGAAGTAAAACTCAAAAGGAAGTATCACCAGGAAAAATCATGCATCTGTGTCATGCTCTAAGTTCAAGAGTTACTGTCTACATCATCTTTTGACATATCCTATTCCTCAGTACCATTTACCTCAGTCTATAAGCATGACACAAGCGCACCTTATTATAAGCATGTCTGCTGTGGTGCAAGAAAGTGTACTACTATAAGTATCCACAACAATCCTGCTCTGGTCCGGGAATTTAATCAATCCTCCTTGCTAAAATACCTATCTGCTCCAATTATCTCCAAAAAGCTGCCTCTGCAAGGATGATAACCACAACCCACAACATTTGGAAGACAATCCTTGAATTCCCTCTCTGTTGTATGTGTTGTATCTCTGTGCCCTTCAGGCTTTTCTTTGACTACTACCACAATGAAATAACTATAACAGATGAATCAGAATTCAACAATGAATTCTGTGCTGTAATATTCTCCATAAATACTCAATGGGCAATGCTAAATTCACAACCCCAAGTTGCAAATGGGCATGAATTGCCATTCACAAACCATGTGTCCTGAATGGCAAATCACAACTCAACAAGCAGTAAGCAAAATCCTTTACAACTCACGCATCCTCGGGGGGGTCCAAGATCCCCAATTGCTACTCAAAAGTGGTTGTGAATCCCCATTTGAAACCATTTTTGAGTTGCAATGAGGGATTTGCAACCACCCAGTGGGGTTGCACATGTTTTCCATGGCCATTTGGGTCAAAATATCCCCAAATGGGCCATTTGAGGGGGGAATTGGGACACCTAGGCACCACTGGAGCACATTTGAGTTCCATAAACACAAATTTGGGGGTGTGGCATACTATGTGGTACTATTGAAACACAAAAGGAAATATGGAAATCATACATTCTGCCTATTGGCAAAACAAAAACTTGACACAAAACAATACTCACCCTTTGGATAATTTTTCTCTCAGCCCAAATGTGAGTACACTTTGAAGTTGTTGGAAACAGTTTGATTGAACAGAAAATTGAATTGGTTTTTTTGGGATCAAGCAAACATTGGCAAACCCAAGCCCACCTGGTTTAAACATGGCTGTGTTAACAGACTTGATTAAAATTGTTGTTATAAAAACTTTTGAGTCTAGGGATTTCGTTAAGGAGTTGGAAAAGAAAACATTTGAAGCCCCAATTGCATCCTCATCTGGGTTAAAATTGAGGAACAAGATGTTTCTTCACAACTGGAATTTAATTAAGGTGGTGGGTCACATTTCATATGCAATTTGACTGAGACTAATTTGGCTTGACAAATACTTGAAGAGATTGTATTGATGAGTATGGTGAGTTTGAGGATTAAGGAAAATGATAAGGCTGCAAAGAGCCAATGGAGATGGGATAATACTTGTGAAGTCAAGTGGAACTGATCTGAAGGGGAGGAAGGGACACTACAGTTTAAATGCCTTGTAATCAGATGAGTTTCATTCATGGTCCAAGGGAAGGACCAGTATTTATGGAAAACTAGAGAACCTCAAAGGGGGCCTAAGGTAGCAGGGTTAAGAAAACTAGAGAGCCCCCAGAGGGGGCCTGAGTCAGGAACAATAGGATAATGAAAGCAGTAAGATAGAAATAAAGCTGACTAAATTTGTCAGTTACAAAATATGAACAGAAAAAGACAACACACCACCTTAACTGACAAATTTAGGAACCAATTTGAGACCAATCAACATTTTAGAGATTCATGAGAATTGAGAATAGAATATGAGAGATATGAGATTTTGAGAATAATTGACAATACACCACCTTTTAAGGATATGAAATGGGGAATGAAAGCCTTTTTTAAGAGGAGAAACAAGGACCTCAGGCATAGTTGCCTAGCTTATATGGGAGAATAGCATTATTATTTTAAGAGGAGAAACAAGGACCTCAGGCATAGCTGCCTAGCTTAATGGGGAGGATGATATGATGATGATGATGAAGGTGATGATGAGGGTAATGGTGATTGTAAAGCTAATGAGGATGTATGAGGGTAATGGTAATGGTAAAGCTAATGATGATGGTGATGGTGATGGTGATGGTGATGATGATGGTGATGGTGATGGTGATGGTGATGGTGATGGTGAGGTTGATGGTGAGGTTGATGGTGATGGTGATGGTGATGTTGATGTTGACGGTGATGTTGATGGTGATGAAATGGATTGGTAGCAGTTGTTGAATAGTTGTGGGTGATGATTGTCTTGAATTATAATAAGTGTGGAAATGTTAATGAAAGAGGGTGGAAGGTAGGGAGATATGAAGATAGTATTGAACAAAAATAGGGAAGGATTCCAACACACCAGCCTGTTCAATACTAGATGAGAAGTAATATAGATATGTTGTTGGAGTTGAATTGAATGTTCTTGATGGTGATGATATTGGGAGGTTGATCTGGTGGATGGTTGATTTTGGTTTGGAGTGAGTGATTGGTGGATGAGTTGTTAGAGGATGAGATGCAATGTTGGAGGGAAAAGAGGTGTAGATGGAGTAGATGAAGCAAGTGGTGATGTAGCATTTGGAGCAGATGAGATGGAGGAGGTGGAGCAAGTGGTGATGTAGCAGGTAAAGCAGATGAGATGGAGATGGAGTGATGGTGTTTGAGTTTATGGAGCAATGAGAAGATGTTAAGGGTGACAGGAAAGGCCAAATGAATGGACCACCCCAATGGTTGATGAAGGGAATGATGGTAGTAGGTTATATTGGTTGATGAGGGGGGCAATTAATTGATGAGGTGGGGTTTGATAGTGATGAGCGGGGATGGCAAATGGAGCAGTTGGAGAGGTTGTGGATGAAGCGTGAGCAAGATTGCAGATGTTGAGAAGCTGGGAGGCAATCAATGTTACAAGCAAGGTGGAATTCAGGGTTCCAAAGGAGTGGGCAAGTTTGCAAGTGGGGAAATAAAAAATATAGTAGGAGGAGGGAATTTTGGAGCAAGCAAGGTTGCAATCAAGGTGATATCAAGATTGCGCAAGGTTGAAGTGGAGATATTGAATAGAAACAAAGATTGCAAGTGAGTTTGGAGCTTTGAAGAGATTTTGAGATCAAGCACGCAAGGGTGGAGATGAGTAGCAAACAGTTGCAAGCAATTTTGGATATTGGAGGGAGAAAGCAAGGTCAAGAGAGCAATTGAGGTGGCATGAGCAAGTGCGCAAAGGTGGAGAAGATGCTGCAAGAGAAAGGTTGAAAGGTGTGAAGCTGGGAGGAAATCAAGGTTGAAATCAAGGTTGGAAAGAGTAGCAGCAAGTTTGCAAGGGAGGATGCAAGGAAGATTGGCATGATGTTAAGAGAAAGCAAGATGGCCTCAAATGCATTGGGTAAGGAGATCAAATCCAAGTGAATGGACCAATAGATTGATCTTGTTTAGAGCGGCAGAGGTGGCAAGAGCAAGCACGCAAAGGGGGATAGGAAATTGGGGAAGCAAGCAAGGTTTCAAGAAATAGGAGAGAAAGTCATTGAGAGACCTGTGGGCAATAGTCAACCATGGTGAGCATTGATTGAGCAGCCAAGAGCTAGTCCAACAAGGGTAGAGGTTGTACTAGGAAGATCCTGGGGTAGAGGGGATGAAATAAATTGATGGCGGTTGAGATGCAAGGTGCAAGCAAGATTACGGATAGCGAGAAGCTGAGAGGCAACCAATGTTTCAAGTGAGGTGGGAATCAAATCAATTGATGGCACTTGAGATGCAAGGGAAAAGATTTAGCAAGAAAAGTCACGGAAAAGCAAAGATGAAGAAGGGTAGGACAGGAATGCAAAAAATTTTCCAACTAAGAGGAAGAGGCAATTATTGCAAGGAATGGTGTTGAAATGATTGGGATTGGAGGATGAGTTGAGGATGATTTATTGATGGAGATTGGATGCTGAAGTTCTTCCATGGTGAGATTACCATCAGAGTAAAAGGAGGAGGAGATGGAGATGGAAAAGGGGAAGGAAAAATTGGAGGAGCAAAGGGTTGGATGGCAATGATAGGGAAGGAGGAACAGATATCCTGAACTGAGTGAGTTGGTTGGAAGATCCTTGAGCGAAGAAAGCTGAGAAGGAATTGGTGTAGAAAGCTAAAAGAAGGTGATCAAGCCAGGTGAGTATGCTTGAGACATTGGAGGTGAGTAGCAAAGCTGATAGGTGAGGGAAGAAGTTCAGGGATGGTGGGGTCAAGCGCAATACAATCAAAGTTGCCAAGGTGATGAAAGATTGCAAGTGAATTCATGATTGATGATGGGAGCAGGATCAAGCGGTTGACCAGGTGGAGGAGAGGGGTAGGAGATGGAGAGCTTGAGATGATAATGGTAAGTCAACCAGTTGGAAAAATGAAGTTGACTGCATAGCTAAGTGGGATGAGATTTTGGCTTTTAAATGTGAAGAGATTGTATTGATGAGTATGGTGCCTTTGAGGATTGAGGAAAATGATAAGGCTGCAAAGAGCCAATGGAGATGGGATAATACTTGTAAAGTCAAGTGGAACTGATCTGAAGGGGAGGGAGGGACACTATGGTTTAAATTTCTGGTAATCAGATGAGTTTCATTCATGTTCCAAGGGAAGGGTGACAAGTATTTATGAAAACTAGAGAACCTCAAAGGGGGCCTAAGTTAGCAGGGTTAAGAAAACTGGAGAGCCCCCAGAGTGGGCCTGATTCAGGAACAATAGGATAATGAAAGCAGTGAGATAGAAATAAAGCTGACTAAATTTTTCAGTTACAAAATATGAACAGAAAAAGACAACAATACTAATGTAACCATGGTTAACTAAGAGGAGCCTGAACCCCTTGAAACTCCTCCTGTGAGAGCCTTTCCTAGAAGGAAAGAAGCAGAGATTTTTTTCAAAAATGGGCAGCCATGTATGGCTATGCAATGATGACATTCAAGTTGAAGAAGGATGAATATGTTGACCTAGCATGTGACAGATTTGGAGTACATGAGGGGCTGTGCCCCACCAAACTTCAAAGGAAAACTCACATGAGGAAGGTTGGTTGTCAATTCATGATATGTGCAAGTTGCACAGTAGAAGATCCCACATGGAAACACTCCATTAGAAATGGCTAAAAAAATCACAACCATCTGAAACCACTCAGTGCATTCTCCACTGAGGAGAATCTCTGGTGTAGCCTTGGATCAGCTTAAAGAAGGCATTAAAGATGGGCTCAAAAAAAAATCAACTCAAAAGGAAATTGAGCAAGATTGATGGCGGAGAATACATTGACAATAGAACAGTCTATAACACTAAGCAGAAGGTAAAGCTAATGGAACTGAATGGGAAAGGGGTTATGGATGTTCTATTTGAAATGTTCCAGGAAACCAAGTGGGTTTCCAGGTAAAAAATTTGTGGAGAGGGTCAATTAGGGGCCCTGTCCTTGGCTCATCTGATTCTATAAAAATTTGTAAAAAATAAAATCATATTTCTTTGTTGGATTGTACTTATAAGACAAATATGTACAACATCCATCTCTTGAATGTTGTAGGAATCAAAGCCAACAGCAAAAACTTTACAAAGGATTTTGTTTTTATAAAAAAAGAAACATATGAGTTCTACGGTTGGGCTTTGAATGTATTAAAGAATTTTGCTTATGATCCCAAGAGGCTTCCCAAATGTTTGTGATGGACCATGAAAAATCTGCAATTTTTGCAATTAAACATAATTTCCCTGAGTCATCCATACAGTTGTTCTCCTGGAACTTGTCTAAAAATACTCAAGAAAATTGTAAATTTTGCTTCAGTAATGAAAATGAAGGATGGAAAAGGTTTATGAATCTGTGGGAAAAGTATGGGGCCCCTAAAACCAAGGGAGAGGCAGAAGTCAATGATGCAGAACTCAGAGTAGGCCAATATATTGCTTCTTCTGTTCATCTCTGATGGGAATGCTTATGTTGAAACTTTTATACAGCATTTCTTGAAAGACCATGAGGATGTGCTCAAGTATACATAAAATAAAATTTTCCCTATAAAAGAGATTTTTGTAACAGCATTTACTTG